>BMAW01104312.1:1043-11545 GCA_019974015.1 Nephila pilipes | reverse complement strand
TATGAACCGATCAGATCAATAAATTATTTTTAACAGATCCATTCTACGGTATATATATATATATATATATACGTTTTATCTTCACGTTTTATATGTCTCATATTAAATTTTTCTTTTTAGCTGTTTCCTTTAATCTTTATTAAATTGAATTTGAGATTTCATACTTGTGTAAGTAGTCACTGAGTTGGACAGTCGAAAATTAATTAAAATTTAACCATGTTTTATATCGTATAAAGACTTGGACTACATTAATTTACTTATCATATTAATTTTTTTCTATTCCCTTATTTTTTTTTTCTTTTTAGTGTTTTTATTCAATTGGTTTACATTATTTTCTTCTAATAAGCTATATAGAAAAACAATTACCAAGCGTTTTTTTTTTTAAAAAACTATTTTGACATATAACTTTTGTTTTCTCTATTTTAAATTTTCTATTACATTTCATTAATGTTGTACTGTATTAATAACATCAAATGAATACATATATTTTTTTTATTCTGGGCACTAGTTTTATTTTTGGATAGACATTGTTCAACATGAATACATACACAAATGATTAATAATAAAATTTACGTTTCTTTTACCCCGAGAAAACCAATTCCATCTCTCCCTCCTTTATTGCGAACAACATTTATTTGAAAACTAAAATTGCTAATACATTTTTCTATCTGTTTTTAAGTTAAAATAAAATTTTAATATTTAACACTTCACTATATGTATCTTTTTCATCCCGCCTACTCTAATAATCTTTTATTTATGATATAATTTCTTAATATTTTTCTAATGGTTTATATATTTCTTTATTATTTTATTATATTTCGTTTATTTTACTATTTGTTATTTTTGATTATTTTACTATATACATTAATACATAAAGTAAAATGTCAGATATCTTGAAAAAGGAAATTCTTACACAGTAAGATCTTTTGTAACGTCCCACACGTTAGTTTCCCTATTGATGTTAGAAAAAAAAATAAATAGAAGACTACTTCTAATCTCAGCAAATGCACTTCAATATTAACACTTGACAAATGTTCTTCCATTTGATGTGATACTCAAGTGACACAGAACAAAGAAAAAAAAATGAAGCTTCTGTTATCTTGATTGTGTTTGCTATGTCTCAAGATTTCAATGCGAATCTTCAAATCAATGAAGTACTATTAGGGAGGGGAAATCATTACCATTATCTCTACTAATCAGATGATTGTTTTTTTTCATACTAGATTTTTTTTCTTTAATTTCCTAGTGAGAGAAATACTGCTTCTTTTTTTGTCTAATAAGGCTCAGTTGTTCGTTTGCACCTTTTCGGTTAATGATGCATTGTTTAAAGTGGATTACGAATCAAACTCGGGGGATAAAGACGCATTCTAATTCTGTCATTCTTTAATATTAAGTCTGCACCAAAAAAGAAATGTGCAAGAAAAAGAAGTACATAGCCAATACATTTTGGTCTATAATCTGTATTGCACATAATTAGCATTTGTTTGCTTTATATTTTTACTGAATACGATAAAACGTTGGAAGATTTCATCATTGCAAAGAAAAAGAGATTAAGCAAAACTTGCTTGAATAATATCTCTCAAAAATAGTAGTATATTTTAATCTCCTTAAAATATATTATACCGAATTGCTTTCTTTAAATTCAGAATATTTTAATTTCTTAGGATTTATGCCAATGGAATAAATCCTAATTACAAATAATACAAATTGTAATGCAATAAACATGAATATTTCCTAAAGTACATTTCAGTCTGGATGATGAGAAAACATATTTGATTGAAAAAAATGTATTATATATGGCTAATTAAATATATTATATCTAACTATCATAAATTACGCAGATTCATAATAAATTAAACTTTCTTTTATTACCATACTTCGTTGAAGCCTTTCTCGTAATTTCAAATGACTTAGATCATCTTTCATACTCCAAATAGAAAAAGTACACGAGAACTTGACTTAGATATAACAATAAATACATGATAAAAACAGAAAAATAAAAACATGATAAACAATAAAACATGTGATATAAAAGATATATAATATTTTCTAGTAGTAAATAATTAAATTATATATAACATTATCTTTATAATGTATTTATTAACAATTGTTTAACTTGTTGTTATTAGTATTGATAATAAAAATATATTTGTATTATAAGTGTGAGAATACAAATTCCAAAATACATTATCCTTGTTTTTAAATATTGAAAGAATGTATTTAAATTTCAATTCGTATTCTTATAAAAATTAAAGAACTTATTAGTGGAACACGAATATTTAAGAAAAGGTTTAAAGAAGGTATAATTAAATGTTATTATATATGTAACACACGTTTCAGGAAGACAAAGCCTTATCGAAGTATATAAAATCCAAACAAAAGAGTTACTTGAGATTTGGTGGTGAAGCAATTATAATTTATTTGCATTAATTAAACTTTGTAAACAGCAAGCATAGTTTATTCCTAGCAGAGGGAAAATATTGGCTAAATTTTATCCCTATAAAATTAATAGAAGTGCAAAAGCTTTTAATGAAATTAAATAACAGATAACGAATGTCATTTTCTTAAAAAACATAACTTCCTTATTAGAACAATTCATTCTAAACAATTCAAAGAAATAAAAACAAATCTAGAATTTAAAAGTAAACTTGACAAATGCCCCATTTTGCACTCCGTTTGAATGATTATGTTTTAAATTTCAATGGAGACTATTTATTATCAATATCAGTCAAAAAATATTAAATAAAGTGTTTTCGCTGATTACGTTTTTCATACTAATTACATTTTCATATGCATGTTGTTATTCCTTTTTTTATCATTTTTCCTAAATCTGAAAAAATGATATAATGTGTGAATAGCTAGTGTTGTTATTTATGATTTAATGTAATTAATTTATTATAAAATAAATATTGAATACTTATTCCAATACATAAATTTGTTTAATAGCTAATTATAAGTATCTGACTTGAAATTATTTAAGTTCTGAAATGATAATGTTGTTTAAATGATTAAAATACAATATTTAAATACCATGTAAGAAATACGATTTCATAAAACAATAAATATCATACAACTATATTCCTTACAATGAAAAATGTGCCCACACGGTTTGTGGACTCTTTTCAACTAATTTTTAAAACAAAACTTGAATGGAAATAAACAGAAGCATAGTATATAAATGCGAACTTCGGGCATTTTTACATTAATGCATCTTAAACTAGCAGCAATAGTATATATTCTATAAGCTACACATATTTCCATAAGTAATGTAATCTAGTGTTCTGTAGCTATATAGTTAGAGAGGGAAAATAAATATCCAAAAGATATTATTTTTAAGAAAACCAATAACGTCAGATAGATAAATCTGAAAAGAAAAAAATCATTTCTTTTTATTACGGGAGGAAGTTTGTAGAGGAAATTGCTTTAAGATATAATCGACCGATTTTTAAATAACAATCCTTTTGATATTTAAAATACAGCAGTCATTTTTAATATTTTATTTTAATAACAAATCTTATATCCCAATCTACTATTCAACATAATTAGTTACTTTGTTGAAACTTGCACCATATCTTAAAAATAGCCTCTATATTCTGTATACATTATCAGCATATCAATCTACCCACTCACGAGGTAATCACTGTAGCCTGATCATATTGACTTCCTAGTTGTTGTCATAGTGCTGACTGCCTAAATGCCTTTTCAAATAGAGGAATAAGTGGTAAGTCAGTGGACGCCAAATCGGGGCTATACTAAGGGAGATCTTGGTAATTTTCAGCTGCATGATGGGACAATGTCGAGTTCAAAGAGTCACATGTAGTTGTGCATTGTAATGCAGCAAAATAGACCCTTTACTGAGCATACCTCGCTTTTTTTTGAAATTGCAAGGCCCAGTTAATTTAAGGTTTTCAATATGTCTCTGAATTTAATGCGGCAACACAAGGTATAGAATTCACCAACAATACACCCTAACTATCCTAAAACACAGTTCACAGGATATTACGTGCTGAAACTATTTGCTTCAATTCGTTTTAGTGGGTGAGGTCGAATGCCTCCATCCTATGGATCGCTGTTTTGTTTCCGGTGTCATGTGAGTCACAAGCTCACAAACTTCAATAATCTGATGATGCATTTTGACAACTCCCACGGCTTTTGCACGCAAAGAACGAATCACAGAATGTATTTCCCAATCCGGGGCACTTTCAACTGTGCGAGGCATTTTAAATTTGCACAAATAAACTCCAACAACACCGAATGCTTCCCATCTGGCGTCTGTGACTCACCAATTGATGTCGGTACTCTGCAACTACGTAGAATTGTGAGAGTAATACAGCCGCTACCATATTTAAAAACAATGCCAACTTTCAAACACCTCTAGTAACTATCCTTTCTGAAAATGTCTTTTCAAATATTTTTTGTTAAGGTGCGTAATACCTTATCAACGACAATCGCTTAGAGAGTAAAATAATATTTACAAACATTTCACAATATATATATATATAAAGTTCTGCATTTCACAATATTCAATGCACGGAAACTCACTATGAGATTGAAAAAATACAAAAATGAGTTTCCTTCATTATGGAAGCTAGAGACATTAATGATATTAAAATCATTTTGGTGACTGAAATAAACCAAATAAAACCATTATGGTGATTTTCAATTACAATGAATGATCTGCATTAATTTGTTGTTAGCAATAGAGTTACAACTTAACAGGTAATAAAAAATACATTTCTCAATACTTTGTAATTATTAAATTACCTTTTTTAATACTTATTTCTTAATTTTTGAAATTAGGTATTGAGGAAAATGGGAAGCAAATATTGATACTTTCTTCACAATATGCCATTAACTCAATTTATTTCAAATTTTATTTGGTCGGCAGCAAAAGATTTAAAACGGTTTCGGCAACTTACATATGTTGTATATTTCCTTAACGGTTTCTTTGACAATCTTATAAAAAACTTAAATAGTGAGAAATAGCATAGCTTCTGTATACAATGAACACAAACATAATTTAATAAATTTTGCAGTAATTTAGTTCATAACACAGAATCTGAATTTTTCACCCTCAATTAAAACATTTATTTTTATCATTTATATTTGATTCATAATAATTAGTGAATAAAAGAAAATTAATCAATTTGCTTAGTTATTATTCTATTCATATAAATTTAATAAATAAAACTAAGAACTTAGAGAAGCATAGAAATTAAATAATTGTAGTACAATAAGAGGAACCAAATTAAAGGAAGATAAATTTCTTATTTTCACTATTTAATTTTACGCTATAGGAACTAAAAACTAATGAATAAAATGTAATATGTACCATACCATGTAACTAATTTAAAAAAAACAAACAAAAAAAACTAGGGAATTTTTAATCAATATATATTACTCAGAAATGTGACTGAAATTACGATTCTATAAGATTCCACGAAACCTCTCTGTTTAAGTATAAACGATACTCTATTTAAATAAAACGTAATTCTAGCTCTACATGTCAGCCAGCGTGGATCTCAGTTGTTATATAAATAAGCAACAAGAGTTGGTACAGACTATCTTTTTTCGTTTCTGGTACAGAGTGATTTTTAAACAACTACACGTACGTATAAAAGTACATGCATGCTAAAATGGAAATTTTTAGCATGAATACCATTTAAATAGGTCTTAATGATACTATTTGCATTAAGAAAAGCATAAAAATATTGCATAAAAGAAAGTTATGAATATGAAGATTATTTTTTTAACAAAAAATAATTACATTAACAAATTGCTCATTTAAATAAAGCTATTCAAGATTCAATGAATTGTTGAAAAATATTAAAATAAGCAATTTTTAAATTAGTAACAAACATAGAGAACTTAAAATTGGCTAATATATGTATATGACAGAAATTTCCCTTTTTCGCATACATTTAACATTATGAAATACGTTTTACAGTAAGTGTATAGTAGAAAACAATATTGGTAATCCTAATCTAAAGCAGAATTCTTTGATGGAATTTAAGCATTTATTTCACCTCAAAATGAAAATTCTTATAGAAAAATTTAATTTTTTAATCTAAAAAAGTAACTAATATTTATATATTTTGAGATTTCTATTACCCATTTATTATATTCTCTAGGTGATGTACTTTTCAATATTTTCCAAAAATACGAAGATTTAAAATATATATATAAACGTTAATAGATGAAACAGGGAAATTATTTTAAAAATTATTATCTGAATTTTTCGTTTTCTGATAAATGCATCTTTTAGAGATTTTAACACGAATATTTCATTCTAAACTTTCAAGAAATATCTCTCATCCTTGTCGAAGTTGCAATCAAGAAGGTGTGAAAAAAATCTGTACATCTTAATGTAAATCCAATATCGATTTTAGCAAAATAAAATTTGTAATTTTTGCTTAAAATATATATAATGTTTATCATATTCATTATATTGACTATATAATGAAGTTAAAAGTTATTATTTGAAAACTACATGACTTTCTTAAAAATAAACTGTAAATATATCATTTTGCTGAGTATGTAGATATTGAGGAAATAAGGTGGATGTGTTATCTTCTCCGATAAAGTGGAATTCAATGTGGCCAGAAATAAAAGTTTTCTATAATTTTTCTAATCTTCACTAATATCCTTGTAAATAAACAAATATAGATGTAAACAGCTAAACAGAATTTATCTCCAACCCTGAAATGCAAACTCTTAGAAACTTTCGGCTGATTAAAAAGCCAAATAAGATGATTTCGGAATAAAATTTATTCAATTAAAAGATGTTTTCGGAAAGTAATGGTGATTTAAATTTTAGCAATATTTTTACTTCATAAAAGCATTCACTATCAGATTGAGAATGCTAGGTTTTAAGACGTGATTTTAATTTCCAAACATTTTTTAAGACATTAAATGGTCAATGTTTGGAAAAATAACATTTTCAGTACTTTTAATTTCCTGAATAAAGTATTTATTTAGCTTTATAAAACTGATCTTATTTTGTTTCTATGTCACTTAAAGCCATGATATTATAGAATGTGCTAGTGTCTGACGAAGTGGAATTTAATGAAATCTGGCAACTATTGTTTTATTTGCATACAGCTTGATTTGGTGACAACTGTGCATGTTTAGTGCGAAACAAAAGTTATTAACTTTTATTTGAAACAATAGTGAATTGTTATCTAGTATTAGTGTTTTTACAGATATAGGAAACAACCGAAATAAAAGTTATTCTTGTATAAAGACAGTTCAAAGGAAATTGGAACTTTAATAATGTTTCAGTTCCCGAGAACGAAAAAAATGTATATATCTCAACTACGATATAGATATATCAACTGCGAGTGAAATAAAATGGATGAACTCTTTCAAACCTTCTATTGTTACGAAAATGATGAAAAAAAATGTTATTTTTAGTTTAGGAATTTTTAGTCATGTAATTTCTTTGATATGGTGTATTGCATATTTTGAAAGAAAATGTGATGCAATAGTCTGTTTTTGGATTAACCATGAATATGACTTTAATATGAGAAAACTGTAACTATTCCTTATCTTTCTACTCTTTTGATAAAGTAAACAAATCGCATAATGTTAATCTTGCGTATGTTATTGGTATGAGAGTCATTGGTAAAGGATATTCAGTGGCCAAAAAATTTTGTTCTATATCAATGTGAATGTTCCGTCCAAGAAAGAATTTGGTTTTCTTGAGAAAAACAACTTGAAGTTGCTGCTATCTACGTAGCAAACAATACGATGAACGATGCAGCTTTGAAAATTAGAGGTAATGGGAATGATCCTGAATTATCTAAATGTAGTGTGTCGGTTGATGGAACTTGCCAACGAAAAGAATATTTCATCTTTGATTGGATGTGTCTCTATTATCACAATATATAAAGGGAAAATATTAGTCATTGAATTCATGTCTAAAGTATTTCGACTTTATGATTCAAAAAATGAAGAATTATACAATATTCATATCTGCGTGAAACATACATGCACATCTGGTGCTATGGAACCTGTTGGTGTGTATCGTCTTTCTGAACGTTCTGTAGAAATGAGGAAATTGCAATGCGTAAACATTTTTGGCGACAGATATTCCGAAGGGTATGACGATGTAAAATATATTTATGGTCAGAATACCGTAACAAAGTGCGAATGTATAGAACCTGTACAGAAACGTGTTGGAACAAGACTAAGATAATTAAAATCTGAAAGAAAAGCCCTTGGAGGAAGAGGGAAAACTAAAGGTTCACCTTCATCGATAAGTTACAGAACTATTATGACATCGCTATACGTGATAACGTGAATGATTTAAAAGGTTTTCAACGTGCATTAATTGCGGCATTTAAAATACTAAGCAACCACTGCACGGCCAATGCCCTGTTGGACCGGAGAGCTGGTGCAAATATCAACACGCCATATCACGTGATAAATAAATCGGCAAGCATACGTCTAAAAGACTTGCACGAAATCTAGTTAACATTATCAAGCCAATACACATGAAGTTATGTGATAAAAACCTATTAGAGAAATGCTTACCAAAATTCAAATGAGTGCTTCAACGGAAATCTGTGAAAATTCATTTCAAATGACGTTTTTCTTGTATTGTCAACACTGCGATTAGAAGCATACCTGGCAGTAATTCAGTTTCATAAGGGATTACAGGAATTATTTGAAGTATTGAAATATTTCGGTGTGTCTATTTATGTATTTATTTTAAAAGGTTTTGCAGAACTGAATGAAGTTCAATTAACATAGTCAAAATGATATTCTTTATAAACGGTAAGTTGCCAGAAAAAGAAAAATAGATTAACTAAAGTGAACAAATGGTTTAAAATGAGCTAACAGAAGATATAATCTATAAAACTGGTGGATTTTTCGTAAGTAATTCTGTATATATTTAAAATATATAATAAATTGTACTAAAAATGCATTTTCTAAAAATCATTTTTTTTGCAACGATAACTCTAAACTCTAGAAACGATACCTGAAAATACTACTCTTAAATTTCTTAAAAAATTGGTACAATATTTTCGTATAATGTTTGTTAGGAAATTAACTAAAATAATGCTCTTAATAAGAATAATTTTTAAATTATGGTCCATTATTTGTATGACAATGTTGTAAGATTTGTTAAATTTCTTGTAGTGGCTCTTAGACTGGCTCTGAGTTTTTTTATTTATTTAAGTAGGAAAAAGCTTTTACTTGATGCTCTAAGTACATGCATAAGGTGTATTTTGACATCAAATTCCCTCAAATTAGGTGAATACATTTTTATGTAGCAGTTTTGAAATTTTTCTGAAATTTCATTAAAATTCTCTACAAATTTGTTAATTTTGTGAAACTTAAGTAATTTATAATAAATATCAGTTTAACATAACTTATTTACATAAAAAATGATATTAAAAAGAGTATAAACGTTTCTCTAAATGATATTTTTGAAAAAAAAAAGTACTTCGAAGGTTGTCGTGTTCCTTAAAGAAGAAATGAGTTCTTTTAATCACAATTTGTAATAAGATCTTATTTTTACATTAAATATTCTGTTATTAATGTAAGAAAGTTCATGAAACTTTATACCTGGTAAAGCATGGTTAAAATGTTGATAAATATAAAAAAAAAATGAATATAATCACGTGTCATTTAAAAAATGCAATCATAATGAGCACATATAGCATAATTTACTAATGACTATTAATAAGTGTTCTGTAGTAACAAACAATTAAGATTCACTGATGGTAGAAAATCTATTTAAATCTTTCTATTTCCTAGTTACTGTCTAAAGTTAGTTATTGTTTTATTTGTAACACGGTTACAAATTTAATAATTTAAGTCATAAATCTGTTATTGTTTCAAACATTCAAAGTTAATTTTCTTCGGAATATAAATTCAAAGAAGCGTAACAAAAATAACTGTTATTAAGTTTATGATTTTGGAATTTAATCCATTTATGTAAATACATATAAAAACAAAGAATATAATTCCATATATATATTTGTGACAGAAACCTGTGTCATCTGCAGTACATGTCATTCGAAATTTATATTCAATTGATAGAACATCAACAACAATATTTCTGTCACACAGTAAACATTTTAAAAATGTGATTTCACCTTAAGAAGAATAGGTAAAAGAAGAAAAAAATATTGTAATGGACAGGAATTTCATAGAAGAAATCATACTTCGAAATAACAACGTTCTTTCCTTTGAGAGTATTTGAAATAAGGAGTCAATCTCCTACCCCATCATTTTCGCTATTGGAGAACTAGTAAAAACACAATAATCAGAAATTGGAAGTTGTCGTTTCCCACCAGTGCTCAGGTTTGACACAGAGGCACAATCTAAGACTTCGAAACACAATGTGATGGCATAGTGAACTTTCACATCCATATGTGAAGACGAATAAATTTAATTTATTGCAAACATAAAGTTTTTTTTTTTTTTTTTTTGTTATTTCAAAAGAGAGATCAAAAGATTTCTTTCTTGAACGAATATCTCTTCTTTTACTT
>BMAW01104304.1:3216-31338 GCA_019974015.1 Nephila pilipes | reverse complement strand
TTCGTACTTCGTTCCAGTTACGTATTGCTCAAAATAGACGCTTCATGGCATTCTATTTGTACGATTTTATTGAATCAATGGTTATAACAAATTTATTTTTTATTTTCAATTAAGATGTAAATAGATATAATTCTTCTGGAATAGATTTTAACAACGCAGCCATTAATCATCTCGCTCACCTGGACCTCATAGGGCTTCTACAAAAGTAAAGAAACATGATTTAAAATCATTTTCTCTCAGTTGTTTCCTGAGGAACAATTATATCCATTTGTCTCAAATCTTGGCCTCAAGTGTTTAAATATCATAACAACTGGAAGTAATTGTTGAAAAGTTGAAGTCTGTTTTTTTGTGTGTAAGAAGTAAGTGCGGAAGTAGCATCTCTTGTTTGATAATTTAATAAAATTTCCCCTTGTTATGAACATACATGTGTCATATAATCCAATTAAAATTTTTTCTTCTAACAATAAACTGCATATCTATTGGAAAGCATAGTGTCTCATATGAGACTTACAGTAACAAGTAATTGTAAAGGCAACTTCATTAAAAAAAAAATCAAACTAAACTACTCATTTAAATTTCTTAAAAATAATTTTGTATCATCATTTTTTACTATACATGAATAAATGAGAAAATATAATAATCTTTCAAATAATATACCGAATTCTTAGAATCAAGAAATCCATGTATCTAGAGAAATATGCCCACTGATTAATTCTAAAAATGCTGCCAAATGCTTTTCGAAGAAGAAATAGTACAAAAATCAATCAATAAGTACCACATTAAAGTGAAATAAAAATTTTGCTCTTACCCTATGAACTGAATGTATTTTAGGAAATTTTGTTGTACTCTTTATGACGTTGGGCTGTTCACGATTTTCTCTGCATTTTTGAGGACTTTGATTGAGATTGATTGCATGAAATACTCAATTTCTTCCCACAAATAAACGTTATATGTTAATTAGAGAAAGTAGAAATAAAGTGATAAAGATATGACGTATACAGCAAGAAATTTAGTGAGGTGCCTGAATGTAGCCGTACAAGCGATAGATGATATCAAGTTATTGAGTGACGCTGTGTGCAAAGATTTGAGAAAGAACGACAACCTCAATAAGAGAGGTTTGGGTAAGAAGTATTAGCTCGTTAATAGTCTTGAAAGGTAGAAATAATCCAAAGGTCACCAAGGAGAGCAAATATTCTTATCTGTAGCATTACAAAATTGACAAATAAGCGGCTATTGAGACTTGACTAATGTATCACTGGTAGGTTGACTTTTAAAGTTATTGTATTTGAGCGGACTAAGTGTAGCAAAAGGATTCACCCAATCCTGATTAAAGAAATTTACTGGCCACTAAGACATCACACAAGACAAGCTTAGTTACTGCCTATAGATGCAAAATCGGAAGAACAAGGAATTACCTGTATTTTATTCGTAGTAATACTTCTCCAACAGTAGAATCTGTATAGACAATATTACAGCTTTTCCATCGGGTTTACTAACAGCTGCAATCTGAAAGAGTATTTGTCTAAGTTCATTGCATGATGATTCCGTTCAAGGAAGGTCAAACATCAAACAATAATACATAAGATAAACTTCATCCATGGTTAATAAATTCTCTGAAACTTCTGCTATTTTTTATCCTTTGAAATTTATTAAGATGAAAATGCTCGACTCAGAATTTTAAGAATTTGGAACAGTTAGAGTTGCTTTATTGATCTATGTTAACTGTAAAAAATCACAAAGTATTTTTTTGACAATTAATTTACAACAATTCCTCTGTTGATGAAACGTGTTGGATCGAACTTTGTTCACTTAAATAATACGATACAAATAGATTATAAAGGCTTCAAATAAAATTAAAGCCTACTGATGAAAGAACGTGATCCAAGAGGCATTTTCCATTAACACAAGTAAGGAAAACATAATAATAACAAGGTGGTTCGACAAATCAGCTGTTCATATAGCTTCTACATTTCTTGGAGCAAGTACTGTAGGGTGAAAAGTTGGAGCAGGCAAGAAAAACATGTTATCGAAATTCCAAGATCTCCTTCCGTCGAAATGTTTTATAAAAATATAGGAGGTTAGATCTCATGGATTCATTATAAGGTCTGTATAGACATAAACTACGACATAATCGGTGATATTTCCGAGTTTTTCACCATTTGTTTAATTTTTGCATCATAAATTGTTGGATCTCTTGGAAATTAGATCATAGAAATGAATCCATGAATTTATTAGAATTTAAATCATCCATTGCAAGTTACTTTATTTATAAAGGTAGTGAGACTCAGAGCAAAAATAAAATCAGACCAAATACATTGCGGGATAGACCAACAAAGAAATGCTAAAATGTGCAAGTTCCTGCTGAATTGAGAAGATTTGTATTGAGCATTATCCTGCCATAAATGAGGGGAAATAGGTTGCCGAGTGCCACATGTTCGGCTCACCCAGGAAAACTAGATACATATGATCTCGATGTAAGGAAGCACTATGTCATGAGTGCTTCCAGGCTTTTCACTCAAGATAATTTTTCTCCTTGTATTAAGTAATAAATATTAAATATTCTTTGAGCATTAATATAAGTATAAAAATTAGTTTAAGTTTGTCAGCTGTCTGTTTCCTTTCATTTTTCTGATAGGCCTGTTTGCAAACTTTTAAACTTACAAGCCTCTTCTGACCCTCCTCAAACTTTCCTTAATGGGATCAAGCTGAGCAAATAGTTTATTTTCTATAGAATTTAAAACAAAAATTTAAGTATATTAATTCATTGAATGATTTTTTTCTTTGCGTTTTTTATAATCCGTGAGCAAGAGGGTTTATAACTGACTAAAGGAATCTTTTGTAACACTTTATCCCGTTCGCTCCCAGCGTATCACAGACGATACGCTTGTGTTGGCTCTTCTGTGCCGAGCGTATCACGGGTGATACGCTACGTGAGTATCTTCTATGGCCCACTGTATCAATAGCTTGATAAGAACGTTTTATTTGATTTTTTTAATGTTACTATATGGCGTCACAATACCGCGAAATCTATATAGATAGGTTATTTAGAGTGCGGCTCTTTAAATGTAATGACATGATTTAAAGAGTGCACATGATTTCGGTTTGTTTTTTCTTTCTTCCTTGCTTCTTAGAAGTTCGAAGGAGAATTTATGGCCCTTTATGGGAGTTAGGGCTTTTGGTAGCAGATGTTCGCTTCATTCGGTCAGTTTTTATTTGCAGCGACAGTCATGAAGAAAAGAAAGTGTTTATCTGAAACTGAGATTTGTGAAATAATAAATGAAACTGACAATAATGTTAGCGAAAATAATCCAAATCTGTACATTGACATTAAAGTAAAAAAATAAAAGGGGGGGGGACTAAGATATGCCCTTTGCTCAAAATTTTGCGTGAAGCGTTAAAATATATGTGCAAGACATGTGACGTTGTACTATGCATTGATTTTTTTTATAAATATACCATACAGCAAAATAAGATTTATCTTTTATATCTATATATTCCATATAATGACACATCATTACACCATAAAATGATGTAACATATGTAAATATATTTTGTATTTTCTTAAAAGTATGATTTTTTATGTAATTTTATACATAAAACATTCAATTTTCTATTAAATGTTTTTTTCTTTAGTATATACTAAGTTTAATGCATTTTAAATAATATATGTAAAAACCAAAATATTCTAATAAATAGCCGATTTTAGAGGAATTATTTTTCTCGAATTAGGCTTAATATCTTATCGTCTGGGCATAGCGTGTCACTCCGCGGTAAGAAGTCACGGGCCCAGCGAAGCACTTCTCTTTTCTCCCTCCGATAGCGAAAGGGTTATTCTTCTGTATTGTAACTGTTTCTATTTCATCATATGATCTTCATACAATTTTAACATTATTTTAAATCGTTACCTGTTTTAAAATCAACAACTTATTCAAGAATTTAATAATGATATTTTCCTTTAAATATTTTATTCTTCTCAAGAGGAATTCTTATGAAGCTACTACATTGCTTACTACGCTTACAAGTGATATGTTTTTAGGTACGGAAACATTTTTACATTACTAAGGTTTTTCATTTTTGTCTATGGTGCTTTTGTAATTCTTACATGAATCAGTAAATTTTTAAGTTCTGAATATCTTTCTAACACCGTTTTTGCAAATATTACAAAGGTTTTCAAAATTAGCAGCCTAACCCTGCGTTACACAGTATTTTGAATGAGAGATTCATTTTCTCCTAACATTTGATTAATTCCTATTGCAACTCAAGTGCATTTTTCTTGATATTTCTCTAAAGCAACAACATCCGCTTTTATAGATAATATTTCAATTAATAAATGAACAACTACAACTGATTCTTTAAAACTACTTTCTTTGCTAATATTAATCAATGCAATTTGCATAATTTTTTTTGTCTTTCTTTATTAAATTTTCCTCATCCATTTTCAACGTCTCAGAAACTGTTGCTGTCAAAATGGTAAGCTTCTGATTTAATCTATATAATTGTTCACATCTTTCCTCTGTACTAAAATGAATCCAAAATTTCAGTTAGTGGAATCAAACACTTTTAAATTTAAATAAAATGTTTCCATGCTTTTACTTTAATTATTAATGTATGGTCTGGACCTCGACTTAATTATTTCGTAGATATATGTAATGAAGCTTAGTTTGATGATTAATAGATACATTGTATGAATAAAAAAAAGAAAACTTTTCCCAAACAAATAGAAATTTCCTCGCAAAGGCCACTTGAACAAGAATGCATAAAAAAAAGTGTTCGCCTTGTCCATCCTTTGACCCTGAGATTTCTGTTAAAGTGAAGCACTTCAAGATCCGTCCCCCCCCCAAAAAAAAAAAAAAAAAAAAAAAAAAAGGATAGAAGACAAAAAACAGCATCGCGTGATCATCTAAAATGGTGCTCTGGAACAGCTGAAAGGTCGCGAAATGACACAGTCAACAGGAGAACGCTTGAGGTTGAACGGTATCCATTACTTCATCATAAATTATTTTCATGTTGACATAGATGGCATTTCTTTTTTAAATAATCAACGCTTTGAATATATTACTAACATTTAACACCTAACTTAAAATTTTAAAATTTAATTTTTGCTTATAAAATTGGTAACGGGTGACCCCACTAAAATGCCCAGTGGCCACTATTGGGGGTCGTGATTCAATATTTAAGAACCAATGTTGTACGCAGAAAATTAGGGGAGGATTTTCTTGTTCTTATTCATTCCTAAATCCTTTTATTCGTATTTTTATACGGATTGAATCTATATCAAGATGTTTTATTGTACTTGTAATTTTCATTTCTCTTTGAAAGATTAGAAAGTTAGATGCAGAATGTTTTTCAAATGCAGAAAGTTAAATGCAGAATGTTTTTCAAATGCAGAAAGTTAAATGCAGAATGTAAATCTGAAAAATAATTTTCCATTTATTATTAAGAGTATGTGTCTGATATCTACGGAAACGTACCAGTTATAGTAATTTTTATGTAAAGTTAATTCATGTGCTTCCTGCATGTTTATGAATTTAAACTATATTCTGAATTATAAAGTAACATATATTCATTTTTAAATAAAATAAGACTGAAGGAGTCATTGCATTAGAAAAACTCAAAATGCGTAAATTATTTCAGATTCATAAAGAACTATGTCAGAGATTTTGACACACATTTGAATTATTCGCATAAGGTAAACAATATAGAACAATTTGTAAGAAGCTATATTTTATTATATACTATTTGTAATGAAAATTGTTTTAAAATTTCTCCTAATCCGTGCATTTCTTATTAAGACCGAAACTTTTGATTATATCGAATGTTCTTTTGATTCTAATAGTTGATACAAATGTTACCTTTCATATCTCGGGTTAGTAAATATTTTGGCTTGTTATTTCAATTGCATATAAATGAATGAAAACATTACCGCTTGTACTTTCTATAAATCATGACATTTTTTTTTTTCTAAGCTCAGTTTTTTATTAAAATTTTCATTTAAATGTTGTTTCCATTGAAAAAAGGAACAATTCGAAAAGAGGGAAATATATGCTTAGAAAATATAACACGGAACAGAGAACGTTGATGATAGGAAAATTAAAAAGAGATTTCATTAAATGAAAGGTATTTCAGTTATATATAAATGAATGAAAAAAGTTTTTTTCTATTTATCTATAAACAAAAAAGAAAGTTTTGTAATTTTAAAGAGCCAGTATTTGTGATATTTTTACAAGCATCAACTCTTAGCGTTAACTTTCTGATCAGGTTTTTGTAAATGATTATTTTATGAAATAATAAGGATCTGGTAAATTAAGGTTAGAAAGTTATACTATATAAAAGTTAAATATTTTGGAATATTTCTACAATTGTTCATTAGAGTTATCTTCCTTCAAAGTAGTGCATTGTTTCTCAAAAGGATTTTATTAAAAATGTACTGAAAGTGTCAAACGCGTTCATTATGTATTTCCTTTTGATGTGGACTTGGATGTGCGATGAGCATATAAATTTGTAACAAAATATAGCAAAGTCATTAAAATGTTTAAATTCATAACATGAAGGAATTCATCTAATTCTTTGCATTTAAGTTGTATTAATATGATTTCTAGAATCATAGACTGATTACTGAATGATCATAGTGAATTATTGAAAATTTGTCGAATGGTGATATGGAAACAGTTGCAAATTTTATATCAAAAATGCAAAAGGATCTGAAATTTCTCATGTAGCACTAATTAAAAATTGAACAGTGGTGCAAATATAATTGCTTTCTTATGTTTCAGAATAACAATTTTGCAATAATAGTACCCATTAGTATATTATTAAGTGTGAAAACAATACAATTTTGCTTATAATTATTGAAGAATTGTGCACGTTAAAAAAATGAGCAAAGATTTTTCAATACGTAAAAACAAAATTAACTCTGTATTTTTAATACGTTAAAAAAGATAAATTTCAAGAAGTTTATCTCATTAAATACAAATTGTTATTAGGTAATACAATGCAAGAGGTATATCCTGTTTCGAATTATTACTTTTCTAAAGAAAATATGGAATTGTAAAAATATACATTTCATTTCAGCATTTTGAAATTTCAGATGATAAAAGAACATTATTTTGCTGCAGAGACGTCAGAAATAACAAGAAAATGCTTGAAAAATAATAAAATATAGTCTTAATAGAGCTATTTAAGAAATCTGAAGCCTAGAAATAAGTGATACTTTTTGCTTAAAGCAATAATATATTTCAAATGTTGCTTAAAATATAAATATTTGACTATAAATAATTGGTTACATATTATATGATACTATGAATTAAATTATGATTTAATGTAATTATTTGTTTCTTCAATGTTACATCAAAAAAAACAATGTTTCTAGGAAAGTAACTTAGTAATGTACTTTCTTAAGAAATTAACAATTCATAGAGATCAAATACCAATCTTTCTATTGGTTGTTTTAACTATACCTATATTATTAGCGTACTGTCTCTAATTTTGCCTCTCTCTTTCTTTAGTTGGTTGTTTTATTCCTAAATATATACAAAAGCACATAATTTTAATAATAATTTTACGTAAGTAAAGTAATACATAATTACTTCTTAAAATATAGTTCTTAAGTACATCTTATAGAATTAAATGCATTCAAAAGACATTTTTGTATTTTGTTGCAAAGCAATGTAATTTACTATTAATCCTTTTACTCTCAAAATGAACCTAATTTGAATAAACTTGTTTACTTAAATTATGTCAATTGAAGTTTAATTAATCATATTCATTACTATATTAAAACGAAATATACTGTTTTTAAAGTATGATTAAACACTAATTTATTATATAAACATTTGAAATAACAGAAAAATAAACAAGAGAATTTAACAAATACCGTGTTTATTGAAGTCATTCCTACTGAATAATTTAAATAAAATACTTATATGTTGAAATGTTTTGCGTTGAGTTTTCCGAACTTTTATATTCTGATTTCGTATTAGAGAAACAGTATTTTTATATGATTATTTTGATTATTTTAACATTTAAAAAAGAGCAATATGTATCTCTTTCAATTTGGCTGCTCTAACTTTTACAGAAAAACTTACGATTTGGTACTAATTTCAAAATTAAAATGATTTACTAGGATTTTCTATAATACTTTTTTATATCAAAAGTTTTTTTATTGTGTGAATTTATACTTTTTTCTATAATTTCTGCAAAATACAGTTTTTCCAAAATGCTTACGACTATGGAAATAATATTTTATCGTATTGAAAAAATGGTTTTCTCTATTGTTATGTTACTTTTATCACACATACAGTTTTTACAGAATTATTTGTGATAAAGTTGTAAAAATAAATTTGGTTTGTTCAGAATCTGCTCTTACGTTAAACAAATCATTATATTTAAAGAAAAGATTGTAATTGCTTTGATTACCCATTTACAGATACATCTGAGAGAATAAAACTCTATTCCTATTATTTTTACCATATCTCACCATATTTCTCAAAGGTATGATCACATACATAGGGAGATAAACTAATCTTTTACTTTTGTTAATTTTTTGATAATTCCAATTTGTATACTGAACAAATTTATAATCTTTCATCGGCAAGAGTTCATTAACTACCAGCATTAGTCAAAACGCATTCTATTAATTAGGTACAATTCAAGAATTATTTGAGGTGAATAGCATATTACAGGCGCTTTTCTTTTATACATATTATTCAAGACTCAAAGGAAATCGAAAGGCTCTCAAATTAGAACATAATCACAAGTCATTATCATCTTAGCTGATCTGGAGATTATATTGAAATTAGTTTTTGTCATAGTGCAATATCAGTTCAACGAAGTTTGCAGGTGTCTATGCTTATTCGAATATTGGTTATTTAGCTTAAAATTACAATTTTGCCTTGATTAATATGAGTGTTCAGAAGGAAGTAGGGCATATATTGTGATACACAAGGAGCTATTTTGTGAAGAGAATGATTATGATTTATAACTTTTGATATTTCTATAAGAAATATGTCCCTCTCTGTTTCTATATATTTCTGTTTTTTAATTCTTATTAAATAATCGTTTCCGTACTCCCTATTTTGATAACACAAAAAAATTATTTTTGGTCCCTTATTTTATCAACTCAAATAAGAGGAGACATTAATGAAAATAGTAGTGATGTAACTATTATTTATCACTATTATATTTCATTATTATGTGATTATTAATTTCTACAAATTTGAGCCGATTTTGAAAAGGAAATAAATGAAACATCTTTTGATTTATTTTATTCCAGTCGTTTGTTTCCGAATATTTTATACTGTATTACGTCAAATAAATTAAGATAAATGAATATAAAAGAATAATTTATCACACGTACCAATACTTCATTTTTAAATGATTTAAAAAATATGGTTTTTGTTAATTCCTAGAAAATAGCTTAATTTTATAATCCTTCATTAAAATTTATAGCTAGTAATTGTTGTGTGTAATTGTCTTAGATTAAAACTGTGTTTATGTTACAATTCGGGTATCTAAGGGTCAGTTTTATTGAAGGCTATAAATTATTATTAAGATATTTGAGAACTAAGATTGAATACGTTAAATCGATTATAAGCTTCTCTAAATGCTGAAGTTACTATTTAATATTTCTCTTTTTTTTATTTCAAGCATAATTCTCTTCTCAAGCGTTTATTTTTCTCCTAATTACCAAGTATGCGCTTAAAATTGCATTTGGTAATTTTGTTCAGTTTTCCTTTTTCTTAACTTCTCCACGTATTAGTAATAATGACAGATATCCTACTCAAGCGGCATGTAAATCCTGACAAGTTATGAAATGTTTAGGTCGGTTAAAAAAAAGAGAAGAATCTGAAAATATTTCATCCTCTCTTTCCGATTGTCAAATGACAAGTTTCATTACTTTTGTTATGGGTGAGCGAGTGAAAACTAATGGTTGTTTTTCTGTGTTTCAAGGAATATTATTTCAGCTCTGAAAGAAATACGAGTTTAATACCGACATTAAGAATGTTTCCGAAGGGAAACACTCTCTTCTCTCATTTGGAGATACACTAAGAAAGAAAAGTTGAATACATTACTTAAAGCGAAACAGGAAATGTTTATTCGAATACTCTACAAAATATTTTGCTTAGATTTGATGCATCAAAATTCAACAAGAATATAAATAGGTTATTAGTTTTGGGTTCTACTTTAGGTTTTTGAATTACCCTTTAAGCGTTTTTACTAAATATCAGAGTCAGAAAATTTCAAGTGAAATATGGATACTATAGTTGAACCGACAACTGATTTGATATTCAATGCTATAGATGAACACATATGATTCTTTATAAAATAATATCCTCGTAATTACTTTATTCAGTAAGCATATAAATTTTATTTTGTGTGCGTGAGAAAAAAAGCATTAAAATTGTATAAATTGTTTACATGAAATAATTAAATACTAATTAATTTTGAGGTACATTATCAAATAATAAATTAAATATCAGATATTTAAAGCAATATATAGATTGCATTTTATACTCTCTCTCTGTATATATATACACACACACACACACATATATATATATATATATATATATATGGATGGATGGATGTATTAAAGTATTTTTTTATATTAAAATCATTAACTGAAATAATGAAAAGCACTGCATTATTTTGATATGTATCTGAAACTGGTTTTAAAGTGTTATACGAAAGTTGTTAAAAGGTTTTTGTATTTGAAGATAGATGGAATTCGTGAAGTAAATTTTCATTGTCGTTGGCTTCTGAAATCCGTTATACAGAGCTGAAAAAAATTTGGCATTAATTCTTAAGTTAGTTTTGATTTGATAGTCATTTGTTGCCAATTAAGAATATGATTACTGCCGCTTCCAATGGTCGACATTATTTTACGGTGAGTCGTCCCCATCGACGATAAATAGATCCATCGTAATACTCCAGAAACTAAAAAAAAAATCAAAACAATGGATTATTTCCAGTGAACTATTTCAAAAACGAAAATGATGATATCATTGGTCAAAAAATTATGACGAAGAAATTTTGAGCTACGAAAGGCATCATGACCACGAATACGAGTAAATGAGTCTAAGACAAATGTCTAGTGAGTAATGATGCTTATTAAATCAAACTGTTTTCGATGCTACTAGCACCATCTTTTGAAATTTCTATGTTCTTGTTAAATGACCCACAAAGATTAATTTTTGAAGGAAAACATGAATGAACCTAGTGCAAATTTGATATGAATCAATGAAAGTAAAATAAAATTGTGACAAGATATTTTAAGCAACAGAGTTTACTATCTGACTGTGAAACGTTTAGCTAGAATTTAATTTATAACCTTAAATTTTAACAATTAATTTATAGAATCACATTAGGTTCAATACATAAAAATTTTCTTAATTGATTTTAATACTTTATCTGATGGTTATAACTGATGCAAGAATAAGCTCTTCAAACTAAAATTACAATGAATAACACATGCTACTGCATTAAATTCTACAGAGAATTGATTTATCAAATAAAGATACTGCACATTCACTTAAGACTGTGCTATAAGTAAACATTTCATATAAATCTTTTAATTTTTCGGGTTCCACCTTTACATTTTTGTTTCTCGACAGACGATCAAAATTCAAATTAAAAGTCACTTTTTTTCAAATTATTTAAAATAGTTTATATATTAATGCTAAGTTATTTAAAAATGAAGTGATGAATTATAAAAAAAGAAGTGTATGGTTGAGAAACTTTTTAATAGATAAGGTTTCTAAATTTAGTTTGCAAAAGTAGCATAGAGTAGGATTTGTTATTCGTTAATATTTACATTAATATTTATATTTCTCACTTTATTACAACTTAGTAATTCATTTTTGTTAAAAATATACTTGTGTTATTAAATCTATTTTTCCATTTAAAAACTTCCAGGAAACATTTGATATAAGTTTATCATTATATTATTTCTTTTTTTTTCAAATATATATTCCCTTTAAATTATAAAAAATGTATTACATTTAAGTGACTTAGAAAAATACTAATGCTAGTTGTTAAGTGAATAGGTAATTTAAATAGATATGTTGAAGCCAGATATTTATATCAAATAATTCAAAAAAGTGGCATCTAATAGTTTTTAATATTAAAATTATTAATTTAGATTTTCCCATTTTCTAGAAAAGAAATTATGTATTAGAAAGAATTTACACAGAAAATAAATGAATTCGAAAAATTCAAGATTTCTTTACGATTCCAAAAGTACCATTTTCTTATTAAATAACCATATATATCAACAAAATTTAGTGTTACATTTTATTAAAATAAAGTAAAGAAACTGAATTTCTAGACCGAGTCACAGGAGTAAATCAATAAACCTAATTTTAGGAGAAATGTATCTTAGTAATATCGTTGTTGCTTAAATGTTCAAAATTTCATAAATTTATGCAGAATATTTTAATGCATAAAACTCTACCCTACGAAACAGAAAATTTGACCTGAAGCTAAATAATTGTATGATAAAAATAAATGTTATTGCGCTGCATTCAGAATTGATTTTTTATTCTTTTAAAATATGATTGCATTTATGAAATTCTCACTCCCAAAGTCCATTATATTTGAAATATATACAGACGTTTTAATTATTTAATATTGATAAAATTGTACAAGAAAATTTTATAAAATCAAGTACGTAATAAGTGAACTTTGATTTTATCTCCATAAATATAAAGCTAAAAATGATGTTTTTACAAGTTTCTTGCATGTTGGAACTATAGAAATAGTATTGACTTGAAATTAAAGAATAATACATTTATTTGTTTCTATTAAGAGTATAATTTGTTTTGCATTTTTAAAAATATCTCTTATTCAATAATTTGTTTTTATAAAGTTTAATATAATAAATACCTAAATTTAATTGAATTTCATAGAAACTTCTAGAAAAAAAAATTACTTTCTTTAAAAAAATGTAAATAAATCTTTTTGATGCCTTGGATCGTCACAAACTTAAATAAATATTCTTTGTATGAATTTATATGTTTGTTTTATGAATACTTGCTCATATTTAATTTGATATATGTTTCATGAATATTTACTCATATGCTTATACACATAAGTGCTATAAATACAGTTACCATTACACAATAAAGAATATTCTCGGTTCTAACCAAGTTTAATGGTCATAAATTATAATTTAATACCGAGAAGAGAAGGATTCGTTTTAATTCTTTCATCATTTAATCTTAATGAAAATTCATGCACATATATAATAATAATTAAATTTTAAGAACTGCTAAATTTTTAAATAATTTCATATGGACGTTTTTCAGAATTCAAATCCAACTGTCCCTTAGTTATGCTCACTGTATTTATTTAATTTCTCATTTTACATGTTCTTGTAAAGAAGCTGAAAATCTTTCCTAAAGTTATGTTTATTTTCGTAAGAAATCATAGAATTTATTAAATCTTTTAATAAATAAAATATCTTAAGAACACTAAGCTAAAAAAGAATTTCAGACAAAATTAAAGATTATATTTGAAATTTTTTTTGAAAATACATTTAAAACAAAACTTTACATATTATCTGAAAAGCTGTAAAATATACTTATAATGTTCTTTAAATAAATAATATTTTTTTAAAACCTTTAAGTCCTGTTAAGATATAAATGTAATATTTTTTAAGAAACAAATTTGATGCATATCAGTTGAACAAAATGCAATGTATAATTTAACTGTTATCCTCAAGTGCATTAAAGACACTTAAAATTGTTTTAAGTACCGTTTATAAGCTTTTTTCGGAGAAGTAAGTTTTTCCTTTTTTTTTCTTGTAAACCGTTTCACTTGCGAAGATTTTATTTCGTATTAACAATAAAAGAAATTACAATTTCCTAGTCTCATAAGAACCGAGCAAAATGATAAAAATAGCTTTTTCTCGTACTTTTTTTCCTCCATTTTTTTTCCTTTCCAAAATAACAAAACAAGAAAGCAATTTATTTACGAGTCAGCAGATTTGTTTCCATCTAGTTCATCTACCAAGAGGTTGCTTTATCATGCAGGTGACTTTTTTAAGGAACTTGATAGAAAGAAAGGGAGAGAGATCGGAGAATCCTTTCTTCGATTCATCCCAATAAATTTTGGAAAATTTTATCATTTCATACCGTTATTGAGTTTTAAAACGTGATATTCTGCAGGTTTTAGCATTCGAAAGGTTTCTCTCTTTGTGTAATTTTAGAATACGTTTTAAGCTATAAAATTCTATAACAACTTTATAACATAAAGTCTTAAGAAGGAAAATGCTAGCAAATTATTAATTTAAAATACCTAAATGTAGGTTACAAAGTCATTTTTTAATTGGTTTTTCTTCTAGTGGGGACTATAAAATATACTTTTGCAATTTATGTAAAATATGTTTTCCTATTATCTATGCTGTACATCATTCAATATTAAGATAGCAGAGATACTTTACGTAATGTATAACGTAAAGATTTAACACGAATAATTAATAGAGGGTAAAATATTATATATCGTAGTGTGCACGTATATTTATTTTTATCATTCATCTATAGCCATACTTGGTGCATCTCTATTAAATGAAAATATTTAAACTTCAGCTGTTGTAAGTAATCGTCAATAAACTTATTTCTGTTCTTTAGAAAAAATATTGAGCAAAAAAGATACTTTGAATAATGATTAAATACTGTTTTAAAAAACTAATCACTGTTAAACAAAAGAAGAAGGAACACATTTTTTAAATTTTATACTGTCAGTGCTACGTTTTCGGACCACGTGCTTCCTCAAAAAAATTGCACATGAAATGAAAAAATCTCCAAATAAAAAATAATAAATATTTATTTAAAATAATATTTTTTTCATCATTTTTCCCTTAATTTTAAATAATATAAATACATTACAGACAAATCTGAAAGGAAATGAATACATGTATTTATATTATCAGTTTATATTTTTGTAATTACTTCTAGAGCATTATTTAAAACAGTATTTTCTTTTGTATGCCTAAGCATATAATTCCATTAAAAATGAATCTGATAAGGAATTTTTGAAGCTGAGAGAATTACATTATTTCGGAATCACTCAGAATGTAGTCAATATTATTCATATACAATGAATCAAATTAAATTCTGAAATTGAGTAATTGTACAATTTCACCCTCTTTCGTTTTTAATCATAAGCATTTAGCTGTTTATTACCAGTAAAATTACCTGTAAAAAGGCAAAATATTCAGAAATATTGAAAAAAATTGAAAAACTCACCTACGTCAGGAAAAAAATAAAACAATCTTCTGAGATAAGATATTGTTTTATTAATTGTAAGAGAATCCTTGATGGTATATTTAATTTATAAAAATCATTTGATTTAACAAACTGAAGTTCCCTCTCGCATATACATTCTGTTATTTTAAACAAAATAATGTTTTAAATAAATTTAATAGTCATATATACTTTTGCTTTCAAATCTATTTTGTTCTTTCAAATCTACTACTTTGTTTCAAATCTACTTTCAAATCTACTTTCTAGTCTACTTTGTACAATGATGTACAATTAAATCTTTTTTTTAAAAAAAAACATTAATTCTACATTTTAACATTCAAGAGGTTTATATTTTTACAATGTTTATAAATTAAATTTTTTAATTATATTCTTAATTTAAATAGCGTTATTACAATATATTCCTAGCTATTACTATCAGAATTAAATGATAATTGTATAATATGATGCATTTGATTTATACATTTAACATTAAAAGCATTCAATAATTACAAAAACAATATTTAAAACAATAAGAATGCTTGATGCCTTCTAACTCATTTACTTAGAAAAGTATTAGTTTGCTTCCTAAACTAATTTTACCAATATATTCCTAGTATTTACATTTTGTCACCAAAGGAATATTTATTTAATCACTTGGATATAAAAATTAAGTATTTGGACATAAAGGATCGCAGTTAATTTACTTGTATTTGTTCTAAGTTGCCTTTATAAAAACTTTAAAAGTAAATTATTACTAATGTGAACTGCATCGAAGTTAAGATTAATTGTGCAAATATAAAATTCTTTACATACATTAAAATAGATTAGAGGAAAATGATATCTTATTTATTAAAGTTTATTTTGATATTCATATGATTTATTTCATTTTTATAGAATCTGACAATTTTTCAAATAATTTAAATATAATATTATGAAACTCCCCATTTTTACATAATAATATATGCATATTATCTTTCTCAAAAACATGTCTTCGTATTTTTGTCGAGATAAAACATTTTCATTTTCTAAGCAAACCATAATTTTTGATAAATAGTTTATTAATCAATTAAAAATATTACAAACAACGATACATACGTATAAGTTTGTAATATTTCTATTATTTATACAAGTATATCTTCAAAAAATCCGATAGAAATTAATTTGAATCACAGCGTAGGTAATGGTACTGCATGTATTAAGTTCACCCATATGTTCATAGCATTTTTATTTATTTAGACTATGTAAAATGCAGAATTACAAATGTCCTTCCATTTTCCATTCTTTGTCAGGATACAATATTTAAATAAAAACTCATTTTACAATAAACAATTTAAGATATCAATGAGTAATAACGATTTCTAATTTATTTATTTTTAAATAGCAATTTAAATGAATTGTGGAAGTGCTGCCTTTGGCTATTATCATTTTAAAATAACAATACTGGTTATATTTTTACTGCTGAAGAATACAAAGAATATACAAAGAATTTTATCTCATCACTAACAATTTTTCAGAATTGTTATATACATGTTGTATGAAACTTCTAATTCCTTACGTGTAAAATTAAATTAAGTATTTTTATATTTCGTGTTTTTTCTAGAACCTACAAAATATGTTACTGTACGATCAGCTTTAGAGAGACGAAATTTAGACAACGATAATTCCAAACAATTTTTCGATGGAACGTTACTAACTATTTCATAAATTATAATCTAAGATTTCTATTTATGTTCTTATCAGTATTAGGTTTTTTTCTGTAGTTCAATTTAGCAGGTTGCTTGATTAATAATTTTTTTTTTAAATATATATTATTAATTATATTTTTTAATATTCTAATAATTCATTAAATATGTGCTTTCTAAAAAATAAATTAGGTGTAGTTACTCCAGAAATCAAATTATTAATTTAAACTTTAAAAGTGTTTTTTTTTAAAAAATATTACTAACAATTTAATCATATGTAACTTTCAAAGTGTTTGAATAAATTTACTTCATATATTTTGTTATATGGATTTGATTTGGGTATGCGGGATAAAAAAAAGATATATTTGGTTTTCTTCAGAAAGCTTATTATAATTCAAAACACGTTGATCATGTTCTTTATCTGTTAATGGCAAATTCTCTATTCATATGGTTCTGTTCATGATAATTTAAATAAATATTCACCAAACTCTTACTCCTCCTTGTAGGAATGGTTCTCAAATGCTCGTATGCTAGTTTTAGCTGCATAAAATCCATGATTCGGAAATTTCCATTTAAAATGCACTTTATTATTTTTCTTTTGATCTTTTATGGTTTCCAGGTACATATCATTAAAATTTTAAGGTTATTGAAGAAATTAATTCATTATAACAATTCTTATAAATTTAATAGATCTATCGCTGGTTACCTATGTCTATTGATGAGATATTTCAATGTAACAATGTATGATACTCTATGCAGGTATAATAATTATTAACTACTTTTAATTATAACAGTTTTATTAAAATTATTCTGAGTATCCTGTAAGATTTTTAATGATAGATATAAATTAGAATGTACATAATATCCTATTTAAAGCTGTTCTAAATTTAATGGAATCTTTATGATGTTTGGAACGAATAAGATCTGAAGAATATATTTTTTTCTTTATTCGTAATTCTGTTTTTCATAAGAACTATAATTTCAATATCTAATTTAGAAGTCACTAAAATATTTCCTTAATAAAACCATTTATTTACTTAGATGTAAAATTAATAAGTACATGCACAGTAATATTGAATACTACTTAGATTACTGAAACTTTATCATTCATATGAAATAACAAAACTTTTTTGTATTGTGATTTGTTTTTTTTATATCACGCTTTTTATAATCGATGAAAAATCTCTTCGTTCAATTATCTTTTAAACTTTTATAAGCTGTAGTCTTAAACTCTGTGGTTACTACCACACCAGGCTATGTTTATATAGGCTGGATGATTACTGATATTAACCTCATCCATTCTAATGAATGGTTTAGACATCTGTTGCCGGTACTTATTCATCCTAACTATAGGATCTATCGTTACTATGCCAATCTTACCGTGTTTTTGCATTTTATTTTAAATTATTTATATTCTGCATAAAGATACATTTTATTTTATTCTCTCTTGCGTTATTTACATGTCTCCTTAAAGCTTAAATACCTCTTTTAATTATTAAAGTTATTATAATTATAATATATTGCAAGTCTTTTTTGTTTTTTCAGAACTATATCATTAAATTTTCCTATTAAAATGATTATTCAAGAGATTTAAAAGGTTACAATGATTCTGTAGACTTATTTTTCTTTTGATGTTATATTCATTGTATTGGAGAATATTAGTATATCTTTAAAAATGTTTAAACTTTGGTGCCCTGTTTTGTTATAACGTTAATCTTTAAGTGCTGTATTTTTTTTTTTCTTTATTTATTTAAAAATAAGTTATTCAATGTTTTTAATATATAAATGAAGACAACATTTTATTTAATTCATTCAATTTGATTTTTCATTATTTCAAGCATTATTGTGCCTTAAGTTTTGCATATAAACTTAGATCCAGACGACTAAATTTGCATTCCTTTTTAACATATACATAATGGCCCGTTTATAGTGGAATTTAAGAACATCTGTAATGAAGATTGCAATGAAATGCCATAAAATTCAGGACTGAACTTGATAAACTTCAGTATGAACACTATTCCATTGGCTAATAATATGAATGAAGTATAATTCATTTTTTCACCACTAAACATCACGAAAAGAAATCACTTTCTTTATGCAGATTATGGTTTGTGCAAACGTAATCTGGATGACATGAGATGCAATATCATCTGGAAACAGGGAGTCCAGAGTCTGCTAAAGATTCAGAGTGATATTTTTTGAGGTCTTATCGATGCGTGTTTCAAGGTATTATTATTACTGTATCAAACATACTTATGGATGAAACACGCTTTGAAACCACTTGTGATAGCCTCTAACAGGAAAATATCTCTTACACAAACCATTGGCTTATTTGCCCCGGACCTGAAGTAGCGAGTAGTAGTGTGCTCCAGAGAACCCTTGCAGCCCTTCTGCATCTACCAATATCAGTTCTAAAGAGCAGAGAAAGGGCGCTTGATGTTTTGGAACTCTTTGGACCTTCTGAGAACTCGTCCACAATCCCTGTCGGTTGAATGGTTGCTCACCGTTGCCTGTTCAGTGATCATGCATCGCCAATCAGGCTATAAATCATCATATGTTTCACTATAAAGAGTCTTTTCTTGGTTTCTTTCATTCTGTTTTTTTTTTTATAAAATGATGGTGTTGTTGATTTTCTCATTGTTTTCTTATTTTTTAGCTTTCTACGTTCACTGGGATGTTTTCCCCAATGTTCGACGGCTTTTACGTTATGCAGGATTTTGTTCACGTTGTATTGGCAGCCAGCACTTTGGAGTCGCCAGTATATATATATATATATATATATATATATATATATATATATATGTACATAACGTAAAGATGGCAACACTCGTCAATAGAAGCTAAGGAAAGTGGTTGCACAGTTTTGACGTCCGTTCATAAAATTTCAAATTTTTGACGTTTCGAACTGTGCAAATATGTTGAGCGAGGAATGTGAGTGTTTCGAAGTAAGATGGAAAAATCAGTATCCAACCTGTTATTAAATGTTGTTTCAATGGCAATGCACCAACACAAATCAAAGATGAGTTCGATGTATGCGGGGATTCGGCACCACCATTTTACCACCAAGTAAAATTTGGGCAGATAAATTTATGGCCAAACCAGTGTAAGGAAACGATGAGCGTTCAGGAAGGTCAAAAACTGCAACCACTGATGAGAACATCGCTAAGTTAACCAAATAGTGCTAGATAACCGTTGGATTAAAGTGAGAGATAGAATCTATGATTTGTATGTCCAAAGAACGTGTCTGTTACGCTACTGAATCAGTATTTTTGGCGTGGGAAAGCAGTCGCGCATTGGGTGCGACGTTTGCTCAATTAGACCAAAACCATATTTGAATGAACAACGATTAATTAGCGCTGTTTAGGGCAAATTCAGTGTTTTTGGCTCCGATTAATGACTGAACATGAAATTTGGATTTTATTATGCGCCCGAAACAAAATACAATGAAAGTGAAGTGGAAGGAGGAATCGGCTCTAAAAAAACAAGAAAACTGTTTTTTAGCTGAAAGTGAAGGACATGAGTTTTGGGATAGTCAAAGTTATCTTAATCGGTTATTTCAAACAGGAAAACTCTTTACAGCAGCATTCTACGTATCATTACTTGATAAACCGAAGGAAAAAATTGCGGAAAAAAAAGACAACGTTGCTGAAAACATTCTGTTTTCACCTAGACAGTAAACTCTCTTACACCTCAGCTTAATTGTCATCACAAACTTTCTGCAATTACTGTTAAAACTCCTTGAACACCTCTTTTATTCACGAAATTTAGCACCAAGTGGCTTCTTTTTGTTCCTAATCTAAACTGTATGTTTGAAGGACAGAGATTTTTTACTTAAAATGAATGAAGCTTCATCGCCTTCAGCAAAAATTTTATTTCAGAGAAAGAGTACCACTTGAATGAATTAAAGAGATGGGACATCATTGAGATAGAGTGAACTCGAAGACTCGGACTTTGAAGAGTCCATTTAAAATAAAACAGGAAACTGTCTTGTATCTTTGTTAGTTCGAAACTTTTCAGGTAACTCTCAGTAAATATATATATATATGAATTAACTTCAGATTTTTCCAACGTATGCATTCTAAATTATGTTGTTATCGATTGTTAGAATTCTGGAAATGATACCAGCCGTAGATAATATCTATTCACTGTATTCATACTATCAGACGAGGCTTAATTTTTTAAATTTAATGCCAAAGTTTCAGCTCAAATTAAGATGAAATTGATTTGTAATGTATTCAAGCTCGAAACCCCAGGTTTTCTTTTTCTTTTAATGTTGTTCCGACCACAGAAACAGAGTTACGTTAAAAAAAAAATTCGCAGATTTTAAACTGGTAATGGGTGGCTTACAAATTAAAATTTTGGTCACTTTGAATGATTCTATATTTGTTGATAAAAATGTTATATTTTTAGAGTTGTGGACTGCTAATATTTCATAATTTGCTACTACTCTCAATGGTCTTATCAATTTATTCATAATCAAATATAGGTAACATAATTGATACAGTAATTTAAGGTTTAGATTCTTCCAAGAACAATTTTGGTGCTTTACATTTGCTGCAATTTAGAAGATTTTGTTGTTACAGACGGTAACGCTAAAACATATCAGTAACAAGGCAAATTCGATGGAATGATTAAGCACATCTTATCTAATATATGCTCAGATATGGAATTAAATACTGGGGTTTGACGGGACGAGAGCTTGCTTTATCTGTTATTAACCTCGAAATAAATCAGCGTTTATAAATTATTTTTTGTCGAATTTGAGGTATGCACTAGTTTTCCTAATTTACACTTCGTTTATTCCTCTCTCTCTCGTGGGTGTGATGCTTTGGTCGAAAACTATTTTCTTTTGGATGTACACTTTATTCAATATTGTTGCTCATTTTTCACTTATCCTCAAAACATCCACTTTGATTAACAGACAAATATAATTAATGTAAGTTTAATTATTCGTTTTACTGTGAATAAGTGCTGGGCAAAATATCCTGCTTCTGTGAGATCAATCATCAGTTAAAGCACTGTATTTTTTAGTTTTATTTAAATGATAATGTGCCTTAAAATACGATAACTGGAATGAAGTAAAAATCCACCCTTGTTTTCTAGATTCAGGTGTTTTAGTAACATATTGTGGAAAATTATAAATTCTATAATTTTTCTTTGAAGTAAAGAAAAAATAATCATTTATTCTATACTGAATCACAGTATTTTTTATTCTTAATAATAATTTACTATATTAGAAGACATCTCGTCCATTGTTTTTCAAATTAAAAGTTCCTCCTATAAAAACGAAATCTCATTATTTTGGTGAAATTTGCTTCAATGAAGAATTTATATTTTTTATACTTCTTAGAAAACCAAGTGTCTGTTGGATAGGAAGTATGAAAGTGTTTCTAACTGCTAATAAAGAGTTTCCCGTGTTTTTTTGTAAGAAACATATTCGTTGTATGCATGGCATGTCTTCATTTTATTATGTATTTGATTAAATCATTAAATAAAAGAATATAATTAATTATGATATAACAATATATTTAGCTTGTATTAATTTTGAAGTTCATTGCAATTTATTTTTCTCCTTCTTAAAAAAAAAAAAGATAGCTTCCTACACGAATTAATGTTTGTTTTCAAATGACATTCTACTGTGACTATCAATGGAAACTTTTAGAGGGCCTAATTATTTTGATTTATCTTAAGAATCGTATGACTCTCGAATTAAACCATTATTAGCTTGACAGCCATCAATCATTAAAGGACTTTATAGTAAAGGACAAAGGACTTATGGTACTCAATAATCAACCATTATGGATTCGTTAATGTTATGTCACGATCCACAGATCATTACTAAATACCTTCTGGTTGTAGATTATTATAGTTATTTGATTTGATTCTTTTTCATTGCAAAGAAAAAGGCATCACAGGTTTCTAACTATTTTACATTATCCACGATTTAGGAACTTTTTTAGCATGCAAATGACTTTATCAGTGGCACTTTAGATCATTAATTGCTTTCTAAAATTAAAAAAGTTGCAAACAGCTGAAGCCTTGATCCCAGGTTTTACTTGGATAATGTAGTCTATCTTCAAATAAATTTACAATTGTCTAGATCACAGAAAGTATAGAACTTCATCGTTCCCGGTTTCTTTGTAACATGAGGCTATTCGCGAAAATTTACATCTAGTTTTTTTTTTTTCTGATTTACATTTTGAGAAGTTCCAGTTTCTTCCTTATCAAATGAAACGTATTGAAGTACAAATGAAGTAAATCTGAAAGTAGTGGACAGTTGTATAAAAACGACAAATAATTGAATAGAAATATTATAAAGTTACGGTAGAGAAATATGTTATTGGTGATGTGAGCGGAAGTTGCGGAATTAGTTTGGGGGGGGGAACTAGGACTCAACGTCCATAGGACAACTGCAAAGAGGCTACTCTCATCATATTCCGGTAAACGTATTGTTGATATATTATAGAAGTTATTTGATACTCATAGTAGGGACTTTAAAGAGGGAGAATATCTCTTATTTTGAGGAATAGCAAAGATATTTATGTAAATCGGTTATTTTACTAGTGTGAGTGCTTAGAATTAAGTTGAAATTTAGATCTTGTGATTTGGTGAATTTAAGATGACAGATGAAACGGTAGCCAAGAAATACCGTCACAAATTTGCAATTCAAAGGACTTATAGATATCAGTGTTTAAGTAACTGTCGTTAGTTTGATCATGGTCGCCTGTTGTTCCAAAGATTGTGTTCGAGTAGATTCTTATGTGTGACCTGCGTAGCTATTTGCCAGGAAGAGGCTGAATGGCTATCTGGTCCTAAGGCAATAGCTTTATGATACATGTAAATACATTTTTTTTGGAACCATATCTCATCGAATATTTTTCCTTTTTTTTGAAGAAGTATCATTACTGCTGACAAATTAAACATCAAATTAATACGTTGTAATGGATCATTCCAGGCTGTGGCAGTATATTCAGGTGTGTTACCATGAACATTATAAAGAGTTTTGGGATTACAACTCTTTATAAGTTTAATAATTAATACAAATTTTTCACGTTAATTCACAAAAAATTAAAAAAAAAAAAAAACACTTATTGGATAAAATTTCTTTTATAACAATTGAGACTACAAACCCTAGCACAATCGTCTAACATGGATGATGGGCAGAATACATCGAAGATAAGTTGTAGAAACTTGTAGTTAGAGAACTTTCTCAGCAGAGTTAAATCACGTTTCCATAACATGATTCTCAAAATTAAGAAACATTTCAACTCTGTTAGACATATTAGAGTTTGATTTAGTTGGGTATAAATGAAACCAAGTGAAAACGTTTGACATATAATTTAAAAATAGCAAGTCAAATTTATCTTCATTACCATTATGAATCTTGTTAATACTGATTTTTTAAAACATTGAAAGTAAATTCTCGCTATTGTTGAGGGGCTTCAACATGGTTTTCGTTTTCAAGGAAAACCTACAATGATGTAATGCGCCAGTAGTTGCTTAAGTTCCAGTAGAAGTTATGGATTGGTAATAAAAATAAAAGCTCATTTTATGAGTGTTTACAGCAAAACAACTTTTTTTACGATCACTTAATCAAAAGAAAAAACAAAAAAAAAACAGAGCTATTACAGTTTCAATTCTTCGATCTAATTTCTCTCGTAGAATATCATACTATTAAAATCACTGATGAAACAAAATAATTAAAAGTAAAATATGATAGTAAAGGAACAAATTCGAAATGTAATTGATTTTGCTTTTTTTTTTATTGAATCCTGCTCTAAACTATATAATTGTAACGTCGTAGAGATTTAAAAAATGACCAAAATCATCACCAAATGTTAAAGATTAAAACATAAAGTTTTTTTTACGTAATGAAAGAATGAGCAATTTTATCAGAAAAGTAGTTATTATGTATGATTATTCAGTTATTAAGTATTTTTTCTTTCAAATGCTCATAACTAGATGCTTATTAAAGAAAAGCACCATTCTATATATGTCTATGTGAAGGAACGAAAGGAAATTTAAATTACCACTCAAGTATTAATCAAAAGTCTTAGAATAGATTGACGTTTTTCTTATTTAATGATTAATGCATAATACATTGCAATTTATTAAATTTTTCTCTTTTCTAAATTTCATTTATAATAATTTAATGCAAAGTCCTTTTGTAGCTAACATTAAATTTAAATTACTATTTAATTTTTAAAATGTTCTACAAATGTCTGATATGCTAAAGATGTTAATAAATCTGATAAACTTTGATTTAAAACCGTTGCAAATTTGTATGTATATTTGTGGTGACAAAGGTTTAATTTGATCAAACTCAAACAATGAGGATCGCCGAAATAGTTTCTTCATTACGAAATAGTTTATTCATTTCTTCATTCTACAAATATTCAGAACTAAATGAACAAGGTTATATTATGTTTTTTGGACGCTGACTTAATAAAAGAAAGGGAATAAATGGTTATCAGTAATATACGAAGTGTATTATTAACGCTCGAAAACTAGCGCAAAAATATTGTTCATATTAGACCAGGTCAATGTGACTCGATTTAATTGATAATTTCAATTTGTTTATTTATGATGAAGTAAAGAGAAAGAAATACTCATCAGAAATAAACCGAAGAAGATAGGTTATGCAAGTATGGACGGTTACCTAAGTAATTTAAATTGATTAATTGAATGCCTTGTTTGGAATATTGCTACAAACTTCAATACAAGATAAATGTTTGTCATGCAAGTTATGTTTGATGTAACTTTCTGATTGGATGGTATATATAGAGCAGCATCAACTCAAATCAATGGAAAAGCTATAAGTGGAGAGCAACCGAGACAGAAGTCATGTCCTTCTGTACACAGACATATAATTGTATTGGTAACTAATTATTATGTAAATTTATTTTTTTTTACATTACGTAGATTATGTTGGTATGGGTAAACGTCTTTCGGTATATTTGAAACAAACATTAATAAAAGAATATATGTAAATAAAACAAATTCTGTGTGAGCACGTAAATTTTGTATGTATCTCTAGTGATAACAGAATTTATAAACATCACTAATATTCTAGGGTTTAACGGGTTTAAGTATTGTCTTGGTTAAGATTTCTTTAAACATGCTATATGTTATGAAATATCGTCATTATTTAAATTGCTTTATGTGTACATTAAAGAGTGGGTTGTAGAATACAAAGCACATTCTTAAATTTTTATTGAATTAAAAGATTCCATTTTGCTTATAATTTTTGATGAAGATTACGTATTGAAATAATCTCATTCTGTTTCAAATTTAAATAGTCAATGCACAAAAGTTTAGAATTTAAAGATAAAAAATTTATAAAAAAATCATCAGAAAAACTGAATATATATGACGGCTTATGAAAAAAGAAACGAATGTAATTATAACATATATGTATTGTAGACAATTTCATTTGATTTAATTTGGGTCATAATAAACAACTTCAGTGCATTCCTATTGTTAGTTGATAAAGGGTTAAAAAAATTGAAAATTTTTTTGAAGTACATCCAATACTGCAGTGACAAAGTGAAATAAAATCTTTCACGTGTCTCTGAAATATTTCAATAGAGTTATTTAGCATTTGTTGTTGGAAATGGTTGATCAAGCGCTGAACTAACAGATTTTTGATTGTGTGGCTTTTGAGAATATTGTAATGTTACTGGTAACGAATGCGTGGAAACACTGCTTACTGAGTAAAGAAATTTATGATTGTTTTATATTTTATTTTGTTTCCTACGTTAGCTTTCTTTCTATACAATTAATTATTCTATTAAAGAAAATATTGCATTACACGGGTTCAATGAAATCTTTGGTTATGGTGGCTAAGGGCGCGCAAAACTACTGTTTCACTTCATTCTTGTGTTTCTTAAACTTGTGAGACTTTACCTATATGAGGCCAAGAGCATCATCCACTTGAAACAAGGGATAACTATAAAGAGAAAACTGTCACTCGCCATTGGATGAGATGTGATCTTGGATACTGTTTAAATAGATTCCCTCTAAGTCTTCCTGACTCTGAAGAAAACAATTAATCTCATATCACTCCACGTCATTAAAAGATATCCACTTTATGCTTTACAGTTGTAACAAGAAATCAAGGAGGAATTCTTAAGCGGGAACGTCACTAAACGTGTAACTATTTAAGGATGAGTAATAAAGAGGAATATGATTCTGTATGACAAAGTACAAGTTTCTAATTATCAAGTTTCAGAGTTTAACGCTCTTGAGTGACAATGTATACCTTATTTTTGGCTTGATGTCAGTAATGGAAAGTTTCCACATTATTACATGGTCATAAAATTCGAATGTGAGACAAGCAAACTTCTCTGCTTGTAATAGGACTGTCTCTACACATGTTCAAAACTCTTGTTACTTCTCATAGGAGTGGATTTTTGTTTCTAGAAATTGATTCGAGTTCATTTCTGGAAGAACCCTGAATTTCAAATTAAATTTTTTTATCAAGCATTTTTCCCCCCAATTTGAGATAAACATTAAATTTTAATACACTGTCATATTCTTTAGTACGATTGTTTTTTTTTCTACTACATCCTTAATTTCAGCTGTTTTTTTGACCCTCAGGCCTTTACAAAGCAAAAAAAAAAATCATCCATTTGCAGGTGCCGATCTATTATTTTAAAATAATGTTAGCCAAATAACGATTGGTCCCCAGTGTCCGTACTACTTATAGTGGATAGATAGCTTTTCTTCGATATTCGCAGTGATTATATATAACCTTACAGTAGCTATTATAACACATGAAAGTAACATAACAGCTTTTCTGCTATTCTTCATTTACGTTTCAGTTTGTTGTTTGTAAAAGATGCGGTTTACTTTTACAGAGTGCTGTCTGCATTTCAGGTGGATTTACAGTTTTATTTGTACCACTAAGAATTTTCTTGGAAAAAAATAATTATTGTATATATATATATATATGTATATTAATGATTTTGTTAATTACGAATATGTGTGTTCATAAAGGAACCTAAAGAAATGCACGAAGATAGATGCTATTAGTGTAAAGGGATGCGTGATGATTAATGTAATAAAGATATTTTTTTCCAATATTTTTTGTTAAGGCTTTTGTTGCCAGATCTTATTCGGCCCTTTCATTTTCAAGTATTACATGCCTTAGGTCGTAATTAGTTCCTGAAGTCTTCTGTAATCCAGCAATGCGTAAT
>BMAW01104292.1:1222-24165 GCA_019974015.1 Nephila pilipes | reverse complement strand
TGTGTGTGTGTGTGTGTGTGTGTGTGTGTGTGTGTGTGTGTGGTATTATATATTATCGTATATACTACAAAAATATTATGTTATTATTCTGTTTAGAACCGATTTTTCGAAAACACTTGAACAATCACAACTCAACAAAAACACAACTTCAAATAACAGTTTTTAAACACAACCGTCTTTTATTATCCTGTTACAAGTACGGTCTGTACTTACAAATACTCACAAATTCTCGAATACAAATACCGTCTGTGTTAAGATGTCGAGAGTCCGGTTTTTTCAGCTTCAAAAATATCCACCTGTCTCGCTTTCCCTGTTAGCGTAATGTTTTCCAGTTCTCTTTTTAAATTTTAGTTGCGTCGTCGTTGTATTCTGCTCGAGACCCCGTGTGGAGGTTGGTCTCTGTATGTTTCGATTAACCACGCTTGTTTTAAGAGGAATATATATATATATATATATATATATATATATATACTGGTATAAACTTATATTTTTCCATTCCAAAGTATGTGGAATAGTATTAATTATATCTACATTTTTATTAAGTTTGACTTTTCTGTTACTTTGCATTGTCTTGAAATGTTTGATTCTTAAATTGTTTGTTATGATAATTTAGGGATTTAGTGTTTTAAATTTTAGGTAGTTTGATTATTTAATTAATTTTTTGTTTATTTTTTATAAATATTTAAAATTTGATTTTTGATTATTTCTTTAATTGTTTGGTTCATTTCTCTTTGTTATTTTTTTGTTTTTGTTTTAAATACTCCTTATATATCCGTGAAGAAGTCCATGATAATGAAGCCCTTCGTTTCCTGAAAATTTTACGCTATAACTTTTCCTGCCAATGACAGCGTTTCTGCTTTCTTTTGAGAAGATTTAGAGGGAGCAGATCATATTTTTGTGTAAAGTGATAAGTTCAGATCTTATCGACAATGACAACTGGCGCAAAATGACAACTACAACATGATTCGGTAATGATCAGAAATAATCTATGAAAAAGTATCAAATTTGATTTGGTGCCTATTAACAAATGACACTACAACATTGCAACTCCAGCTTGTCTTAACATCACAACAGGTACATTTATCTGATATATCAGCTATTTTAAGTTAAAAACTCTAAATTACAAAGCATTCATTATTATTATTTTTTTTTTGCATGGAAAAATTACCGTTTGTAGTTATATTTTACTACGAGAAATTTTATTGTTACAATTTCATGAATGAAACTGTATTTATTATTATAAAAAGAAGAATTCACTTATATACTTTTAAAAGTCACAAAACCTATTATTAAGTTGCTAATAATTACTGTTACAATTCTTGACTGAAAAGCAATGCCTTCAGGACCATAAAAAATTTTTTGTTATTCCTTTTTCACAATTCTTCTTGTACCTGAATTATACATCCATCTCCTATACGTTAATATATTATTCATTTTCCTGCATTACTCTCCTAACATTCAAAATACTTGCGGCAAAGTGTGACTATTCGTGCAAACTTATCGGAGAAAACTTGTCATGGTTGTTGTTACTCTAGAACAAAAGCGATGTTGCTGAACTTGCTCTTTCAATTTGGGAAAAAGGTGGAAAGTTGCAGAATTGGATGTAATGATGCGTCGCTGCTTCAAACTAATTTCTATACTTGTCACCATCTTCTCCAGCTCTCTGCACACCAGCAAATGAATCAAATTCATCTCGTAAGGTATACATGTAGCTTTCAAAAACAAGAACTTTGAAAATAGTGAAACAAATAAATAAATTATGGGAAAGGAGCGTTACTTTTCGACCACGTCTCATATGGAACATCACTTTGGAACATTACATCACTTTAGAGGTTAAAGAAAGTTTCTATAAAAAATCAAATTTAAAAGATGCTAATTTTGAACAATTTTCTCAGAAAATTGAATATATTTCTTATTTATGATTATTAATTTATCACGATAAATATATGGCTTTTAAATTTATTCATAAATATTTGAATAGTTAATCTTTGTAAAATAATTTTTGTTGTTTGTAAGAAAATTCATTTCTCTGCACATTTGCATTTAATTTGTGCAAAAGGAAACAAATATGACCTGCATTTTCATTCTTTTATATACCTTACTATTTGAAACTAATGTAAAAAATATTGTTCTAAACAATTTTGGAAAAATGTAATTACCCGTTAAATTTAAAAGCTTTTAAAGGAAAAATCTGGACTTTTAAATATATTCATAAGGAAATTTTCAAAACTTTTTGACAATTTCAAGTAAAGTAAACTAAGTTAGAATGAAAAAAAAAGATTTAATTTTCTTCTTACATTAATTTAATTTTTAATGAATATACACCAGTTTCAATTCCTAATAATAAGAAAACTTAAAAAAGTAGTCTTTCGCTTTATACTTCGTAGTATGTCATTAGATATGATTAGTGCGAGTATTTGAAGTAGAAAACGCTATAGAATCAGATTGAATTTTTCTTTGCTTATAATTAAGGAGTAGGTTTTTTACAAAAAAAACCATACATTTTTGCAAAAATAAAAATCTTTTTCTTACTTAAAATTGCTTTAATTTTAACGAAAATATTTTCTGATTCCTAAAAATTAAATAAAATATAAAATAATCCCTTGTTTATTTAGTATTTCAACTTTAATTACATAAGGGTTTCTGAGATTTTCCTTAGTGCTTAAAAAATAAACCGCATAAGCCTTCATCTCTCGATAAAAATTAATGATGATAAAAAAAATAGCATTGACTTATGCAGGTATAAGCTACCATTGTCGTAGGGAAATTTATTTAATTATTATCAAGCGGAAGATAAGAACCAATAATTGAAAATATTTAGAAAAAATTTTTTAAGAGACTAGCTTAATTCGAATTAGAAGAAAACAGGAAACAAATTGAAAATAATTTTCATTTTCAACGAGCTAGCTTAATGAGCATAAAAATAAAAGCAAACAAGTCGTTTTGTATCAAAAGATTTTATTTGAAAAATAATATTAAGAAAGAAAAAAAGATACTAAAAATGTATTAGTATAAATTATTTTACTCCAATTGGGAATTTATGCCAATATTTTGGAATTACTCTTTTTAGTTTACTCACCAGCGCAAAATAAACGCAAAATCTCAAATGTAATTAATATATAAGGACACTAACATTTTTGTTGTTATTTGAATTGATTGTTGGGGAAATTATATTCAATGAATTTAATTTAAATACTCGTGAGGGGGTGTTTTGTACATTTTTTTAAGTCAATTCTTGAATATCATAATTTTTTTCAAAAAAATAATATTTTTCTATTAACGCAAAAAACAATTTAGCTTATTTAATATTCAACGTCTTATTATTTTTCTGGACATTGTAAGAAGTTTTAAGAAATTACTTGTAAAAAATATGTATTGTTAGAAGAAACATTGAAATACAATGAAATTGATGCTTATTAAATTCTGAAATAAAAATTATCTATTATGAAATTAATTAAAAAATATATATCTAATAACATTAGGTTTTCCATTTTTGTCAAGTTAGATAAAAAAAAATTACAAGAGAAGATATTAAAATTTGAGTTTCTGATGTATTTTTCAAGGTTTTCGGATCATTATTGGTTCCATTGTTTTATTTTGTGTTACATAACTTTTTTTTAAGAAAGAAAAAAGATGAACACTTGTGTGGTGCTAATTATTTTTACATATAATTATTTTTAAAAATAATCATTTTAAATGAATTATTTCATTATAAATATCTATTTTAAATGAATTTATTTCGTTTCTCCACGTAAAATACTTTTGTAAATCGCTTTCAAAGAATACTGCTTAATAATATTTTTCGATTAGTAAGAATAAATAATGACATTCAGCATAAAAAATAAGAAAAGTTTTTAAGATAAAGCACCGAAATTTCAAGCAAGAAAATCCTGAATGAAAAGCCTTTTTTACATTGTCAAACTTCCTGCACATGTTCATCCACTAGGTTTAATTGATAGGATTTATCGGTGTATGAATATATTAAATTAATGAGTAAAAAAAAAAGAGAAAAAATTTGTTGTTTCCTTAAGACTTAAGAAAATGCAAATTTATTTTCTGCATATCTTTTTGCACACTTAGTTCTTTTATTCTAAAAAAAATATATTCTTTTTAAGTCAAAATTTATTAGTATTTACTTACATTTTTGCAATGCAAATTTTTAATTCAAATAACTATCCTTTAAATCACAGATACCATTAAAAAAAATAGCATTTTTTAACTATTTGATGTTCTTTCTAAGTCAATCCCTAGAAACTGGAAGCAATATTTTGTATGGTATGAAAATGCATTAATTATTATTATGCAATGTTTTAAGTATAAGAAATAGTTATTTTTATCCCTAGAAACTAGAAGCAATATTTTGTGTGGTATGAAAATGCATTAATTATTATTATGCAATGTTTTAAGTATAAGAAATAGTTATTTTTATGTCTTAAACGTATCTTAAATTAATCATAAGATCTCAAACTGATTTTGTCACTTTTACAACTATAACTTCAAATGTAATTGTTTCATTTGGAAAGTAAATTGATATTAATGACTAACTTTTTGTTTGCTTTCGTATAACTACTCCCATTAAAGTAGAATTAAAGTTTAAAAGATTTTAAACGCTTTTTGTCAGAATTTTTTATTTTTGTTTACAAATGTTATATTCCTTCCAAGAAAACTACTTCCCCAAAAGACTATTTATATGTAAATTTCATGAGCTCTTGAAACTTTTCTGACCTATGATTGAAATAAATAACATGTAATGCAAAATTATTAATTTCACGGTATCTTTACGAATCATATTAATTTCATGTCATAATTTTTTGAGAAGTTTATGGTTACTAATATGCAAATATGGCTCAAAAAGTACCAATATTTGACAATAGATAGAGTTACTAGGACAATTCGATGTTACCATTTCGTGCAGCTATCTGTTAAATTGCATCAAAGTCAATTGACACTGATTTATAGGTCAGTTTTGATTACTGCATCGAGTAGTCGCCGTCTATGAGACTTTGATTCATCACAAACCTTACAATGATCACAGAAACAGTTTCTCCAGTAAATTGGCTCCGTAGAGGACGAAAACGACTGCATCGGCCGGGAAAGTTATTCAGATAATTTTTGGGGCTATGAAGAACCCATACTCATGGAATTCTTCGAAATGGGGAAAACAGCCGCTGAACAAAAATGAAGAGAGTTATTCCTTCTCATTTCTTAATGCTAATATCCATTTCTCATTTCTGAAACTGTTTTTTTTTTTTTTTTTTTTTTTTTTAAAATCTTCTCTTAGAAAAGTAATTTTCAAATAACATTTGGGGCTTCAACATGACCTCAAACTCAATTCTAATAGTCTTATGGGACTTTTGATATGCTGAACCATAATTTTTCCTGTTTTTCCTGAAGTATTTAAATGAACTTTATAATAACATTTCTCACGCACACACACACTTTAAATAGTTAAAATAATCAAGAATTTCCTAATTCTGATGATGTGATTAACACGTTATACATTATTTGTGTTGATTCTTAGAATAGGATTAAAATTTTGCTGTTAAACATTTTTAACTTACATTGTTTACCAACTGAAAAGAATAAGTAATTATGCTTATGATTAATGCTAGTTTCAAAACATTTTATTTCATTTTATATTTATCAATCTTTTAAGAGGAGCATTCTGAAAAATGAAGTCTTGCTTCTAAATAGTTTTTCCACTAATTAAAAGCAGAAGTTTAACTTTAAAGATAAGCTTAAACAGCTTTTATTTCGATTGGTTGAAAGCGAGAGAGAAGATTTTGTAAACGAAGTTGTTATTTGATGAAAATAACCTTTATGGGTTGCATTAAGAATTTGATTTCAGGCAAAATATTGTCTATTATTTTAAATAAATTTACCTTAACAAGATACAGCTCATTACAGATAGAAAGTGTTTTGGTTTCGTAGTGCTTGAGTTGCAAAAGTTTACATTAAGAAAGCTGTTTGATAGTGCTCATTATTTCTACTTCAAAACTGTTTACATACAATATTTAAGGAAATGTTAAAGAAGTCTTAGAAAACTATCATTTTAATTGCAGTTTAAGCATTACATGACAACAATCCCCAACATCTTTCTTACTTAATTTTTGCTTAATTTTCATTCAGTGTTTACAAGTATTGTCCCAACACTTAAAAGTTAATTTAGAACATTTCATGATATTGCTTTGCAATACCAATCTTAAACAATTGAAATTCGAGAGATAAAATTAACCTAACATTTTATATTTAAATTTTAAAATAATAATTATCGATAGTGCTGCATCAAAAACAGTGTTTTAAGATATATCTATTGCATAAGAATCAAATAACATTATAAACCTGGTTAGATGTTTTATCCATAGGAGAAATTCGAATTTTATACGTCTTTTAATTCGCAATTTTTTTTTTTTTTTTGATAAAAATAGCAATTTTAATATTTTATTTCGAACTCTTATTTTTTCAACACATTTCAATGATCTCAAGTTTTTAAAAGCATCAAATACTCTAGACACTTACAGCTTTAGTCAAAATCAAGTAACGCATTGGAAAAAATGCTCTTATCTATTGAGAGAATGATTGCATGGAATGATTCTAACCCCCTAGAAAATTATCTGGATGGGAAAACAGTCTAGAGTTGTCTGTTGAACGTGATTGTCAATGATTGCATAGACAACCAATCACCTTCATGCAATTGCTATAGTCAATTGCATAAAACCATTCAAATACTCACGTGAGTCGTTACCTTCATGAATGAAATGCCTTTACTGATCCCCATGCCCTTCTACAACTGTTAGCTTAACACAATGTTTGGGAATAGAGAACATATAAGATAATTTAACATGAACGTGTATCTTTAGAGTTAAGCTTTTGAGGAATTCCAATACATCAGCACGTTTAGTTTGAGGATAATTGTAGGATAACTGTAACATGTGTGCATGCACACTTCTGAAACACTGTCAATAGCGTCCACTCATTCAATTGGGCAAATAACTGAGGAAATTTAAATGTACTCAATATTTAACTATTTTTATTTTCAACACACACGAAGCTATTAATTTTTGCTTTCTATGGCTTATTAATAGTGAAATGTTTTGTCATTCTAATACATAAACAGTGGATAAAGAAATAAGGCAAGGACCTAAAAAACGTTATTTATATTGGTTGATTCGAAGATTTTGAATTCAGTATAAATATTCGATTGCGATCTTGAGCTACTTGCGTTCTTGTATTCATTTTTTTCTTTTGGCATTGAAATGCAAGAATGTTTATGAAAGTATAGATAAATTAACCAGTTAATCAGGTTAGCCATTTATTCGATTCCATTTACGCATTTATTGGTTGATTATTTATTAACAACGCGTTTAGGAGTAACACTAGGGTTATTGGCGGCAGACCTCGTACAATTGAGTCTCGATCAAGTGACGAGGACGACACTTTATCACAATGCACTGAAGAAGAAATATAGAAATATATATATTGTCTCGTGAATTTTATAATCATTCAAACACAGTAATTTTTGCATCTAATTTTACCAAGTAAGGAACTGGAGAAATAAAAAAAAAAGTGTAACTAAATTCAAAATAAAATTCTAATATAAATATAACTACACGTTAAATAATATCAAAAACCGTTTTTGACGAGAAAACTCTAAATATTCATTTTTTCCAATATCTAGCTGCAGTGCTTTTGTTATTGTCAAATAACAATATACTCAAAAATTAACTATATTGTTAAAAATCAGTTAGTTTCAATTAAAGTTAAATTTATTGTGAAACATATAAGTAATTAATTACTGGAGAGGCTAAAAAACATTAATAAATGCTTTGATTAAGTCTGATCTCGTTTACAAATTTTACGATCACTGGATCATAGTTTTGATTCTTGATTGCAAAACTATAGTGCGAAAGATGGAAAAATTACTGCACTATAAACTCAACTAGGTTTGAAAGTTCTTAAGCGGCATGTTGTAGAAATTACTGAATAAGACAAGACATAAATAATATCTTTACCATATGATCTTGATTCAGAAATACAAAAACTATAGCCATTTCCCGCTTTATAGTTCAAGTGCGATATACCGGTGTCCTATAAATAGGATATAATCTTTAGAGGAGATAGGACATCTCAAAATTATTGAAAATTGCAAAGCATCCCGTGACTAGAAACTCGTGAGAAAGGGGTTACAGAGGTACAAGTAATGAAAGAACATAAGACAGAGATTAGGGAAAACATTCGTTGCTCATAAATATTACAAATGCTGTAATAGAGGATTCCATTTCAAAATGTTGTGGGAAATGCTCGAAGTTCCCACTCATAAAAGCGACGCATGTGTTGCACCAACGGACCATAGACAGCGGACATGATCACAAACACCTGGTGTTACTTAGATATCCGCAGACGATTCATGCAACCAGATCCATTTCTGAGTGTACAGATGTTACATACATGACAGTTTTAAGTACCCCGTAAGGAAAAAAAATTAGAAAGCTTAAATCTGTGGACGTGGGGATCAGGAACTTTGTCATCGATGAACAATCAATCGTAGAACAAATAACAAGTTTCCATATTATGCGTATGAATCACTTGCGGCTTGTTCTTCTTACTATGCGTGTTACATCTCAGACCTAATTTCGTAAAATTGTGGCGCACATGTGAAAACGAATAGTCACCAAGTACACACCTCTACAGGAATCTTTCTCGATACATTCGATAAGATGCTTGCGAATTTCTATCAGCCAATCCATACACTAAATGTAAGTCCCCCAGGCTTTGTTCGAATAACAATGTATGAAAATGGCGACTAATGCTCGAATGACAAAAAAAATATTCCTTCTCTAGCCATATCGTGAGCGGCGCTATCGAATATATAAGATGACGTTTCTGAACATAGGTCGCTATGCAATAAGTAATCTTTTTTATGAACCTTACCTCCTATCAAAGTTTTTAACTATATTTGCTGCAAATTCTGTATAAATAAGATGAAATGTAGAAAAACAGCTTCACTCTCTTTTTAAACACTTATGAAAAAATCAACTTTAAAAAAATTATTATTGAATTAATTACCATATTTTAACGTGTATGCTGAGTATTTCTTTTTGCAAAAAAAAATTAGATTTGAAAAAATAGGGATCAAGTTCTTATGCATGGATATCGTATAAAAGTTATTAATAAATTACTAAATTCCTTGAAATAAGTTGCAATACCAACACGCCTCGGCTTATACCTAAGGACCATGAAAGATTAGAGTAATTATGAGAGCTTAATGATATAATATAGTCAAAAAATATTTTTTATTGCTTAAAATAAAAAGTATTTTCAATGATACATTTTCTCCAAATTTTATGCCCAAAAACCATGGGGTTCCTTATATATGTTAAAATACTGTAATTAAATGCAATTAATTATCAATTTGTTATTAAAAAAGAGGTCTTATTAACTAATTATCTCTGTCATTTTATTTTGCATCAAAATTTACCAATAATAATCTCGTCGTTTTTGTCATCTGTATAATTAGGAGCATATCAATTACAGATATTTTATTTTGCTTTATATATTTTTTTTTCTTAGTAGCTATTGTTATCGCTGATTTGCAATTGTTGTTAATAATGTCCTCTCTTCAAAAACATTGCATTTAATTAGATCTTCATGTTTTCGATCAGGCATTTTCTTTTTATATCATTTTATCATTCGATAGTAATCATTGCCTTTTTTAATTTCCTTAACGTTTTAATATTTTCTTCGAGAAAGAAACATATGACTTTTTATTCGTCTTTTCTAATTTTAGCTCTCTAATTAAAAGTGGGTATTAGTATTATGAGAATCGTAATTTTTTGCTGCCATAATATCATTGTTAAAGATTCAAAGACCTTCGTTATCTTGTTTTTAGATATTCTACGACTTTGTTATTACTGTTTTCTTACTTTTTCTATTTTTCATGAAACGTACGATTCTAATTTTCAAAAAAGGTATTCATCTAAGTGAAATAAATTTCTTGTAATTTTTAGCAATGAATCATTCATTTAAAATATCACATAAGACAAGTTTTTCCTAACACACTTTTTTGGCTCGAACGCACCCTAAAAGGTTGACTTACAATCTGAGTAAAAAGAAACTTGCAAGTCACTACATTTCTTCCCATTCAAAGAATGTATCGTAATCATTGTTCATTGTCATAAACAACATAAGTCACTGACTTAAGTAGTTCTTGCACGCATCTGTTCAAGATCTTTGCAAGGAGAAGATGACGGAGAAGCCATAGCATTCAATTTTATGCAAAATCTACCACTGCCACACATACCAATACAAAGCATTTTTTTATGTATGGCAGTTGTGGACTTATTACTTATGATAATATAAGATCTGAAAACAAGTAAATCGTTATTTTACAAGTATTATGAAGGCAGAGAAAACAAAGGAAGATTTGCTGATATTGTTATACATCGAAAATAATGTTGGACCACATATTAAACATTTATATTTGTTTTCGATGATTGCTTGGCGAAAGCAGTAGGTTGCTGAGATTTATGTCAGCTTTGATTGGCTCCAAAACAAATGAAAAAAAATTATCATTTTTCCCGTACACTGTCATTCATTTGTATCGAATGCCCGCGATTTTCGAGTCATCAAAAAATCTGAGAGAAAAAAAAACATGATCGTATCTACGTCCAAAAATAATATATTGATTTGATTTCAAACTGCAGTTCTACATTTACATTCACTAAATTGAAAATTGAAGATGCTCTTTATTTTTAAAAATGGTGATCGACTGTATACAAAAAACATATTTGTCAGTAGAATCGTACAGAAGTGTTGCAAAAAAAAAAAAAAAAAAAAAAATCGAACATTTTTTAAAAGAACAAAGAACAGAGAAGAAAAAAAAGAACCCTCTACATGCAGGAGTTTTTATTGTGATTCTAATAAAAAAAAGCCATCATCATAGCCAAGGAGTTTATTAATGGAATCGTTAAAAGTTCGCTTGCGTCGAAAAAATTTTCATCATTGTGTCACTTCCATTAACTTATCGTATCAAAAGTGTCAATTAACAGTAAAATATTAAACGATTTAAAGCGAGTTCAGGATCGTATCCTAAAGAACATGTGCCAATCATCCAAACATATTTTTGAAGATTTTGGTCAATTGCAGAAGTAGAAGATAATTCAGATGAGAAGAAGAACTAAAGTGGCATATTAGAGGTATTACCGAAATTATAAGATAATGTTCCAATTTTCGTTCGAAATGTCATGTGGTTTTTTGTTTAAGACGGTTTAACATACTACACGCGTAAAAAAACCCACGGCGATTGACTCATCTTGGAAATCCTTAGCTACCACATTAACTGAACCATTCCCTGACTTGATTGACTTTGCAGCGGTTCGCCAACAGGCAGATTATTCACCGATTGTGGAGACCACCAAACAGATACTGCGGGCGCTGCGAGGCGCTCCTCGCCAAAGGCAGCAACCCTGGTCCGCGCTCTCCTTCACTTCCGGGAACTGACTCATTCTCTCTTCTCGACTTGCGCTCTAACTTGATGCTCGCTCGGAGCTCGTTGTACGTAGTTCAATGGTGTGTAAATAAATAAATATCAGAATGTTTAGCATGTGCCTCTGTCCAAACCACCATCCGCGGCAACTTCAAGATAGCCCATGGTTTCATTTTTCTATGGAGATATTTAGAGAAAAAACAATTAGTGACCTTAAAATTGCAATATCCTAAAACAATTAGTGACACCCTAAAACAATTAATGATCCTAAACAATTAGTGATACCCTAAAACAAATTAATGATCTTAAAATTGCAATATTAATATAAAGAAATAAGATGACACTCCCAGTATCTTGAAACGGGTTTCTCAAAATTTCGCTAACGAATGCGGCTTTGCCTCCAAATAAGAGATGGACATTTCGAGCATATGTAATAAAAAAAGGTTCAAAAAATTATTTTTGCTGCTGTACGTTAGAAGTATTTTCCATTATCAGCAGAAAAATAATTGTTTTATAGTTCGCTGTTTTTTTATAATAAATGCTCAATATAGTTAGAAAATTTATCATTAAACGTTTTTCGTTGAATTTAACATATTAGCTTGGAAGATTATTCATATTCGAAAGGTGGATTTTAGATATTTTAGATATTTGGATACGGCAGTTAGAGGTTATTTTTCTGGCATAACTGTGAGTCTCAATGTAGTTTATCCGCAGAAATCATTGCTTAATTAGAAAGTTATGAGTACAGGCCTAGGGGGGGGGGATTTTAACAAAGTCTTGGGAGTTGAAAATAATTTCTGTTCTACTTTAAATTTAATAATGGTTCAGTAGTTTTTTTAACTAGAAGAGGTCTGAAAGTCTTAAGAGGCCAACAAAGTTACTGCACTTTTATTAGTGTCACAATTGCCAAATAGGTGTTCAAAGTAGACTTACCGATAACTCTAATGTGACTTCAATCTTATAAAATGAAATTAAAATTCCAACTAATTGTTAAATTGATCCAACAATACCGATGTGTGTGTGTGTGTGTGTGTGTGTGTATTACTGCGATCTACGCCAATATATTTTGTTTCTGTATATTAAGATAGCAGAGTAACCTACAATAAGGAGAAATTGGCTTATTTTATGCAAATTTAAAATAATCCTCAATTTTTAAAATAAAAAGTAATGGAATTTATATTTATTTTAATATTCATATATCTGTATATTTAAGTATCCGTTTATGCAAAGAAAAATCAGATTTGATTAAAAAATCAGAAACAATTATGTATTAGCAATTAATATTCTGTAGTTGCATTTACATCAATTAGTCATCTATTTACCTCTAGGTACATCTTACAAAAAAAACTACTGTATTTATAACTTTAAATTTTTTTTCAGTTATTAAAAAAGATAATTTTCTGTACACTGAATGGAATTGTAGAATCAAAAATTAAATTTGATAGCTTTTAAACATTTTTAAATTTTATGATTCTAATTTAACATTATTTTTATACAAATATAGCGCTATGCTTGAAATTTGTTAGTGTTTATTAGAAACACAAATTATATTTATTGTATAGAAAATAACCTGATTCCATTTCGTACAAAATATCAATGCATTGATTAAAGGAGATTTTAAGAAAAGTGTACAAAAAATAATTAAACAAAAGCATTCTGAGAAAAGAGCAAATTCAGATGTTTTTCTGGATGGCTTTGTAAGTTTATTTGCAGTTACAAGTTCATTCTAGAACGTTCTATAAATCAGATTCTTATCAATAGAACATTTACGGAATCAGTGAAATACCCTCTGTTTTTAACAAGCAAAATCAAAAAGTACAAAATAACCATTTTAGTGTCTCAGTTACCTTCAATTTTATATGTAGACGGTAAGTTATTGATAATTGAAGCAATATAAAATATATTGTAATTAAAGCAATTAAAATAATGCAATTAATCTAACAAATGATGATCATCGCTTTTGATTATTTATACAGCTATCTGAAGCAAACACGAGAAAATAGGGTAACTAAGCTCTTGCAAAGTATTATTTTCAAAATTCCATTGGTACCTTCTTATTTTCTGTAAATTTAACGAATAATTAGTATTAAGTTGATATATTTCTGTTTTGCGGGTCTTAGAAGGACTATTGCGTCAAACCATTAATTTATTTAATCATCACATCAGACGAGATGTCTCAAAGGCTTAAACTAATTATCTACTAATGCAATCCCCATAAGAGATATATGTAGAGAAATATTTATCTTTCAGTGAAAGTCTTGATGACGTAATGAGCAATTAGCATTTTTTCAATGACTTTTGTATTTATATAGCTTCAGTATTCGGTTTCAAAAGTTTTTTTTTTATTTAATAAGCTCTTTGAAAATTTAATTAAGTCTGATTAGCTAAGAGTCTGTTTTGAGTTCAGTAAAATCTCCAATTGTGAATAAGGCGTATTTTCATTTGCATTCTTGTTTCAAACAGGGATGAAAAAAACAATTTCAAAAATTTAAGACCATTGCCAAATTTATTGAAGAATGTTTCTTTGTTTATTCGAAAGTGTTTCCGAAATAATGTAACACCCATTTATTATTTTCTTCCATTCCCAATGCGTGAAGGCAGCGGTAGCCTAGTGGTCAAGGTCGCAGACTCGCAGCCGGCGTTGATTTCGTCGAATCGTGAGTTCGATCCCTAGTGCCTGAGGTTACCATATATAATAACACCGCACTTAACAAGCAGCACTTGGATTATTGGTGACGCATGCCACATTTATTTGTCAAGGTCGAATTAACTGGATCTGACACTCCATTCTCCAAATTTTCATACCCTGCCATCTTGAGGACTTTGAGCTCCGACAAAATTTATGTTCCCCTCCATACGACGATTGTTTAGTTTTATTAGGACTCAATCGCATGATTTGGCTAAAACAAAGTCGGTCACGAGCTCAATGCCAAGACCACTCAGCTACTTCTGATGCACACTACAGTTTCAAAAATTCCTTCCATCGAAGTTAATGTCAACATATCACCATTGCCAAAACAGGCACGAATAAACAATTCCATTTTATTACCAATCCAGTTGAGAAAAGCCTCTTGGATAGACAGTTCCTTCGGGGATAAGACGACTTTTATTGCTTATATAAAAGATAAATTTCCTCTGCCTACGAGTCTAACCATATAGTTCTAGTCCGGATATTTTTAGAACTTAGATCGTAACTATTGTCTGTGTCTGTTCCAAAAAAATTAGAAAACTACTTTTCGATATTAAATTGCGATGCGTCTAAGACTCCTTTGATTTTGTTGAAATCGGATAAATTCTTGTAATACTTAATAGTTTTTAATACTTTAGTTAAATGTTTAGTGTAAAATTTCACTTTAAATACAAAACATATTTGATAAATAAAGCCTTTAAATTGTTATGTACACATTAGTCTTGTTTTTTAATGAAACAGAAGAGTTGATAGCTGTTCGGTATCGATTATTTTCTTTCTGTTTGATAGCTGTTCGGTATCGATTATTTTCATTCTGTTTGATAGCTGTTTGGTATCGATTATTTATAGAAAATTGAAAATTTTCTGTTTGTAGTTATAATACAAAAATCATTTATCAGTATTTTCTTTTTCGGTATTAATTTAAATGTTGGATTAAAATACACAAGAGAACATTCTTTTAAATCATGAAATGTTCGAAATATAAATTGTATTTTGATATATAGAATAATTGTAATCCATTTAAGATATTTTTCTTAGTTCTAAGGGTTTAATAGAAAAACACTCAAGTTAAATTATCAGATTTTAAGCTAAGTTCCTTTCAACTAAATTATAAATATTTAATTTTGAAATACGAAATTTCAAACCGTATAAAAAGCTCATAATTTTTGCAATATTTTATTATATTTTATTGCATTTGGAAGAAATCTGATATATTCAATTTATGCGTGTAATAATTCGTTTATATAGAGCGCATGAAAAAGATACATAAAAATTATTTTTTGAATTCCTGTGTCAAAAATTATTTATTCTTGTATTCTACTTGTTATTTGAAAGAAAAATGATAGCTTATTCTACTGATAAATATTCTCTTCAAAAATTTATATTTTATTCTACTTTTTGGATAATGAATTCGCTATATAAAATTTGTACTTCAAATAAATCAAAATCTTATTTTTATATGCTAAACTCAGATAAATTTGGTTCATTTCAAATTAAGTTTATTCAAAAGTGCAAAACATAATGCATGTTTGTATTAATTTCTTAAAAACAAAAAATATTTTAGAGAGGAAACTATAAATATTCATGAAGCAGAAAATAATTGTAATGTTACTCCCAAATTTCTCTTTTCCTATTTAAAATTGATTCGAATATACTTTGTAAAACGCTTAACTTTAATAAACGATTAAATTAATATTATTCGTCTAGATAACAAGGTTTTCTTTTTATGAACAAGATATTAATAAAATAACTTTTCTACTTCTTAATTGAAATAAATTATTTAGGAGACATGGAACAGGAAACTGAAAATGTATAGATTATAATTTTTGCTGTACCTTTTTTCAATGAACCATGAATGGCTGATAATAAATATTTATATCTCTAACAAGAAAATTTTCTTAATTGTTGAGTTGTCTAAATGTTTTTCCTCTTCCTTTCTAACATATTTAAATTATTCCTTGTGATTTTAAGTTTAAAATAATCTTTTTATAAAATTTCTATTCATATTTAAGCATTCTATTCATATTTAAGAATTTGATTTTAATATTTGTGAATTTAATCATTTATAAATACCAGAGAAATGGAACTTTACAGAGCAATCCTTTGCTAAAACTTGCAATGTTTTTCAGCTTAATAATTTAAAATTAACTAGCAAAATAATCAAAAATGTATGTTTCATACCATTTAATATAGAATAAAGAGATTTTTTTTTCTCAATTTTGTAGCTTTCAAGCGGAATTCGAATCATAAGAATATTTTGAATTCTTAAACACACATTCACTTGGGGAAAAGCAAATGCAATGGAATCGAAAAGCTATTAAAAATAATAAATCTCGTTACTGGGAAAAATTCTACATAGCTAACATTTCTACAGCTACATTTTCAATGTGAATATTTTTCTTGCCTAGTAATAGATATTTTTTGTAATATTATAAAAAGGCTTCTTAAATTGGCTTTTTTTTATATTTCGTTCCGTTTTAATCAATTACTGATAACTTACATTGTACTTCAAAAACTTTATTTTGGTACACAGGATGTCTCAAAACAACTGCATAAACTGTACACAACCAGAGGTTTCACCTAGAATACATAAAAAACGACTCAGGAACCATATCTCTGCGATCCATAATTTTCAAGTTAAATGCGAGAAAAAAAAAAGTATGATATCACAACAGTCGAGAGGACGAAGAAAAAGCTTTATTCAAAACATGAATATTGATGGTTGAATATATTTAGCGAAAATAGGCAAAATACTTACTGTGCACATCGATACATGCTAACGCCAGACGTGGAATGACGAACAACCATCGTTTGAATCAAAGAGGCGACATCCAGTAGCAACCAGCAATTCAAGCACGGTGATAAAATATTCCGTTCGTGAATACATTATTCATCGTTGGCTGCTGTAATGGTAATGTCATGCAAACTTCTAGGAAATATGCCCTTCGCTATGCATCCATCCATGCTCCCGATCCCCATGTCATCTACAGGATGGATGAAAGTCTTGAGAAATACTGGAAGTGTAAAGCCGATAAACAATGCATATGTTTAATAATAAAACCATGTTGAAGAATATGGTATTATATGGTTGAAAAAGAAGCTGTAGTTGCCTCGTACTAGCCAGGAAGTTTAATGCGAGTTGCAATGACGTGCGCAGACTGTTAAGGATAGAAGTAATTTCCAGTGATGCTACACGCCGTGCAAGGTTTGCATCCTTATGATATTCAGTGACGTATTCCTTTTAGTGAATGGCTATTACAACATCCTCAAGCAGTCAATTCTTTTATGTAACATACCTTGTGGACAAATGAAACATGTTCCACATACAATATGGTTTCAAACTGTTATCGCAATCATTTATAGTCAGAGTCAAATCCACATACAATCCCCTCAGGGAGAGAAATCAATAATGCTGATCAGTAATTGTATGGAGCAACGCACTTAAGTCACGTGGTTGAGATATAACTGCTTCTTAAATGGCTTAATGTACTTCTCCGTGATATACTAAATGAGGATTTCCAGTTCATTTCAGCTATAGTGTGTGCGTGTGTGGGTGGATGGGTGGGTGTGTCTTTTATGCAGTAATTTTAATAGGAATGAATTATTATATTCTTAGAGATTCCTGAATGTCGTTTAACCCACATCCTGAATAGTATGCTTAGGAAGTTAAATGAAAACTACTACAAATTAAATCAATGTCTGTCACCAGTTCTCCTAATTGGACCCTCCAAATTTTAAAATCTTAGTTAAAGAAAAAGGAAAATTATGGCTATAAGTTATGTAAACAACAGTCTAATTTTCAGTCTTAAGGCATAGAATAAAGCTTTCTTTATATCCGGATGACTCTGAAATATTAGATGTCATACTTTAAATGTTTTAGCGTCAATTATACGAGTATTCTTGAAAAACTTTACTCCTATTTTTACTGTGACTATTGATTGTTTTATGGTATTGGACTTTGCCTATTCAAATTTTCGTTGCAGCAAGCCAGATTTTAATAATCTTAACTTTGGATATATGTGTATTTTTGGTGTAGAAATAAGTAATACTAAGAAATAGAGGATTTTTGAGCCATATTAAAGAAATTTCCTACTGGCATTCGTAATTGATATTATTCGAACATCAAAATAATCAGAAACATTTGTAAATTTTCAAAGTAAAGTATTGATATATAATACTCTCTTTAGCAAGAATGTATAAATAAGGTAACCATATTATATTGAAGGACCTGGATACTTAAGACTATACAATTTTTATCCTTAACTTTTACGAAAATTCTTTTTTTATTGTTTCTGGAACGTGGATTTGCTCGAATTGAAAGAGAATTGAAGATATTGCCCAGCTTACAGCGAATCCTGTATTATAGATTCTTTATATATATAGATTCCTTTTATATATATATATATATATATAGTGTATGTAATATTGAACGTTGAATTTCCATTTTTTGAAGTTGGATTCAGTGATAAAAATTGTTATCTAGTAAGACCACCAATGGACTTGGGGAACAAAAGAAACATATTATCTCTTATTTTCGTAAAATGATAGATACAATTGTAAAAATAAATTTATGAACTTTTTTTGCAATCGTAAATAAAAAATGCTTTGCGTGTCTTTGGATTTTGTCTCAATTTCAGGAGAAATAGTTACAGTGGTTTTATAAAAAAAGTATATGAAGCAATTTTGTTCCACAGCATGTTCTTCTTTTTATCTGAAATAAAAAAAGAGACTCGAACAACAGAAGAAAATGAGATAAGCTGAAAAAATGGAAGTAATTTTTTTTTTTAAATTTTGAATCTCCCCCCCCCCACCTCCAAAAAAATTTTTACTCTCATTTCAGGAAATTAAATCTACTCGAAATATAAACAAGATCCACAACAATGGTGTGTGTTTCCTTTCTTAGCTCTTAAAACTTCGTCTTGTTTCTTATCTGCATACATAAGGCTTAAACAAGGTTAACTAACAATAGGGTCGGCTTTTTTTTTAAATGTTTTTCGCGAATAAATTTACATACGAAATACTTTACTCCTTTAAATCTTTAAGCCTTAATTGTAAACTTTATCTCTCAACACATTTAAATTAATCTGAAATCTATTTTTTTTCACATCATATGAGTCTGAGTAAAAGTTGTTAAGTACAAATGAATAGGAATCCATTATTTGACAGATATCCATTGTTTGCATTATGCAAAGTATTTAAATACTATTAATGCTTTTTTTGAATAACACGCATATTTATAGAAATTTTTAATTAAAAATTTATTCTTTATCCATTAAAATCATTACCTTATTTATTAAATTATATTATTTTTAAAATATATGCAGCCTTGTAATACACAGAGCGATTATATAATTTATATTTAGCTTTTAAAAAGCTGTAATAAAGAACCATTAATCAGGGCGACGCGAATTTTGAATTGGAAATACGCAAAGAAAGGAGAGAAATTGTGGTAGAAAAAATGTATTATTCTAATTTTACAAATAGTTAACGCTTTACAGGTTATAAAATGTGCTGGGATTCGGATACCTGTGACATTGGCACCCCAATGTGACAGACGTGGGGGGTATTGTAGGTTAAGCTATTTGCATTATTCAAAGTGCTTGGGTGTAATAGTTTTTATTGAAAAATTCATTGAAGAAAAATTATTTACAAATCATTTGACAGTCGTTGCGCTCTTAGTTGAAAGTTCATCTGCAACGGCAAAGCGGAGTCACAAAGGATTCAAAAAATGAAATCAGTTTTTTACTGTCCTAAGACACAAAATCACAAAAAAAGCAGCAATAAAATAGATTTTTAACTGTCCACTGGCCAAAACCTTCACAAAAAGCAAGAATGAAATCGACTTTTAAAAGGTCACGGGACTTACTCAAGAAATGTTTAATATGATATTCGTCACGTGACATGCTCACAGGAATTTCTAACGATTGAGAAATCCAACTGCATGCTCGGTGAAAAGTAAACACATTTGTGTGTAAAATAATATGTAAGATGATTACATTGTGTACGATATCCCATTCAAAAATACGTTATTTGAATAGGTCAGTTCATGTAAATAAAAAAAATATGCATATAAATAAAAAATAAAAATATTTGAAAAAGTAACTTGAACAGAATTTAATACATTTCTACATGGGATCCTTTAGCGGCACAGATTATATCTATGTGACAGTCAGATTCAAGTGCAGGATTGCTTAGGTGATTGATGAAATTGCTTCTGCAATTCTGGTTTTCAACTCGTGTACAGAAGGAATTTTGTGGCCAAAACTTTATCTTTCACATAGCCCCATTACAAAAACAACGGATTCTGATGCCATGGTATTAGCCATCACGTCCAGTCTACCCGTTTGGAAAAGTTGGATTTAATGTTTCCAGGACTTATAAACTCCTGTGTCGTGGAGCACTTGGTTTGAAAAATAATCAAGGGATGCACATAATGACGGTGTGGAAAAGCAACTTGTTCCAGCTTATTGAAATAAACTTCTCAAAAAGAAAGAGCCAATAATTCAATCGTATAAACATACCACACCAAACATTCACTTTTAGGCTATCACAAAAAACTCCATCACGTGATGGGGATTATCCGAGCTCTATCTGGCGAGCCGATTATCTGGTGTGTGTGTGTGTGTGTGTGTGTGTGTGTGTGTGTGTTTCAATTGCTTGGGGGTCATGGAAGCCGAATTCACCATAGTCATGTCATATCATTTGCCCATTGATTCATGATTTCAAGTCCTGATTCCCTAAATATCCTCATATGGAAAAATAGAAACTATAGAATGTTAAAAGTGGAATTGGGTGTAAAAATTCTCCCTTTGGGAGGGAGGATATAAGGCTGGGTTATTTAGGTATTATTTTTGTCAACCGACCAGAGCTCTAAATTGCAAGTACATTGCCACCTGCTCAGTCGTTATGTTACTTAATAATAACATTCGTTGAAACTAGTAAACAATTTTAAATATTACATACTTTTAAATCTATTTTGATATTTTGGTTAAGGAACGAGATTAATTCAAATAGTACTTGAGTTAGAAACTTGAAATGAGTTATTAAAAATGCAAGATGTAAATTCACTGGAGTATTGTCCATTGATATATCTTTTTTCTGAAGTCAGTAAGTGTGACACTCCTCACTTCTCAAAATATTGTCGCCAAAAATTTTCCTGCCGATAAGACCGTCTTTGCATTCTTTAGATCCTAATTACCAAAAGCAGTCCATTGTCTTGGTTCTTGCTTTGTTTCAAGGTTTATAATAATGTGAATCCAAGTTTCATCAAATGTGACAACTAAACGCAAAATAGCGACGATCGTTTGTGGCATCAATTAAATTTTGATTTTGCAAGAAATGACTGACAAATGAAATCTAATCAATGAATCAGAGTCAGTTTTTTGAGCCATTTAACAGTTGACAGTACACAACGGTGACACCAATTACCTTAGTAATGTCATCTGTAGTCCATACAAATACTATCTGAGCCCTTTTCTTACTGTGTAAAAAATGCTTTTAAAATGCTTAAAGAGATAGGAAAATGGCAGAAATTAAAGAAATTTTCTAACATATATTTGAAATATTTCGTAGCATATAGAAAAAGGAATTGAAATACAAGCTAAGATTTATACTTACCATAACCATTTAAACTTAAGTACAATTTTGGTACTACACAGGATTCTAGTACTTTAGCAAAATGGTGAAATAGAAAAATAGAAAAAAAATAACTTAAAATCTCATTATCTTGGAAAGGTATGTTTTCGTCTTTCGAAATTATTTTTAAACTTCTATGTAAAGAAAGCCGTAAAGACTTTTGAAACTTAAATACCTAAGTCATTTACGTGTTCCAACTTTTCGCATCAGATCCAAATGATTTTTTTTTAATATTTCAAAAAATGAAATAGAAACTTTAAATACAGAATAAAGGGTGGATTTTTTTTTTCTGTTTGAAAAGGACCAAATCTTAAATAGCTAACAAAAGAAATAAGAATCTAATTTGCTTCTTTTAAATCTGAGACTTTGAAAAATTAAAGTTTTTATTAATTAAAGCCGTTCTAGATCTATTCTTCATCTCTCGTACAACACTCACAACACTTCCATGAAATACCATATGAATATTTTGAGGCTCGGTTTAATTTAAGGCTTATCAGCCCTCAGCCCTTATTATTCCATGGATAATGGTTGGTATCAGTTCCATATCTGTATTTTGAGGCTATATATATGTATATATATAATAGCATGGATTGGGGTTGGTAGTTTTTAAAGTTTTAAATCTTTAACTGGAAATATTTAATTATAATGTTTTATTGTTTCGAAAAAAACCTTAAATTTTTAATTAAAATTTTTTAATTTAATAATTTTTAAATGGGTAAGTTTTAATTGGATAATTTTTATTTGGATAATTAATAATTGGATAGTTTAATAGATGGTTTTTGTTTAAAATTTTTTTTAATTGGAAGGTTTTTAGGTGAAGAATATATTTCATTAGTTTGGAAAACAATTGTTTTTGAAAATAATTAGTAGTTGAGATATCTCGCCATTCAGTTTTTCTTCTTTGTTTACTGTTTCTTTTCCTTATATTACAATTTGAATTTTGGAGTAATCCATTTTTACCCAACAAGATGCATTGGGGTAGGGCTGGTACCATAGAACTAGTTTAACCCCACAATTCAGTTCCCAGTCTGAATATGCATGTTTTGTTTTGTTGGGTATTCAACTTTGGTTCAAATTAGTTTCAAATTTGATTCAATTTTTATTCATCTTTTAGTTTCAAATTTGATTCAATTT
>BMAW01104273.1:0-29949 GCA_019974015.1 Nephila pilipes | reverse complement strand
TTAATGCTATAGAAATCGGACGAATTCGCAACGGAGATATGTATTAACACTATAGAAATCGAAAGACTCCGTGACGAAGATATATATATTATTGTTATTGAAATCAGTAGACTCCGCAACGGAGATATGTATTAATGCTACAGAAATCGGACGAACCCATGACGAAGATATGTATTAATATTACAGAAAGTAGACGAATCCGCAACGGAAATATAAATTATTGAAACTAGAGAAAATAGAGGACATTATGCTGCACGCGAGAGACTCTCCCGAAATTAAAATTCAAAAAGGCATCTCTCATTCTCGAGAATTACCAAAGTAGCCAATAAAATTTTTAAATTAGCTCGAAAAGGAGTTTAATGTACTCTTTTTTATTTGTGTTTTGACATCGTAAAATAAATAACTTTCTTTGAAGTAAGTCAATTTCATGAATCAAGGTTCAATTTGATTTTATCATGAGCCGAAAGACGAAAATCCCCTATTTGTCAGGTATACAAAATTTTCTTGCTTGTGAATTAATTGGAATTGCTTATTCTGGTTCACAAATGTATAAATACTACAGAAATTGGAAGACCCCACAAATAAAGCGTGCCTGTTATCATTTACATAAAAAAAAAGAAGAATGAATCAACTTCATAGTGTAAAATGATACGTATGCATGCTTAATGTACGGCGATTAGACGCCAATGATTGTTGCAACCAGTCTTTAAAATAGTTAACCCATTAATAAATTCCTAATCAATTTCACAACTTTATCTCTATGAATATTTAAAGGGACCACTTGATCCGAAAGTGGGATAAACGCCTTGATAGACAACCGTGTTTCTCCTTGAATCGAGGACTTCTCACTTTAAACTTTAAGGGTTATAACACACACTCCCATATCCAATCCACATTTCAGTATCACCGCAGTTACTCCTCCCCTTTTCTCAAATGTCGTTTAAATATTGAAGATTGCATTAATATATATTTTCCATCGCTTCCTCTTCAAAAGACCGAGTTGTTTACAGATCAATACCCCACAATTCAGCATTAATTTTCCAAACAGAGAGTTCCACAGATTAGATTAGAACGTCCGATTATTTATTCAAACTCAATACCGATGGAGGAAGAGGTCCTATCATTAATTGATTCGATTCTGAAGTATTTGTCGAAAAATGTGAAAGGTTAGGAAAAAATTGAGAAATGTGTTAATATGGAATCGAAAAATATAAAACAAATGTTCCGAAAATGTGAGAAGTGTTCCGAATTTCGTGACTTATTGCTCAATATTACATAAAATAGACAGCCTTGAATAAATTTTCGATTTAGTAATATTAAGGAATCACGAAACTGCACTTGAAAAAAAAGGTGCAAGAGGAGATCAATAAGTAACATTCGACGATAGATGGCCCTAATAAGGCAATTTGAGGCTACCATAGTGTACTTCTATCAAGTAAATGGCTTCCAAGCAAATTTAACACTGATTCAAGGATTAAACTTGATTGACTTCGTATCGAGTTGCCGTCGTTTATGAGAGCTTTATTCCTCATTATATACCGAAAACCAAGAGATAGTCCGAACAATAAGTTGCTTTTAGTAAATCTTCTACAAAGAAGTTGAAGACAATAGGAAAAGGTATGGGAACATTTTTTTAGGATTTAAAGTTTGTCATTATTATGGTTTCCTCATTTCCCAATCTTAACATAGGTGCTTTTTGATTATCATTCTGAATCCCAATGAATTATCATTCTGAGTCATTTAATTTTGAAAATATGCAGCTTTGAAGTCTGATGATTCATTTTGAATAACCCTGTATTTTGTACATAATATTATTAGTAATGTGTCGTCTACAGATATAGTCAAGTTACCCCATACTTCCTCGGCCACACGATGTTACAGAGATCCTTTTCCGCAATTAAGAGCAGAATAGATTAGGAATTTAATAGATCTTTATTGGAGTTTAATAGATCTGTATAAAATAATTTTGGATATCAATACTCTTTGATTATCTATTTACTGGAAGGTTGATAAGGGATTATTTAAATATCAAGTCAACCGGAACATTCTGTTCGCTTGTGAAGTGAAAGAAAATAATACATTTTTCATACATTTAATAATATTTACTGCGCATTATAATTTCCGTCGTTTTAATATAAGCATTCCATATTGATTCCTCTAGAGTTAAGTGAGAAAAACTTGTTTAATCGAATCACCATATGTGCATCTCTGTTTGCTCTGAACGAAAAAGTATCCACTTTGGATACCATGATAACTGGTGATGATGAATGAATTATTTTCGAATATATCGTAAAAGAAAAAGAGCATACTTGCAGCATAGGCTATCTGCCCGCACCATTTCTAAATCGAGATAAAGACTGAATAAGAGAACGCTGTGCATAAGGTGGGATATCCAAGAACCAAATACATTTTGAGCTTTTGAAACTTAACAAAACCATAAATTCGAAGAGATACTATCAGCAAATGAATTATTGTAACACAGCAGCGACAGAAAAAAGGCCGGGATATTCTATACGAAGCACATTATATTGCTTGATGTTAATACCAAACTACATGCTGCTTTAGCGATTCATCAAAAGAAATCACTCAGCTGAACTGGGAGTTTCTGCCGAATCCACCATACTCCTCAGATCTAGCACCCTCTAATCATCACTTGTATATTTTCTTACAAAATTTTTTGTGGGGCAAAGAAATTCAAAATTGAGGCAGAAGTCTACCTAGCACTGCTTGAGTTCTTCGCCTCTAAAGACAAGACAATTTTCAGAAATGGCATTTACAAATTACCATCACGCTGGTAAGAGTTCAAAAGTAGCGTCGGAAAACATATTCTACTGTAATTGTTATTGAATGTAAGAGAAATGTATTATTTTCTTTCACTCCTTTTTCAATAACGGACAGAACTTTCAGATAGAACTAATAATTAATAATGATAGAAGAAGGAAATCTGTTCTTTACTTTGTTACTGAGGCACTTTGTTACATTCTTCCTTTGTGAAAGTGAAATTTTGCCTAACATCCATTTAGAATTTATATAACAAACATCATCATAATCTGGTAAAAAAAATTCTTATAATCCATTACTAGTATTAGAAGAAAGAAAAAACGTTTTAAATATTATTTAACAACGTTTCTTTGCATCGCTTTTGATACATTCCATTCAATTAGGAGAATGAAAATGGAGGAAAGTGCATGCAAATGAGGACGTTCGTTAAATGCAGCGAGTTGCACCTCCTAATCTGTATTTTCTGCCTCTATGATTCGTGTGTTGGGGAGTTAGTTATTTTCCCATCAGGCACTGCGAAAGCTTCCGTTCTGAAGTGTAATGCCGCGGAATAAGAGGAAAATAAGTATTCTCACGCGCGTCCCGTTCTCAAGGTGACGTACGATGAATGAACATAAAAGCTATAAATCCGGATTTTTCTGCAAAGGCAATTTGTTTTTGAGGAAATCCATGCGTAAGGAGGAATGCACCGTAAGCTGTTTGTCTTTTTCTGCTTCATTACGATTATTTTTATTCGCTTTTTTGTATCACGAGGAGGGCGTGTTGTTTTATTAGGTCTAAGGCATTTTGTAACATTGTTTGGGCAGAAATACTTGAACGCATACAGTTCATATATTTCCTTGGAAAAGCAACTTCTTTGTATTACGAACATGGAAAAATTTTCAGTAAAAATATTTTTTATTTTATGCCTTTTCTTGTTTGAGGACTACTGAATTTCTCTGATAAGTCCAATAATATAGTTACTAAGTTACACAATCAAATGAAGAAGAAAAGGAAAGAAGTAAAATGATAATCAAATTCAGCTTTTTAATATTCTTCAAATTATGAATGTTTTTATGTGGAATCATTCTCTCTCTCTCTCTCTCTAATTTTACGAACACTCAACACACCTGAATTATTGTGTAGAATCTTAATCTATATTTGAACTTATCAAGTTATTCGGGTTCGAATAAGTAATATCACTAAAATTGAGGGTTCGAGTGGGTAATCCTATGTGAACTGTTTACACAAAGGATATTTAATCAATGTGTCGGTATTCTTCCGATAATTATTTGTTGAACTGCAATTTCTATCATTCACCATCTGCCAATTAATTGCCCTAATATACAATACTACTTTGTTCACAAAGCCATCCCTCGAATAGCATGAAGTCATGAATAGCATTGCTAAGAATTAACTCGATCACACAGTATATATGTATGTGTACATATTGTCGACTTTCAAGAAAAACTTGCTGTCTGCAGTGGGTATTAACAACCCAATACTAATTAGTTCTCCTATCTACGGTCATCACTCCAATAACACGGCTTCAAATAACTCGGAGATAATTAACCGGGTTATTCGAGGCATACCTGTGTGCACATTTCCTCACAAATCGATTCAATACACTTCATCCAAATCTACAAACTTCGCGTTACCCTTCATTGAGTCTAATTTTTATTTTAAAATACTCAAACCGTAAAAAGTTCCCAATGTTAATTAAGAGACGAACGTGAATAGTGCAATGTTACAAGTGCAAAGGAAAAATTGACTGCACAAATCATTTCTAATGTTTGTCTCGTTGTTAGTATTTTCTTACATAAACAGTCATTTTGACTTAAGAAATTAACTATCACAGTTTCAATTAAATGTTGTCGTTTTCTATATGTGCCAAGGATATTTGTCAACTAACATATTATTCCTTATGATGCAAAATATTCGAACTATGTATAATTACTTTCAACTTATTATCCACAAGTTTAATGTTTATTCTAATTATAAAATATTTTCGAATTTATGTAATTTTCACGAAGGTAAATGTTAAATCCTTTCATGAAATTAATTTAATCTCACTGCTTTCAAAATTCAAATTTATAATTAATACGGATACCAAATAAAAGTTCCAATACATTTCTTATAGTAAAGAGTAATAGCTTTAATAAATATTCTATATCTTATCTACCTTTTGCGTCAGTATAGTATAATGAAATGAAATCACAGGACGAGACATAAACTAAATCTCAATCTTCCATTCCATGCTCGCAATAGAGATAATTAATTCCAAAAGTGAAAGAAATGGAATCAAGTTCCTATGCAGATACATATTTTCAAAACCGTATGATAATTAATAATATGAACGTATCTGATTTTCAAATGATACTTTTCCAGATACATTTCCGATGTAATTAAATTTTCGAAAGGCAAACGAGCTTTACATATTATCTTAAATTAAAATATTACTTTACATGCAGCCTTACTCAAATGAATAATATTAAATAATTATTAAAATAAGAATTTAACTTGGATTCGTGAAAATAAAGTAATCGATAATATTACAGTAAGAGTTTGTGTGTGTTTTGAGAACGAACAACATTGTGAATAAATTTATAAACTAAAAAGTATAATACTTTTTATTTCTGCTAATATATTCTTTTAAAGACCCTTTCTCCTCGTAAAATGTTATACAAAATAACGTAAAAAATAGCAGATCATCATTTTTTTTCTTCAAAATATCATTCATTTGGAGTCGAAAAAGTAATTGACTCCCTAATTTCTTATATTACCCCTATATCAACATTAGAAATTCCACTCAAGACTTATAGTATTAAGAATAAGAATTCTTAAACTAAAGAATTTTTACCGCATTTTTAACTATTGAAAATATATGTTACACCCCATAACTTTTCAGAGCTTCTGAGAACCACAATCTTAAGTATCCTATCTAATTTTTTAGAGTTATAGAAAAAAAACTATAAACATTTTGATTAAATTCACTTTAACTTCTATTTTTTTCAAGCAAAACATTTCAGCTTGCGCGCAAGATGTCTCAAAATATATTTATAATAACAGCATAAAAATTTATTCAAATATTTAAAATAAGTGTTTTTATGACTTGTAATTTATTATTTAGACAAAGTAGTAGTAGAAAATTTTTGTATGAATTTTAATAAGATTTTCTATTAAAATTTCATAAGTTGCTTAATAATAATATTTGAAAAACCTTTTCCCCTGTAGATACCTTACAGAACACGTATAAATTCAAAATTGAATATTTTTCTACTGCATTAGATTACTTTTATAAATTTTAATGAGTATTCTAATTCAGAATCCTGTATACGCGCAGTAAACTATTGATTTTAATTTTTTTTTTGAAAAAGTGTCAAATGTATACTTTTCTATAACATTCTAAGATTTTTTTTAAAAAAATATATGAAAATATGAGATATAATTTAAATATATATAAATATTGCAAGTTAAAAGTGTCACATTATTGCTTTTTTCCTTGGTAAATTATAGTGTTTAGGAAAATGAGGTTTGGTTTACATTTACGAATAACTGTTAAGAATCCGAGACCCCTTAAAAGTTGGTCAAAGATAATTTATTAAAATTATTTCTTTTACTTTATTTTTTTCTAAATATTTTCTTACTCAATTTGTGCACACTTATTCCACCATTTATATAACTATTCAAAACACTCCTGGTAACCACTTTTTGAAAATACTTTCAAAAAGTGGATATTTCCCTCCCCTCTTCCAAATTAGTATTATTATTGCCCTTTATATTCATTTTCAAACGTTAAAAGAGGTAAAATCCCACTGGTTCTAGGTCTAAAGAATAGAGAAGGTGTTTCAGGGTGGTAGCATTGTACTTGCCAAGGAACTTTTTACAATCTGAGTGCGATGCTTGGGGAGCATTCTCGTGCAAAAAGTTTAACAACTTCTTGTCCATTTGTCGGATTGTTTTCGTCTGATTGCATCTGGTGGTCGACTCCAAGCAAAAGATCTTTGTTAATAGTCTGACCTTCAGCAATGAATTCAATGGGGGATAATGGGGTCTTTGGTGGATTAGGAGGAACTCAGTAGATTATTTAAGAGCATTGTTACTTACGCGTACTCCTAATTTGATAAATATTACGTTTTAATAATGAAGTATAATTTTACATTTGTAATTTTTAGTAAAATAACAAAAGTTATTTTATTCAATATTGACCATCTTTCTGCTGAATTGTCACATTTACCTGTGTAAGTGAGAGATAATGGATTTAAAAAGATTATTTCGGTCAAACACCAAATTACTATATGAATGCTGACATTGAACGTAGAATATCCACATTTATGACATATCAGTCTTTCACAGCAACATTTATCTGTCATATGCACAACCAAAAGGCTAGTCCTTATTCCACTCAATATTTACAATGCAAAGTAGCGCTATTTATAATGAGATAGTTGTATTCTAAAATAGTAAAGTCTTATGTTTAACGTTGTAATGAACGCGTGAGATGCTTGTGGGAGTTCTTTATGTTCTTACCACTTGGAGAAGAGGAATCAGGCCACACCTCTTAACTGTAACACACCATACTAACCTTTTAGGGGCAATCAGGGAACATTATTTCATTTGTGAGCTTTTTTAGTCAATAATTCATATATTTAGTAAATTAGATTAAAATATTTATATATAGTGAATGGGATTGATATGATAACATGCATAAAATGCGAAGAGTTGAAGACTGTAAAGTTAGATAATCGAGCATAGAAGTAGTGTAGTGAATGCCTACGTTGACAAGAAGAAAGAGAATTCAATGCAGTATGAAGCAATCACACATGAATGGCCATGTAGTGAGAGCTTGTTAAATTCCAACTATTAGCTTACACTCTTCCTACATATATATATATATATATATATATATATATATATATATATATATCCTGTTCAAATTTTCAATCGTTAATGAAATAATTTTTAACTATCCACTCAAGTTCAAATACATTTTTTTAAACTTGTAGTGGATGGCACTTAATGTTAATACGGTTTTTTCAAATATCAATTCATTTAATTAAATTTAATTGATGGAAATGCAGTTTAACCCAACCATTTGGTGAGATTTTGAAAATGCCAAACTTGGCAGGGTTTTTTTTTTTTTTTTTTTTGAATGAACGTTAAGTTGGCGAAGTGGACCAGGGTTTCCACATTTGGCAAAATACCGCCAAATAATTCCTGTCACCAAGAGTGGTTGGGCTAAACAGCATTTCAACTATTTAATTATTTAATTTACCGGAGGAATTAAAAAACAAGGTAATGCTTCTACTATGTCATTTGTCTTACAATGACAAAGTTGTTAGAACGTCGGCGTACAATTTTCATGCCTTCGGGTCGATGCATAGTTTTTTTTATTTCCTTTTCAAATAATTAATTTTAGTTTTATATGGGAGAAAAAAAAATTTCTCATATATAAGATATTTAGCAGAATATAAATTTAGGAAGAAGTACCGTCAGTGACGAAGCGTGTAGATTGCTGGAAAAAAAATTGCTTTTGCCATTTAATATTGTGATTCTGTCATATGCACATACATATTTATATTAATTGTAATTATTTAACAAAAATTAACTAAAATATGAAAAAAGATTAATGATCTAAGTAGGAATTGACTTAATTTTTTTTTTTTTATATCACTTGTTTTTTGGTGTAGAATTGAATTGGATCCGTTTAGGAAGCGTCAGATAAATTGTAATTAAAAATAATAATCTTTAGATTAAGACCTATGTAGGAATCTGTTCCTCATATATAATAATATCGAAATTCAATTCTGAAAATTCCAAGATCCGAATGAAAGCATTTTAATTTCCTCCTTTATCTGACTATTTAATTAGAGGCGGATTTTTATTGTCTAGTGATGGCACAATTGAATGTGAGATGAGAAATCGGGGCATTATAAACGTGCTTGCAATTGTAGTTAATCGGTAACCGAAATAAGCAGTTTAGGATCTTACAGAAGACTTCCAACACGGCTTCCGCTCTTTAGTGCATCGAAAGAACGTTTAGTTTAAGATATTGCTTAATTGTCTCATCCTTACTTCCGAATCATTTTCAAAAGCCAGAAAATTCTATCTATTAAAACAGAATTTCCCTTTGTGAAAGAAGAGAAGCTTCATGGTGTCGTGTTAGTATTGTATATTGCTGAACACATGTATTATATGGAATGAATATCAAATCAAGAATTTTTTCTCAATGATGAGTAAGCTAGCTAAATTTTGTAATGAGCAGATTTTTCGTCATGAAGGCATTAGAACATACGCGTTGGTACATAACTTGTAATTAAATATATATACCGTATATATCTGTGAATAAAAAGAACATATATGGAGCTTTCTTATAGTTAAATTTGGATGGTCGACTTATATCGGAAAAAAGAAGGCAATTTTTCATCAGCCGACTGCGAACAATAAATTATCAGATATGGCACGTTTGTGTGTATTTTGATCTGTTTAGTTTGAGTAACTTATGAGGAAAATAATTAATTGAAAGTCAGTTGATTTATTTTCGAAAGTGTTCATAATACTAGTTTTTCGAGTCGTTGCTAATTCAAAATGTTTTTTCCTTCTACGATCAAACTTGTGCTTCATTAAAAAAAAAAAAAAAAGGCAAGCCTCCATACCGTTATTAGAATTAATGGCAAACGCGATCACCTTCAATTTGAAATTTGCCGTATAAAAATTAATTATTTCGTTCCTTTTCAGACAAACATTTTTAAGGGCACAGAAGAAAAAGTCTAATATGGATACATCACATCTTGTGCAAAACAACAATTGAATAGTAACAATGTGTTAACTACAAATAGGGCTAGCTAATGATTATTAATTTTTGTTTTGGTTTAGTTTTATTAACATTGCACTAGAAGCAACACGTAGGCTATTGGCGACTGACCTCGTAATTTTGAACCTCGGTCAAGTGACGAAGATGACTCTTGTGTTGGCACTTCTCTCTCCTTACTTCCACGCCACACCTACCGGATGACTTTGGACCTTAATAGATTTAACGTACATCAGCCCCGGCTACACGGTGGGCCTTTAGTTGCATTTTGGCTCGAACCCACTACTCAACGAAAACTACTTGCCGCGGTTCGGATGTCTCAATCACTAGGCTACCACGGTCACATTTTTGTAGGCATCTGGAGTTACACTTTATGATAATTTTATGGAAAAAATTCCCCCGAAACACCTGCTTGGTAATATATCTAAATTCCACCAAAACTTCAGTTGTGGAGATATTAGGAACAATGATTATTATACTAGAGTACTACCCCTATAAGGGACAATTCTGAATAAGAGACACTTCTATTCAAGGGACAACTCTTTTGGTCCCGATCCCTTTGAATAGGAACATTAATGTAAGTACTTCTTATCCCGTCATACTCTATTTAAGAGACAGTGAAAATGAGTTTCAAAAATAAGACAGAGGTATAAAAATAAATAAAAATAGAAATACTCATCATTCGTTATCTTTTGTGGTTTCAAAGGCAAGTTTGTGCTCGGGAAATGTTAATTTTGTGAAAGTGGGAAAATGAAATGAAAAGTTAATCCCTCTCTTTCGAAAACTACTTTTCAGTATGGAAACGGGGAACAATATATTGGAAAAGAACTTGTCAAAAGGCATTGAAAAACTTTCAATTTAAAATAAAAAGTTAATTAATAAAAGTTAATTAATAAAAGTTAACTAATAAAAAGTTAATTAATAAAAGTTAATTAATAAAAGTTATAAGTGATAACTGTTGCCACTATGAAGTTATTGAGATCCGCGGTGACTTTATTTTCCGCGTGGAAAAAATGTTGGTAATGAATAGACTTTCAAACAAACTCGTAAAACAAATTATTTTCTATAAATATATGAATATAGAACTCTATTGTTATTCTCAAAACAATTTTTCAATAATTAATTTCTTTTAATCAACACACACAGTTTTTATTTTTTGTTAACTTCAAACTCAAAAAATTACATGTGACTATGTCACTTATTCATATATTATTTATTTAAAGATTGATACAGCTTGTATTTCTTATTAAGATACATTTCTTAGTTTATACCCTTTGAATAAAGGATACCTCTAATTAAGGAATAAAAACGACTGGTCCTGTGGTTGTCCCTTATTTTGAGGTACTACTGTGTGTATTTAATCCCGCAGAACTCGTCTGTTTTCGAATATCTAATATTACGCCAATAATTGATTATAGCCCAGAGAAATGTTAATTAATTTGAACGCAAGAGTGTCAAATTGGTTATATACGGGACGCAGAACCACGACTTGCGATGATTTAAATACGATTGTCATCTTGCTTACTGTTATAAGAAAGAGGACAACTTTTTCTGCTGAAAATATGCATTAATTTAAAGCACACCATCCAATATGTTGAATTCTTAACTTTTCTAATAATTTTGTATTTTTAAAAACTTTATGAAACATCAATTTTAAGTCATTTTAAACTATATTGTGGCATGAAAATGCTTAAAATGCTCGTTCTTAAATAAAATATTATTCTTTGAGTAAGCGTCATGTGATGGATATTTTACTTTTCATAATGAAATTTTTGTTGATGTTCTCTTTGAAATTTATAATTGATGAGAGTCATACAGAAATTATAGTTAATCGTTTTTATCTATTGTTTTTCTCACAATCAATAGTATATTTATAATTTAGTAATACATATTTTAATTTATATCGCGTTGTGCAGACAGTCCTTAAGCAACTTGCCATCTTCTCACTATACCATGAGGCGGTGCATTGGAACAACTTGGAAATTGCAAATTTTCTGCGTGCGTCAATGCGGTATTGATATTTATACCCGTGCAGCTATGGGAAGAACACAGCAGCAAGAGGAATGAAGTTATTGCCTTGCCTTGCCGATCCGAAAGCTATCCTGGTCCATTCTGGACCTATCCGGATTTCTTCATTTCCAACGACGACCCACACCTGTTGATTTCATACTAAATGATCAGAGGCCATGTCGCACCAGTTGATTTTCTGTCTTCTAGATACTCGAAAGTAGTTCTTCATTAATATATTCGTAGTCGCAATTCCCTAGTGGTCGTAGTGGCTGACTCGCGGCCGGCGTTGTTTTGTCAGATCGTATGTTTCACCCGTGACCACCACCGTATAACTGAGGCTGATGCACGTTCATTCTGTCGAGATCTCAAGTTTCCCCGTTTGTGTGGAGTGGAAGTTAGGAGAGGGAGGTTCCAGCTCTGGTATCGTCCTCGTTATTTGACAGAGGTCCGTCACCAATACACCTCTTGTTACTTCTAGTGCGATGGTAATAAAAGGAATCAATCATCACTATATTCTGTGATAATTTTATGACAGAATCTGTATCCCTTTCAATTAGATATTAACTATTAATTGGGTAAATATATGAAATAATTTTATACATGTTTTGTTATGAATGACTGATATTCTCATGCACAACACTAATTAAAAGTAACAAATAAATATTGATATTTTAAGCAATAATTTTATCTTGGTTCATTTGGAACCTACTGATCTGAGCCAACTGAAGAGGGGTATATGCTTCCGCATCCGAATACCCTTTCAGCCTATTATTGATAGTGAATTGTTAAATTACATCAATTACATTTGTACATAGTAACATCCGTATTTATATAACTTATTATTTAAATATTTTTTTTCTCTATATAATGTTACTTTTTTGTTAGAAGAGAGAAGAATATGCAGATTTTTCACGTTTCATTACTTTTTTCGAAAGAAGAAGGAGTAACTCTATAATTATAGATGAATATGGTCCGCCAGGATTTTGTTTGTTAGAAAGCGATCACAAGGGCGGAAAATGAAATATGATGCCTCTGATTTACACTTAACTTAATGAAATTCTTAAATAATTACTGCGATAAACACAGTATTTGAAAGATTTTATCCAGTATTTTCTGAAATGCTTTTGTTCTTCAAAGCAATCCCTGTAGGCATCGTTAAAGTAGAGACTGCGCAATCTTGGTTTTCAACCCTCCCGAAAGAGCGCTCGGGCACATTAAAATGCGAGTCATAATATTTCCGTAATCGTAATCAAAATCTAATTGTGACCGAAGAGTGCCGAAACCAATTCGAGGAATCCCGAGAGATTCCGACTATCCGTGTCGTCACGTGACGAGAGATTAACGAGCGATAAAAATATTTTTACAGCTTCGTTATTCCGGTCACAGAATTAATATCCGAGAGCTTTCTAATTGCCTGTCCACCCCCTTCCTCCCACGCACTCGGTAGTGTTCGATTATCGTCATCATGAAGTGAGAATTATAATTAGAAAACAGGTTCACCTCCCTCCGGACCCCCCAGAGAAACGTACACCGTAATTGGATGAGGAGTACAAAACTTTTCCCGGATATTTTTTTCTCCTCTCGCTTCCTTTTGTTTGTCCCGTTTCCACTCGGGAAAAATTTTCAATTGGAAACATTTGTGTCGCCCGAAATGAGTTTGGGAATTAATTGCTCCCGGAATTTCCCGGGAGACGTTGGCCTTTCTTCTTTAAAAAGGGGAAGAGATCGCAGGTTTAGAAATTGGAAAATGCTTCCAGATTCGTTTAAATCAAGAACTATTTCGGAAGGAGGGAGGACTCTTAGAACGGTCGGAAGCGGAGAAATTGGCTCTTAATCAAGCCCAGTTTCCCTTCCTCTTCGAATGGGAAATGAAAGTGTAAATCTCATAAAGTGAGTTCACCGCTCTTTCGAAACTTGTCCAATGATCGAGAAAGTTTTTAAGGATTTTAGTGCTAATGTATTCGAAACCATATAATTAGATAAAAAAAACTTTTTTTTGCTACGAAAAAAAAAGGATTATTTTTATTACAACGGGAACGTTCTTGTTATCTACACTCCTTCCCCCCCCCTGAAGTTTCTAGTGTTTGGCAGTAGGCTTGTAGTTGGGACCTACAACACCTTGTTTTAAGACGACACATAAACTGACTTGAGTGCGATCCTTTAAAAAGGGTTTTTATAGGCATTTTTTTTAAATTGGATTTGCCTTTTTTTGCAAGCTTTATCGAACTGCACTTTAGAAAAATAAGAACTGCACATAAATATATTAATTTATATAACACTAATAATGTAAGTTAAATGCATAAATATTATATATATAAATGTTAATTGTATAAATATATAATGTGTGCTTGAATTTTATAATGCTATAATGTCGCAGTATCTTAGTGAACATGGTTGTAGGTCTCGCCGCCTGCGTTGCTTTTGTCAGGTCGTGGGTTTGAGCTTTGATACGACTACAAACCCGCCGAGTAGCAATGCTGATGCACTTTAAATATGATCGAGGTTCCATGTTCTAACACTAATGTCTTGGGGAAGTTTGTAGTGGGAGGTGTCAGGTCAGTTTCAGCCTTCGTCACTTGACCGAGATTCAAAATTACGAAGCCCATCTCTTTTTGCCTCCGTATTGCTTAGAAGCGCGATATTAAAATTAATATAAATCAATCAATCAAAATTTATACTGATACATGTACTCGTATAAGTGTTTCATGTATAAATGGTATAGTGCTGAATGTATACACGTTACATGTGTATAAATAGTATAACAATAATTTACGTATTTACATGAATAAATGTTATACTGTCAAATGATAAATGTTAAATACGCATATCTAAAAACTAATACAGTTGAGTTTTCAGCAATTTTTGACATGATTCTTCCAATTAAATGATATTAGTTTTTTTACTTGATTAGGTTTTAGGATAATGCAAATACATCCTATTTACAACTCAAATTATACATTTCTTACACAATATTTCGAGGAACTTATCTAACAAACGAAAAAAAATTTAAGTGTTAGCCACAAAAAGGGCTATCGCTTTAGTCTATGACAAATTAATCACCTGAGCAATTTTCAAAATTTTATCGTAAAAGAATTTGTGTACTTATTTGATGCCTGCTTTCACCAGCAATGAACTTAATTTTCAAAAATATTACATAATAAGTTTTTATCTTAAATGTTTTTATTGGATTGAAATAAAACATGCATAAAAATTAATTTATATTTTACAGTATCAAATTTTATAATTTATCGTACGCTGTAATTTTAATATATCTGTAAAGAATAATGTTATCAATTTCAATATTTTGTCATTGGCTTTAATTCAATATTTAATTGAATAATTTAATATTTATTTTTTGAAAAAAAAATTAGAAACTTTGGTGGTAAAATCTGTCATTCGCTACGCATTGCATAGAACAATTTCTCACAGTTTTTTGAAGCGAAAAATCGGAATCCTTTCCATATTGATTTTAATTTTACTTAAATAAGTATTTACAGTTTAAAATTTACAATACCATTCCAGTAAAATATATCTTCATAATAACTCATGAAAACATTACATGATTTTTGAATTCGTCTGAAAAACTATATTTGATTTATATTACAGTATTAGTTAAATAATTAAAAATATTTAATTAAAAATATTTTTTTAAAAAAATAAACTTTTTTTTGACAAAAAAATCCAAAATGTGCCAATTGGCTGCATCCAGCAGAAACACATATGATCCGACATTTTGTTTTATGCCTATTTATTCACATTTTAATAATATATGTACATATTTTTTTTAGCTTTTTATCATCTTTTATATATTTATATACCATGAGCTATGGTACAAACATTAAAACCGAATATGTGATTTAAGTATATACTAACTACACGTAATCTTTTCACTATAATTTAAATGAGGGTGGGTTAGAATAAAAATTTGCTTTGAATTTATAATAAGTAGTGGGAATTTTTATAATTATATAAATAGATACAGTATAATTCAGTAAATTTATATTAAATTGTTCGTTAAGTTTGTTTATAGGTTGGAACATTAAGTAACGCAGCTTTACATAGAAATTAGAAAAGTCATCATATACTTTTGAAATTTATTTTAATTGATAATTTTTAAAACAATTGTTTTTAAAACGTTTTTCTGAATTTCACTTGGTGTGTGTGTGTGTGTGTGTCATCAAATTTTCGATCGTTAATTTAACCAACTTCCCATCAAGCTAGAGCTTTGAAATTTTGAGAATCGTTCGTACTCGCCTAACAATGCAATATTTAGACGTTTGCAACAAGTATTAACTCATATTTTCTTTAATAATGCAGTTTAGCCCAAACACTTGGCGCGATTTCAAAAATTGGCACCAAACTTGGCGATTTTTTTTTTTTTTTTTTTTTTGGCTGAGCGTTAAATCAGTGAAACTGAACAGGGTAGCCACATTTGGCAAAATACTGCCAAATAATTCTTGTCGCCAAGGGTAAACCTTTTCTGAATTCTGGTTCCCATTTTTTTTAATAAAATGACTTACAAACTTTAAAATGCATGTTTTGATTTTATGAGTATTATGAATTTCTTAATATGCTCACAAATGTATCTTTTTAAGTAAATTTTAAAGTTAAAAATAACTAACAGTTTTAACTAATATTTCAATAATTTTCTTTAATATACTTTGCTACCATATAAAAACGTTATTTTTAAAAACTTTGGTTTTTATATCGAATTATTCTTTATTCAAGCATAGAGGAACATCACATTTGGTTCCTTTTTATTCTAATAAAACCTTTGCATGATCACATTTCGCATCGTTGTTTGTTCTCAATATGCAAGGGTCAATGGTCAATTTTATCAAATCGAACTGTTACTGGAGGGTTTCTTGTAGAAACAGATTTCCCTCTTTAGGTTGGTAGCATTTTCTCCTCTTCATTTGTAGGACGACCTCATTTTATTAATTTAGTGGGACCATAAGAGCACAAGGATTGAGCCAGATTTCCTCTAAATTATTAAAGCTTCATTTCTGTGCTTCTAGTTTACTCATTTACACGTTTGGATAATAACCAATAATTTACGACAGCAAGATGAACTAAATGATAAAAGATTCGAAAATGCTACTTTTCACTTCGTATATCTAATTTGTACCTTCCAATCAAGCTATCTAATGTGTTTATTACATAAGGCCATCCTTATTCTAATAAGATAGATCATCATCAGAGCAATCAATGTTATCTAAGTTTCTAAAAACTATATAAGATTGTATCGTGGGATCCAAATCGCTATCATCATATTTTTCACTTCCACTTAACAAAGCATTCCAAACTTTTTCTGTTACATTTCCTTTTTTTCATCAACGTAAGCAAAATAAATTGTATCAGTCTCTTAGATTTGTTATAAATTATAATAAATAGAAATTAAGCAATTTAAAAACCTACTAAATCGCAAATTCAACCATATTATGCACTTATGCAGCCATGAGAAAAACGCGTAGATATTGCATATATATTGTTTGCTTTTGATCGTATCTTTATGGTGATGTCAAATGGCTACCAATGAGCTTAACTCATTTTGTAATTAACTATAAGATCAAATAATACCAAATGCACAAAAAACGTAAAAAAAAAATATCTCTCTCAGTACCAATTTTTTAAACATTAAAATATGCAGCTATTTTGATGAATTTCGTTATTTTAGTAGAACGTTTTCTGCTTCGAACTTATACTTGGGATGCAACAAACACGTTTCTCAAAATAGAACTTCTACTGCTATCTATTGGCAATTTTAAGAGAGTTGAAAACTTAATTCGATATTTTTTCATCTTATTTTATGCATGTTGTTGCCGTTTGGAAACATTTATTGAAGCTGGTATTTGTGTAACAATATGGGTTGCCAAATGGCTACACTATATACAGAAGGGTTAAGAGTGAAAGAAAAGTCTGAAGGCTCCCGTCTGCCACTCATTTTGATTTTGTGAACGTAACGTTTATCCAATGGAATTCCTACTACCATTCTTAAGTCTAAACCATTCTACATATTTGAATGTAAAAATATGCATCTGATAGAGTAAAATATAGTGAAGGATTCTGTGGAATTACATTTTCTCCTTGATTTTCAAAAATAGTTAAGAAAGTTTTCTAAACACCCGAAAATCCCCTAAATAATCATTGAAATATGGTTAAGCATATTTTAAAGAATCTGTAGGAAAATGAGATTCAGCAGAAACTTATACAATTTTTTGCTGTTTTGGATCCACTTTTTCGCATTCAAATAAATAAAATTGTGCGGGTTTGAGGATGGTAGTAGACATTTCATAAGATAAACATTACACCCAAGAATTCAGAATGGCCGGTAGATGGAGCCTTAAGCATCCCTATGAAGGTTTTTCTGAAAGGCAGTCCAAATAATGTACAGTGCGAGAGTAAATTATCGAATAATCAGAATATTTGCGAGTGAAGAAGTTAAGACAAATCACAATATCTAAAGTTCAATTTACGTTGAAGTCCCACCGACAAAGTAAGTAAAACAGTCATTTATCTTCCATCCACGAGTGCTAACAACTTATAAATCATATAATCTATCACTGAACATGCTTATAGTAATACGATGCTAGTACCTTCTTCAAGTATTCAGTTGCTCCTACAACGTTGAAGTCTAATCTCACCAAATCAGTTATACACGACACAAGACTTCTGTGCATATCACATCAACAACCTTCCTATAACTGTAACCTTATTATTATTCTCATTATTATATCTTAGCTTATCTTTCCGTCCCCCCTCATCTTTTTCGGTACACTTACATTTATGTATGAGCTTTGCTTCGCGTTGTTCGATTGTAACAAATAATATCCGGGTAACAAGTAATGTTGAGTTGATTGAAACAAGAAATATCCGGGAAAAGTCCATAAAGACAGTTTAGGGGAAATACGCCTCATATCGTTATAGAATAAAAATACTTTTTGCTACGAATAAAAATATGGTTCCAAGATATTGTGATTTTCAAGTAAAATATCTGAATATTTAGAAAAAAAAGTTACAGACTCCCCCCCCCCCTTCTCTTACATCCATCCCTTGCTATTGCAAAGCTTATTTAGAAAATCACAGAATCATGCAATCACATAAAGATGATAATCTATCTTTTATTCAAATCAATGAATAATCAATTATTAACAATAACCTACTTTATCTGAGGTAATTAATCCCAATCTGTGTCTGACTTAAGGTTAAATTATTTTAAAGAATGTTCTTCTTACCGATCCATTCGTGTTCGAGTCCTTAAAATAATAGAAGATAAGGTTTCGAATCCTTAACGCTTTTATAGAGCCTATCTAGACTCCTCATAAAACGTTTACTCAACGTAGACCTGATACTTATGTTCTGCTTGATAACTTTAGTGCTGCATTTTTATCATTCCATTAGACATCGAACTTCTGTATTAAGCGCTTCACTATGTCAATTTCCTCAATTCTATCCATTACACTTCACTAACTCAGATCTAGTCTATGAAATTAACGTTTTGTTTGTTGGTAGGAATTTTCGACATATAATTCAGGAAAAGACCCTGAAGTGTTAGTTGATGAGAAAATTGTGAATTAGCCCCACTTCATATGGTGAGTTAGAAATATTAAGAAACACCCTTTGAGAAAACCGAATGAGATAAAGCGGTTAAGATATGTTATGTTTTTGAGCTTGAAAAAAAACGGGTGGTTAAAAAAAACATAAGTAACAACACATTTTTAAATCAAGCTATTATTTAAAGATGGCCTAAGAGGCATGAAAATAATTAATGTGTAAGATAATACATGATTTACAATAGCTTAACTAAGGTGTCAAGGTTATCAAGCCAATAAATTAAGAACTATAGCTACTTCCATATATATGAGGTCGAAAGTAGTATTAAGGACCCGCACTCAAGGTTTGGTAAATTATATATTATTTTACATTAAAAATAAACTCTTTTATACCTTTCAGCCCACCTTTAATTAAAAGTTTGTTTTCACACTGTTTTTACTTGTATAAAATTAATTATTTTTATCCTGGAAATTTAAGACTAAAACGCATTTACGTGATCTATACGTTTGGGCAAAACTTTAACAATATGACGTGAAGGGCAAAAATCCTCTCCCCGACTATATCTGTCATTGCTGTGGTTCAGAATTCAAGTAAAAAGTGTAGAGTATGTTCTTAACCTACGTCAATGCTCGAGCATACTATAATAATTCGAGTAATCCGTGAACTTAAGTTAAACTCCATACGATGATAAGAAGTAGGATGAAATTTGAGTACAAATGTTGAAAAGGAAAATCATATTTTTTACATGCATAAAAACATAATAAATTAAATAAAAGCTTGCAAAAAGGACTGGTTGTCTTATTAATGTAGCACAAGGTCTACTGATATCACAAGGGAGCTGAGCTATTATAAGAGGCTTGGAGAAATGAACTGGCCTCCCCGGGAGAAAATCACTTTTGAACTCAGTATTTACTGAAAAAAAAAGCATAAACTATTTCATAATTTCAAAATCAAAAGTAAGTAAAGCTTACTACGTATTTACGGAGCCGAAAATATACAAGACAAGAATAAAAAACTAACAGTAGGAATTTTCTTGCAAAATAAGAATAATAATAGGTTAAATGGCACAATACAAAAAGCATCCACAATCTCGTGTATAAAAATTAAAGTATTAGACAAAAATATGCACTCAGAACAAGGTAGGCAATTATAACTATACGATAAGGAAAATTAAAGTATTAAGAAATGTAATAAGAAATCGAAACAATTAAGAAACTTGTCGGGTAATTTTACGTGCCGTAAAAATACAAGATTTCTCATCGCTTGACCGAGGTAATTTTGAGCTCGGTTAAGTGACGAGGACGAGTGACATCCCCCTCTCCTAACTTAAACACTATGTCAAGGGAAAGATTTAGTACCACGACAGATTTCACGTCATCAGCCTTGGCTACATGGGATTTTTTAATTGCAACAGGGATTAACCCCTCGACCGGAGGAAAACCGCCGGCCAGAAGACCACTAAGCTCCGGTGGCTACATTGTAAAAAGGACTGAATGGCTGGAAAACAGACGGATTTGAATAATGTTTTGCCAACCATATATAATAGACGTGTGCGAAACGGTTACTTTAAAGTAAAGGGTTCCAGAATATTAGCTCCTGTCTGATAATAGGTTTCAATATTCTATTATCTTCTGACTAAACGTTCCAATATCTTATTACTTTCATTTTATATGTTAATGTCTCCATTTACTTTCAAAATATCTGTTCCTACATCCTTTTATTTTCAGAATGCATTTTCATATATCCGATTATTTTTTTCAATATTCTATATTATTTTATTTTTTAAATACACTGGTTATCATAAATTAAGGAAAATTCACAAAAATCGCGATAACTCAAGAAATTACACATGGAATTTTATGAAACTTACCCACAATATACAACACATAGTAAGGTATTAAACAACATAAAAAGAAATTATCAGACATTAATAGTAGTATAGAAATTAGCACATGTATAAAATAAACAAATTGGAAGTATCGGTTTGCAATAGAAAAAGTACCTTTAATATGGAATATGATTGCCTCCAGAAGCAATACAGCACAAACAGCGATGTGTGATGCTTTCAATTATGCGGTTTATCAGTTCAATAGGAAGTGAGAGCCATTGCTCTTGTAAAGCAGATGCAAGCGCGGCAAGGGTCTGAGGGGGCGGATTGATGGCAGATACACGCCTCCCTAGAGCATCCCAAACGTGCTCGATAGGATTCAAGTCCGGGGATCGAGCTGGCCACTCCATGCGCGTAATTGTTTCCTGTTGAAGATAATCATCAACAATGCGAGCTCTGTGTGGTCTTGCATTATCGTCCTGTAACAGGAAGCAATCACCAATCGCCCCGGCATATGGGCGCACATAAGCATCAAGGATGTTGTCTCGATAAACCTGAGCATTCACGGTTCCCCTTGGAAAGACATGGAGGTCTGTGCGCCCTCCTAAGGATATGCCTCCCCATACACAGACACTGCCTCTTCCGTATGCATCTCTTTCACGGATGTTTGATGGATGATAACGGGTCCCAGGTTCTCTCCATATCAAATAACGTCTACTGTCACTTTCTAGACTAAACCTGGACTCATCCGTAAAGAGAACAGGCCTCCATTGATCTGACGTCCAGTGGACATGTTGTCGGGCCCACTGCAAACGGTCTCTCCTATGGCGTGATGTGAGCGGCACGCAAATGGCTGGTCGTCTCGCATACAGACCACCTTCGTGGAGCCTTCTGCGCACAGTTGACGTTGACACCAACCTTCCGGTGGCTGCAGCAAGAGAGGATCTAAGATGTGTCGGAGTAGCGGTTCTATTCCTGCGTGCACTTAATGTCAAATATCGGTCATCGGCACTGGTCGTAACAGTTGGCCGTCCTTGACTGAACCTCCTAGATGCCGAATCTGTGGTTTGAAATTGCCTCCAAAGTCTATGAACCACAGATGGACTCACATTTAGCCATCTGGCCACTTCTGATTGACTCTGCCCTGCCTCTAGTCTCCCGATGGCTCTCCATCGTAGTTCTTCAGGCAAATGATGCCTAGAGGTCATTATTACGAATTGGCTATCTCAGATTTTCAATGTCGCAATCACAGTAAAATTTGTGTGCTTTCTCTCAAACTTGGACTTTTATGCTCCAGGCAGATGACGTAAGCCGAGTGCAGCGTCACTAATTTGCATATTGCAATTTTACTCAGCTACTCTTAGTGGACAACATATGCAAATTTTGCACGGTTTGGCTTACTTTTGAAAGAGTTATCGCTATTTTTGTGATTTTTCCTTAATTTATGATAACCAGTGTATATTCTACTACATTAATATTCATTTTATATTCCAATAGTTCTTTAGTTCTGGATTATTTCCCACAGATGATTTGAAAAAAGTTACAAATTTTAATTTAAGGGGCATCAAAAAAGCTATAAGATAAGCATTATAAAAATGATGAAACTAATAAGTTTTTGTGTGGCGTATATTTATGATGGAATAGGTTCCAAACATGTAAAGCTGTTATTTAGCCTTTTTCGTGAAATAATGCTCATTCTTAATATATAATCAATGATAACATTTTTTCAATCAAAAATTACCTTCGTCAGCTTAGTATTTCGCATCCTCTTAACATTCTATTCGTATTCGTAAATGTCACTGAGAGTAAACAGAGCTGTGTTCCAAAAATAAGAAATTGAAGCTACACAAAAAGAAGTAATTTCGAATTATATGTGTATTATATGTACTCTCTACAAGTACATAAACTTCAAAAGGGATCTATTTATCTAAATCGGATTTCCAGACCCTTCCCTTGCACATATAATTACACCACAAAATCATCTTTCGAAACAGAGCCCCCAAACACTCAGACGATTCTTATTTTCCAATTTAATTCCGAAAGGCCCTACACGGAATCCTGCATTATTCTCAACTTAGAGGCCCCTTTCATTTTTCAACTCCTTTGGTGAAACTTTCAGAAATTGCATTAAAGCTCTTCCTTTTACCACCACTTCGAATTGAAAAGGGGAGAGCGCGGGGGTGGAGAAGAAGTATTCCTTTGAATACTGATGTTTCGACCGAGATTCGATCGTGCGTCCGTCGCCGGAACATTTCCTTCCAGGGCAATTACTGTCTCTCAAAAACCGCCGACCTCTCCATCATCCGGGAGCTCTTGTCAGAAGCCCACCCCCCGCAGCGGACGGCACGCAAATGGAGATTCTTTCCCGTCTCAGGGACATTTTCTTACAGAGATTTTGAACTTCCAAGAAGTGCGTTGGGAAACTTCGAAAATCAGAGAGGCTTTCTATCTCCTGCACGAAATATTACTGCGAAAATTTGGTTAAACGCCTTTTGTGGTAACTTTAATTTGAATCAGAAAACTGTGTTAAGTAATCCATCTTTGCTTTGAAAGTTATTAACGAGAATTATTTTTTCCGTAAGTTTCGTATTAGCCAACCAAGAGGCTATTGTTTTGGTTAATCCAAAAATGTCGTACCTGACTACTTTTTTAAAAATTTATCTTCTTTTTGCACATAAACTGCTGTTTGTAGAAAATGCAACACCATGAAGGAATCATCAGAATCAAATGAAATTCGCAGCAAATGTCAATTATAGGATATTATGCAAATTAATAAAGTTTCAGAGCCATCGCGCGTGCGCGGCGCGCGCAGCGCCCTCTGAATTGATGCTGAAAGCGTATAAATAAAGTGCTGTAGCGGGACGTTGAAAAAAGTCTATGATTATTTGTTAGTGGCAAACGTTTAGTGAGACCTGAGTATGCCTCCACGACGGAAGAATAAGAAATTCAAGCAACTTACGGAGTTTGAACGAGGGAGGATAATCGGCCTTCGAGAAGGAGGATTTTCCTATCGCGCAATAGAAGCTCGTATGCAGCGGAACAGTTCCACAGTGATGCGAGTTTGGAAGCAGTGGACCGACGAGCACCGAACAACTCGAAAAACAGGCACTGGACGACAGAAGGTGACGTCAGAGCGCGATGATCGACACCTGCTCCGCATGGCGGTGAATGATCGCACAGCTTCCTCCAGGCAGCTGGCAGCACGTTGGTCTACTGCTACAGGTGTACAATTGTCGGCTTCGTCAATTCGTCGTCGTCTGCTGCGCCGTGGATTGCGTGCAAGGGTGCCTTTATACAGGATTCCCCTCACGGCGAATCATCGACGGCTGCGTCGGCAGTGGGCTCTTGAGCACAGAGACAGGCGAGCTGATTGGCACCAAGTTGTCTTTTCAGATGAATCACGCTTCAATTTGTGGACCCATGATGGCCGTGTTCGTGTTAGACGTTATGCCGGTCAACGCTGCCTTCCTGAGTGTATTATTGAACGACATAGTGGTCGAACACCAGGAGTTATGGTCTGGGGTGCGATTTCGTATCATGGACGATCCAATTTGATACGAATTGAGGGTAATCTCAATAGCAACAGGTACGTCCGTGAAGTGCTACAGCCCGAAGTCGTTCCTTTCCTTCAAGGCATCCCTGGAGCTATCTTTCAGCAGGATAATGCACGCCCACATGTTGCGCGGACTGTTCGAGACTTCTGTTCAGCACAACGCATGCAACTTCTTCCTTGGCCTGCTTATTCACCGGATATGTCGCCTATTGAGCACGTGTGGGATATGGTTGGTCGGCGTCTCGCTCGTGATCCGCGTCCTGCAGTTTCCAAAGACGAACTTTGGTTGCGCATACAAGCGATATGGAATTCTCTTCCTCAAGCAGATATTCAACATCTGTTTGACTCCATGCCACGTCGTATAGCAGCACTTATTGCAGCGCATGGTGGCTGCACCAAATACTGATTTCGGACGCTTAATTTGTTTCTTTTGTTTTGAAAATTTCATCATTTATTTGTATCAGTACAAGTCGTTTCTGCATTAAATTTCATTTGATTCTGATGATTCTTTCATGGTGTTGCATTTTCTACAAACAGCAGTATATTTTGATGTCTGGTTTCACCAGTAACGAATCTCATTTTAAAAAATACTTCATAATAAATATCACCTGCATTTTTTAATGGATTGATATAAAATATACTCAATATATGTCTGATACCTACTTTCACCACTAACGAACTCAATTTTCGAAAATATGTCGTAATAAATTTCCAATAATTTTTTATTGGATTGAAGTGAAACAAATCTAAAAGTTAAGCATTTTATTTAATTATCGATTTATGTATTACTTTAAATCGTATGTAGAGAGGAATCAAGATGTGGCAGAAAATAAATAACATTATTAGAATTTTAAGCTGTGAGGCAGCTTTTTTTTTCCTCAAGAATTTTAAACTACGTCTTTTTAGTTTGGCTTTCGTCTTGGATTGTGGTCAAATGATTCTAATATTGATTTACTATTATTAGCCATCATAGGGGCTATTGTTTTAGATGGATCACTTTCGGTGTACCAGATCACTTTTCAGTTTTTTATCTTTTGCTTCCATTTTAATTATATTTCGCTTAAATATATTCAATTTAATAATTTATCGTTTCCTTTAATTTTAAAATTGGAAAAGTTTCTTGTTATCCATTTCTCGATGTTCAATTGTTTACTTTAATGCTTCTATTTAATTGATTAATTCAATAACAATTATAAAAATAACGCACCTTGGGTGACTAAATCTATTGTTTGCAAAACGTTACGTGACACTTTTTAATTTTATTATTTCCAATTGTGATCGGGAGTAACAAAGAGAAATTTGTCTTTATATAACGCTTATTTGAAATGGAGAAACGGTAATCAATATTTGAGCTTAAAGTTATTAGGACGATATTTTTGGAAATTTCGTATTACTTCCAATATTGCATATGGACAAAAAGAAATTTATACTCACGTAAAACAAAGATTTTGAAAAGAATAATAAAATGTTATCAATACTTACTTTAAAAGTTAGTAACTAAGGAATTTCTTGTAAATTTCATATTGGAGCCATAGTTGCCTAGAGACTATGGTTGCTGTCTTGCGACCGGTATTTGTCAAATAGGAAGTTCAAGCCCGGATGTCATTAAAGATCTGCCGTATAGCAGGTCTGATGCAATTTAAACCTTGTCGAGGTCCTTAGTCCCCCCGTTGATGGGATATGGAGGTTTGGTGGAGGAAGTGCTATCTCAGGTGTAGTCCTCGTCATTTCAACGGAGCTCAAAATTTCAAAATTTGTCACCAATAGCCCTTGTTTTGCTTCTCAGGCGACGTTAATAAGCTGCCATATTCACATAAATTTCATATTACTTTTAATACTGTTTGAGGATAAAGAGAAATTATAACGTTCATTTGAAATAGAATGAAAAGAATCAATCTTTGCACTGAAAGTTATGACCGGATTTGTAAATTTTATATTACATATTTTCCAATATTGATTAGAGACCAAATGAAATAGATATTTATATATAATAATGATTTGATTTCAAAAAGTAGTAAAATGTAGTCAAGCTTTTCTTTAAAAAATATCCACACTTGTTTTGAGCAAATTTCATATTATTTCCAACCCTGTTTAGGACAAAAAGAAATTATAACGTTGATTTCAAATAGAAAAACGGTAAAAAAGTAATCAATATTTACATATTAGCTTATTAACATGTTTTAGGGCAATTCATAGTATTTCCAACTATATTTAATGACAAAAAAGTCATACCTAAATGTATATCCAACAATGGATTACATTAATGCTTAGAAACAAAAATAGTTTAGAGCAGAATGTGCAAGATATACCTATTAAGAGGAAAAGGGGCAGAAAAATAATAGTATTTAAGAAAGAATTGATTCAAAAATTATCTAAGAATTGCTGTTTTTTATTATTATTAATTATTTGTTCGAATAACACGACTGCTTAAAATAAGTAGAATAAAATTAACTCAAAATGTTTGAATCGAGAAAATTTTTTTTACAAATATCCTTCATCGGCATATACATGCACAGAACTTCAAAAATATTTCACTCATGAAAGATCATTCATTTCCTTATTCGCACGCGTACTTAACTTGATTGATTGATTAATATCGAGTGAAAAAAGCTCATTTCCATTAATAATGCGGTTCTTAATAGTCTCGACGTTCACTTTTAACTGAGAGAAGTGAAATGAATAAATAAGTATCGTTAAGAGAATGTTTAATTATTCTTAAAAGTTCAGTTACCCGGAAATGAAATTGTCAGATGGCGAATAGAATAATTTTGAAAGTATTTCTGTGAACTGAAGTAATTCCAGAACAAATATTTTATCACACGAGGGAATTCACGTATCCCAAATGGCAGTGGCAAATGAATATAAATGATTAGAAGTGACTTAATGGTTTCGGTGAATATATATAAATGATCTGATTGGTTATGTGACTAAAATTTCAGAGACGCTCTGTTCTGGCTCTAACCACAAATTACGGGAGATATAAATGATCACACTTTCGAGATGGCCGTCATGAATGCATACATAGGATGTCTGGATGGTTTTGTGCGTGTATATAAATGATCAAATCAGTTACATGATTAGGGAAGTGTTTAACAATGATGAGACTGGATGTAGGACCATAAATAAAATTACCGCAGAAGCATTAGACTAGACGCAATTAATTGGTATAATCATTGTGATTGTTAGTCACTTTTACGATTAGGATAAATTGTTCATCAATTCTTCTTTCATATAGAGAAGTTTCCTGAAAAGATTTCACAACTTTATGTGTTGGAATATAACAATTAAATAACGAGAATGACACTGCTACAGAAAAAGTACGCATGCACCCAACACCAGAGACCGAAGGCTGTTTAGCGTGAGTCATTCTTTTTCGAATGCAGTGCCCCTCGTTTCTGTTAACAAATCTGTACACCAAATTTCACTTTCGTTAGGATTAGATTTATTTCTTTTCACTGGTAAAATGAAAAGTGAGCAACGAATTGTAGTGAAATTTTGCAAGAAACTTGGAAAACCCTCTACTGATATTTATAATTTATTGAAAGAAGTATATGTGTGTGTGGCAATGAATGTTTATCGCCTGCACGTGTTTTGAGGGGCTTCAGAGTTTTCAAGATGGATGAGAAGACATTGAAAATGATTCATGTCTGGGTCGCCCTTCTACTTTAAAAACGGATGACAGTATTGAAACAGTCGGTCATATGGTTCTATTTGACCTTCGGTTCAGTATTCTTACGATTGCTGAGACTGCAGTAATAGACAAAGAATCTGTAGGGCATATTTTTTTTTATCAAGACAATGCGCCGGTTCGTTTCGCATTATCTGTCGCGATGTTTGTGGCTCTGTAGTCTGTTGAAGATATGAAAGAGAACGCGTCCTGAAGAGGCTGATAGAAGAAGTTTTCCAGCACTGCTTGAAATATTAAAAGATTCGTGCAGGGCGGTCTCCAGAAAGTGAGAGTTCTGAGTCTTTGACACTGAAAGAGAATTTTTCTCAACAAATTTGTGGCTGCATTTCATTCAACATCAAACTATTGGATGCAGAATCCCTCCTCGTATGTCTCAATCGGTTGAAAACTTGTATTGTAGAGCTGAGTTGAAGAGTGTCTTGATTCCTTATCTCCTGAGGCGTGAATTAAGGAGAATCAACCGATTTCTTTTCCCGAAATTAATGGCGCCGTCTAAGATTTTCAACGAAATGACCACTGCTTATGGCGTCATGAAACGTACTAATACGTACAAAATGATGTCGTGATTTTAAAGTGGTAGGAAAAAAATCATAACCGTCATTTCACTATGTTTTATGACAAAAACGTGACTAAGCTTACTGAGTTTATTCATCGCAGGAAGCAATTAATGCAGACCCGAGTTAGATAGTATTTTAGTCTACCGTCTGTCGAAGAAAATTTCTGTTGATGATAAATTACTGAATTTAGTAACCTTTCTTCCAGTAACTGTTTTTCTAGTAGCATTATTATAAACGCGATTACTGATTCTAAAAAGTGAAATGGACACTTGACTGATATTATTTTTTGATAAATGTGGTGGGTAGTTAAGTGTTCATTACAAAATCACTCTGCCAGAATATTAGTATCATCGTTACCTAACGTCGTTATCCGTTCTATAGGCTTGAACGGTGTTATCGAAAGGAGAAAAATTTATTAATAATATTTTTTTAAAAAAAACTAAAACTTGTTGAAGCTGAAAAGTTTCTAAACATTAAAAAAATTTAAATTTAAACTTTAATTAATTGTTGGTCTAAAAATGAATTTTTTTCATCTGAGAGGCACATTTTATGTTTGTTCAAAAAGAGTGAATAAAAGTTTTTTCTCATAAGCATATATTTATAAAAATTGCTGATATTGTAATGTCTCTCCTTAACGTCTGGTCTAAAGACTATGGAATCAATCTGAGAATGGGAGTTCAGTATATCGAAGATTTTCTCCTACCCTGTTATGGATTAAAACCCTTGTGCAAGATCGATATCTAGCTATATCTACTCCGATGGAGAGAAACAATTCTGTTCCACAGCTAATTTGAGATCAATGTGCTATAACAGAGACCACAATACAGTTATTAAGTGCGCGCACATCTTGAAAATCAACGATGGAATGTATAACCAACCATTGTGTATATTGATACGTGGTGCCCTACTATCATAGAGAAATGGTTCTTAATTTGGTCAATCATGGCTAATCCATCTTAATTTAGTCTTAATTAATAATTAATTAACTTAAATTAGTCTTTATAATAATCTTAATTTAGTCAATCATAATCTGTCAATCATGGCTGTTGAAATTTTGAATTCACAAATGAAGGTCCCACTGAGAGTGATTGTACTCACAATCCTCAGAAATGTCGCAGGTTCAATTGGAAGGAAAAGGTGCGTTATTTCTCTTTCTGTGAACCCTTCCCTCCTTCCAGTGACTCGTAT
>BMAW01104272.1:0-26254 GCA_019974015.1 Nephila pilipes | reverse complement strand
ACTTACATTTAACACATGTTTTACATTAACTTTTCATTAACTTAAAAATTTTACAGAAAGTCTTAATCATTCTATAGAAGATGATTACATGGTTTTTTAGAAATCCTTTTCGGTTAAATGAAAAATGAATATTTTCACTATTAAGCGACAGGAATTTTTTTTTTGCTTCCCAGGAAGGCTCATGATCGTAAAACGAGTTTGTCGTATCAGAAGACGAGCAAAAGTAACGTTAAGCTTACGAATAGATAATGGGGAACAATGATTAATAACATTTGAAGGAAGTGAATGTATTTTAGAACTTTCATTTTCAATTAGGTTATCATTTCGGATGAGTGAAGAATCTAGAGTGTTTTTTAAGGTAAATGAGATACCTTCGGAAGAAAAAATACACTTGTTTTAAGCCAAGTTTAAATAATTCTCATTTTTAAAGTAGACGTAATGGAAGTCATATCTAAATATTATGATATATTTATACTTAAACATCTATTTCTGTAAAGGAATTCTCATTTTTAAAAATAAATAATTATGTATAAGCCATTAATAACCAATAGTTGAATATAAATTTGTAAGTCATGTACTTACTTTTACATACATATAGAATAAAAACAATTGCATTTGAAAGTTTTAAAATTTGCATAGCGCTTACAAACACAAAATTTAATACACTAAACTTAATAACAGCTCATAAATTAAATATAACGAATTTTTTAAAGAATTGTAAGGTTTTATGATTTGTTTTTTCCGTAACTTTCGTACAAACATTCTGCTGCTGAAATTCAATATATGCAGAAGAAATTCATTAAAAATGGGCCGACTGTTCGGTAAACACTTCATGAGTGATGGTATTGTTTGGGAAGGATACGGACAATTTAAAGACCGGCATATTAGCGTTCACAATAAAAGCAAGCAAGGATGCAAGTCTGTTCAAGTAAACTCTCTACAGCAGAGAGGTTGTGACGCCATATTTACGGGATTTATTAACTTCTATTTACTATAACAACAACTATATATACTCTCCTGCGGAAGATTGCTACTAACTAAATTCAACCCACCAATGGTAATCTAACAGACTCTTACCACAAATCCTTCCTCGACTGCAACTCAGACTCTGGATCAACTGTTGAAAACAGTAGTATCTAAACCTCTTGCAACAATCTTTAATCTAATTACCTATTTCAACCTCTCTTTCCACTTCTCCTTCCACTTATCTATAACTTCTCCTTCATCTTCTCTATAACTTCTCCTTTCGCTTCTTTTTAACTTACCCTTCAGCTTCTCTATAACTTCCCCTTCAACTTCTCTATCGCGATTTTCAGTCGGAGTTTATATATTTCCTAACTCTCCCGATTCACTTCATTTCTACCTGCTTTACATAATCACGTTTCATTTTTGGTTGGGCAAAGGTTGTTTAGCAAAAGCAATTAATCTTAATTAAAAGTCCCCAAGGTTAGTGAAAAGAGACTCCCAAATAGCCCAATGTCACAAGGTTATGGATACGAGTTTTTGAGATCAAATAGTTGTTTTATTTGTTGAGTTTATTAAAAAAGGACTTAGATCAATACAGCAATTTATTGTCAGACTTCTTGACTACTGAGAAAAGCTATTGAAATATAATGAATTATTGACTTCTGGAGTTGTCGTCATTCATGACAACACCTAATCTCATAATGCAGCATTAACCCAACATCTTCTGGAGAGTATAATTTGGATGTGCTTTATCATCCACTGTATAGCTTTAACTAACTTTGTAACGAGTGATTTTCATATATTCCCTGAATTAGAGAACTAGCTAGGAGACGTAAACATCCAGACCAAATGAGGAGTTTCCAAACAAAGTACATGTCCATTTCCCGTCACTGGTGACAATATATTTCGAAAAGGCAATCGGAAAGTTCGTCCACCGATATGACAAAAATTATGAATTTCGTGGTGATTATGTTGAAAAGTAGCTATGTTTGTACACAACTTTTGTTAAAAAATTCATTTTTTCGGTATTCTTGTCTTTTTTCTGGCCCATCGGAGATTGAATAAAGGACCCTTGTATATGAGCGTTTGATAGAAAAATTTAAGCCTATCGTGTAGAAAATTGACTTATTTCATAAGGGGGAAATACTACAGACGTGGATAGAGCAGACTTTGAGGAAAGTGTACCAGTAAACTGAACGCTTTTAGTTACTTTGAAAGACGCAAGTACAAATCCTTTTTGAAATTGCTTAGTACGATGTTTACAAATTTAAAATTAAATTTTTAAATGTTCCATTTATAAATTTTCATAAATAATACATCTGCGGAATCAGCAAAGTGCCCTCTATTTTTCAGCAGCAAAATTAGAAAAATGCAAAATACGAAACAACTTAGTTACTTTTAAAGAAATTTTGGACTGTTTGTGGAAATAAATTCTTTAATATTACCGAAGTGTTTCCTCAAAATCTTGCGTGATTTGCCTCCTGGCGTAAGCGGCGGTTGGTCTTCAACAGTCCCAAATTAACCTTGGACCGAAAACGCCCCCTTAGAACACTTCAACGCCCACAGGTAGGTGGTTCTTTCCCCTTTGTGTCCCCAGCTAAAAGCCTTAAGAAATCATTCAAGGCCACTTTTAAATGAAGAAACGTTAAATATTTTCCGAAGTCTATGAAAATCCAAATCGAATATCTTTTGGCCTCTTTTGACAATTAAAATATCTTGTATGATACTTTTGACATTTGCTTAATAGCATACTATTTATTTTTGTTTTCTGTTAAAAAAGGAATTTTTCCTAATATGCTGTCTCAGACAAGTTAATGTATAATTCTTTTGAATTGATTTTGAGATGTTCGAAATTTCTCGAATATAGTTCTGTGGAGTAGCAAATTGCCTGCAACCCAACAAATTCAAACGAAGAATTTGTTAGACAGAATTATAATCTTTTAAGGAGATTCTCTGACGAAATCTTTTCATGAGACGGCTTCAATGTGGATCCTATAAATTTAGAGAACGGGAATTTAGGCGAACCAAATCTGAAATGAGTTTTCACATTTTAATTAAAATCTTGCATTCATCAACTGGCATCGCTAAGAAGGCATCATTCTATCGATTGGAGTGTGTGCTTTTACCAGGCACTCTTCTAATTACAGACCTTACACATTCAACTTTCTGAAAAGTGAATACTTTTCCTCCTCTATAGGAAGGATTGGATTTCGTAATTGATTCTGTGATTGAAATCGATTCTTAAAATGATTTGAAACAAAGGAGAGTTTTCCCGATGAAAATTCAAGGAAAACGTTTAAGGATTTCGTTTCGAGTCTATTAGATAATTTTTATTTAGTAAATATCCATCGACAGTTTTGTTTCTATTAATAATTACTAAGCCTTATAACTTATTTATAATTTGTATTACGATAGTATTGAATGAACAACCAAGTCACCTTTATTTTACCACAATCGAAAGGGAAAAAAGAAGAATATTATGTATATAAGTAGTTGCAACTAAAACTTCTTTTTCAAAATAGATGTTAAATTAATCATTTTTAATTTTTCTTTCAAAATAAAGAATTATTTTGATAATAAATGCATCTCGGCGATATACTAAGCTAATACTTTGAAACAATAGAATGTAATATAAATTCATCATTCCGAATTAATAATAATTTTGTATACCATTTCACACCAAATATTCTATATATATGTAACTATAACCGTTGAAATAAGTGCTTATCGTATGTTTCATACAGAATAAAAAAGCAGTTTTAAAACAAAAATTTTACTATCTATTAATGGATACCTCAAAAAGGATGAAAAAGGGTGTTAAATAAGTAACATAAAAAGATAAGAAACGACAAGTCTGGGAGAACGAAAACTTTTTGACCAAACATTTTGTTCGAATCCGTGGAATTCTAAAGGACAAAAAGTCTAAATTTGGAGAAATGTCTCAAGTTACTTACTTCATGTGGAATTACCGGAGACTCAGAAAACATGTCTTTTTGATCGTCTTCTTGTGCATTGTTAGGAGAAGAATTACTCTCCTCATTTCCGAAAACGAATTATCAAAATTTCGAGAAAGTCGGGTCAGTGTGAGCTGGTAGATAATTTCAAACAGTACAAGAAGTGCTGTCGCTTATCTCTTAGAAAACTAATTCTAATTTGCAGTTTGTTTTATTTTTATTTGCATCTTTTATTATTTTAAAATTTTATTGAAAGAATGAAATCTGATCTAAACACATTACAGCGCTGAAATGATAATAGTGCAGTATTTAATTCTAAAATAGACTATCTAAATTAAAAACAACAACATGTAATAAAATTATTTTTAAATGATAAAATATTTTTTTTATTTAACTTTTATATAACTATTATTTATATACTATTATAAAACGTATTTTTGCATTCATCTATATAACAAGTAATATAAATTTTTAGCTTTAATTTTAAATTCAAAGTTGTACAAACAGTTCAGGGTCTTAAAACATTAAGCTGATTTCATGTGTAGTTTTAAACTTATATTTTAAGATACCGTAAACCTGTTTCAAAAATTTTCTAGCGTTTTTCTTCTTGTTCTTTAATAAAATGATATTTCACTGGATATAAATATCGATTTATTTATTTATTGCGAAAAAAAACTCCCCTTGAGAAATAGAAAACGTTTGAACATGTTAAAATGTTTATTTGAGATAAATATATTTAAAGGTTGAGAATTTTTTTAAAACAAAAATATTGCTGTTATATATTAGACTACACTGAATAGTAGGAATTAAAGATTTAAAGAATGTTCTTAAGAATTCTTGATTCCTCCAGAGCAGCTGTACATTCAAAAACGCAAAATAACTTTCGTTAACTTGAGTGACTAGCCAGAGCTCTTAGTCGAAAACTTGCGAATGACGGTGCTACCACTGAGTCTTGGTTTCGAACCTTGATGCTGATAATAACCTGTACTGTATTGGGCTAATACGAAATCTGTCGAGGTTCCAAGTCTTTCCGTGTGTGTAATGTGGAAGTTTGGAGAAGAATGTACCAGATATGGTATCACTTTCTTTACTTGAGTCGAGTGTTCAAGCCTTGATGCCACTTCAGACCTGCAGTGTATTTGGAGCTGATGCTCGTAAAATACGTCGAAGCTCAAAATTCTCCCGTCGGCGTGGTGAGGGAGTTTGGAGAAGGATGTGTCAGCTCAGGTGTCACCCTCGTCACTTGACCGAGTTTCAAAATTACGAGATGCTCACCAATAGCTATCGTGTTGCTTCTAGTACAACGTTAATAAAACCAAACCAAACCAATCCTCTTCACTTGACTGAAGTTCAAAACTATGAAGTCCGATGCCATTAGTTTTGTATATGAGTTTAATAAGACAATCCAATTCATTTGCACATTCCATTATTATAAAAATTGTATTTGTTTCTCTCTGTATTTCTGCATTTTTTGAGGGTTCGTTTTAAATCTTTCGTCTACCTACCATTTAGATTCGTAAACTTAATGTTATGTTTATCGAAGTTCTACTTTCCTCCTGAAATATAGACCATTTTATTTATTTGAATGTCCCAATATCACTTTCAAAAAACACAAATAAGGAAGGTCTCTGCAGAATTTATTTAATATTTTGAAAATCGTTTTTACATAAATCTTAACGGTTCTTTTCTGGGTTTTCCAGTTTTTGGGAAACACTTTAAAACATTTGAGAAATTCAGGAAGAAAATGTAATTCTGCAGAAACCTCCATTATTTTTTGTTTTTTTTCTGATATCCTTTATATCATTCAAATAGATGAAATAGCCTAGCTTTGCGGAGGAAAGTAGTCATTTTTAAGTTAACATTGCTCTTGCGAAATCAAAATGGATGGTAGACGGGACCCTTAAGCCAAACAATTTGCTAAAAATAAGAGGAAAAAAATAGATATCTTTAGAAACATCATTAAATCTTATCGTAAAAATATTTGATATTTCTGTGTGTGTTACACACATATTTTAATTGATATTACTTTTAATTAATCGGGTAAAGAAACGTCTGATAACTACGCTTAAAAATGAAATTAAAAGAGAAAAATATACTATTAAAGTATTGCAGTACAAATTTAAATCCGCTTCGAAACCTTCTGAAAGAGAAAAATGATATTAATTGTGTAGCCGATTTCAAAAATATCTTCAAAACAATTTTTATCCATAAATAATTTTTTGTCACAAACGTACCTTTAAAGACAGACCCACAATTTAGGTAAAACCATGCAAGTCACTACATTCTTCGCTGTTCAAATAGTCTATTGTAACCGTTCGTTAATTGTAAAGGTAAATTATATCGCAAACCTTAATTACTCTTACATGCATCAGTTCAAGATTTTTTGCGAGGTAAAAAGAAGACGTGATAGCTGTTAAATTTGTTTTTATGCAATTTCTACCACGCTTACCAATGCAAAAACGCTTTATTTAACATAACTGTAAATTAAATGTTTAGGCAAAAAATATCTGAAACTTAGTACATTGACTTTTATTTGTTTCACATAGGCGATGTCAACAAAGGGGGAAATGAAATTTATTCCATGTTATTGCATTAGCTCGAAATATTGGAGTGTTAGAAACCACCTGTAGAGGGCACTTTGTAAACTCGATAACGTGGAGGTTAATATATTAATCTGGTTGTGTTTTCAGGACAGACGCTACACAGTCATCCCAGAGAGATAAAATTACGTAGTATAAAGGCTTATGTCAAGATTCACGATGGATATGTGATCCCGAGTATTTCAATAATTTGCCACTGTAATAAAGTCATTGTAAATATTGTGACAGTGTTAGAGTGGTTATTGTTGGAAGGCTCGAAATTTGAAAAAAATGTTATACTGTCTTAAGTGAGAGTTAATTGATAAGAAATCTGAACAAGATTATTGGAAGCTGTTCTGATAGGACTATATATTAAACCTTTACATTTGTTTCCAATGCTTACCCTAATAAAACAATAACAAAATACTGTAAAGACTTATGCTAACTTTGTCCTACTTCAAACAATTTGAAACAAGTTTTGATTATTTTTGATTATTTAAGTGATCATTAATTTTTCCAAAATAACCACGATTTTAAAGTCATCAAAAAAGGTACGAAATCGTTATTGTTTCTAAATAACAAGATAATACATTAAATTAGTTTCAAATTTTACTTTCCCAGCCATAGAATTCGAAAATGAAAATGTTTTGGAATTTAAGAAGTGGCCGCCATTATATACAAAAAAAAAGTTTTTTTGTACAGAATTGTACGGGACAAGTGTTCCAAAGGAAGGGAAAAGAACACATTTTCTTCTTTGTCATACAAGAATTTTTATTTCGATTCTAATAAAAGAAATAAGTCCATCATAACAGATGGGTTTATATATAGAATCGTTAAAAATTTCTTTAAGTTGATGAAAGAACTGCATCAACATGTATCATTTCTATTAAACAAATTCTGTATAACAAATAAGTTAATCAAGAAAACATGAAACGATTTAAGGCAAATGCAGGATAGCATTCTAGAAGAGTATATGCGATTATATCGAATCATACAGGGTGTAATTAAATAAGGGACCGACACTATAAAACCTTTTATTTTGATGTCATGCATATTTGATTTTTATCAACTTCAACTTGCACACCTCCTCTATCCCTGCAATAGTCCATGGGAAACTTCCATTGTTCGAAAAACTGGAAGGCTTCTTCTGTCAGCTCCTTCAGAACGCGTACCACTTTCTCTTTCACAACTCCAATGCAAATAAATTTCGTTGATTTTAATGCAGATTTCACCATAAAAAATTGATAGAAATAACATGGCTCAAACTCCGACGAATGAGACGGATAGTCTAACATCAGGATGCTGTATTTGATTAGAAATCTCTTGACAGACAATGTAAAATGAGCCAGTGAATTGTCTTGCCGGAAATATTTGCCGTGAGGATTTTTTGCCAATTCCTACAGTTTGAGCAATCGAACAAACTCTTCACTGACGGTCAGATCTAAGCGGAATACTGATTATTTCGATATTGTCATCCGTTTTTCATTTGTAAGGTTGACCCGGGCATGAATAATCTTTAACGTCTTCTCTACCATCTTGAAAATGCTAAAACTACTCAAAAACACGTGCAGGCGATAATCAGTCATTGCCATACACTTTTTCAATAAATAATAATTTTCTGTAGCGGTTTTCCATATTCCATAGCAAATTTTACAGCATTTCGTTACCCACTTATCATTTTTCCAGTGAAGCAAAAAGAAAAAAAAAAACACTAATGCGAATGAAAGCAACAGCTATACGGGTTTCTTTACAGAAGCTAGAGGCACTGCATTCCAAAGAGAGAAGGTTTCACACTAAACAGCTGACGGTCACTGGAGTTAGGCGCATGCGTAAATAATTTCTGTAGCAGCAGAACGATTATGTATCTTTATTAGAGAAAAACTTAAAAAACGTTTATCTATAAATGATATCTTCATTACTTTTGATTAAAAATATGATTAAAATGATTGTATTGTTTAATTTTGATATTAATTAACTCTGTTTATTGCTAAAACATCTTAAGGGATTTCAAGATCTTTAAACTTCAATTTCTTTTTGATTTTTTTTTTTTTAAAAAAAAAAAAAGATATTTGATAGAGTTCTACATTTATGAAACTTTTGGCTCTTTGGTACTAACATACTAGCTAAACATTGTTTATCTAGTTGTTTTTTGTTATTTTTTAAATTTAACTTCATTTCTCTGAAAAGAAAAAAAAAAAATCTTGCTTGTAAGATTTCACAGAAACTGCTTAACTTATAAATTTGAAATTTCATCACATGTTTGGAACACGTTTCTTTATCATTTATACATCGATTCTTTATAAAATAATTTGCTAACAACAACATTTTAATGAGTTTTAATTGGAATGTTTCATAAGATTTCCTTATTTCCTAAATACAAGAGTTAATTTTTTTGTATTAATTTTTTTAATTTTTTTTAGTGTTGTATTAATTGTTATTTGTTAATGTATTAATTTTTATTAATGTAATTCCTATCACAGTAAATTTATTTATTTTTGTAATTTTGAAAAAGTGTCCACGATATGTATTTCTTTATGAACTTTTTAAAGCTTTTAAAAATTACATAAAAATATGAGAATTATTGTAAATATATTTGGGTATTATATGGTCAAAGTGTAAAATTTCTGATTTGTTTCATTAATAAGTTATAATGGATTGAAAAATGACGTTTTTCCTCTTACACGGATAATAGTTAAAAAAAAAAGTTTGCCATAAGTCAAAGATGGAATTTTAAGTAAATGTAGTTTTGAGGTAAATTTGAATTTTCTAAATATATTAATTACAACGTTCAGAATCATGTTTTCTTTTTGTCCCATTCAATATGAAACACCCTGTACTTGTTATATGACAGGAAACTTTAATAATAATAAATAGTATTCCATATGCTTATTTTTCTTTGTATAACATTTCACTTTTTCTTCCAAATGCAGTGGATGCTTTATAACCCCGAATTATCTGGATCCAGATATCAACATCTCAACAAACTACTTTACATAAATTCTAAAAATTCATTTTCTTTCTTCCAATCGCTTACCATACTGAAGAAAAAGAGAAGTACCGCTTTGTCTTTTATGCGATTAGGAACAAAACAAAGAGCAATATATAAAGCGTAAATTGTATGCAAAACTCAAAGTTAGAAGATAAACACGGCTGCGAAAGATTCCTCCCACTGTTTACAAATAGAAAATCGGATACTTTTTTTTTTATTTCTTGACTAGAATTTAGTTTCAGCAGATTTTTTACATTTTTCTTCGTGTCTTTATGGTAGAGAGTATATTTTCTTTCAAGAAAATCAATAGACTTTTTTCACACACAAGAATGGAGATATTGAACATTTGGTATTTACATTCCACGCAATATGTTTGAGAAGAGAGAATTTTCACTAGATATCTACAAATTTGTTATTTCTTTATTTTATAAGGAATAATGCTTTTCCTAAGATTTTTGATTTTTCAAAAAGGAAAGAATACACGTGTATTTGTTTATTTGTTGCATTCGAGATGAAGTTATACACGTACTGAAAGTAGTGCACAAATGAAAATAATCTGGGGTTAATACTGAATAAACTGCGCCTTAATTCTTGTAGATGTTCTAAACAATCCTGCATTTTCTATGCATTATATAAAATTTTACTTACACAATTTTGTTGACTTGACATGTTTGTCAACTGAGCACAGATGTCTTGAAAAATGTTTGACTTCTTTGGTATTATTTCCATAATGTGAAGAAATAAACGAATGATCAACGCCAAATGTTCGGTTTTTTATTAAGGTTACGCTAGAAGCAACACGAGGGCTATTGGTGACTGACCTCTTAGTTTTGAACCACCGCCAAGTGACGAGGATGACACCTGAGTTGGTACCCTCTCTCCTAGCTTCCACACCACACCGACGAGAAGATTTTGGGTTCCGACAAATTTAACGTGCATAAGCCACGGCTAAACGGCTGGTCTTTCGTGACATCAAGGTTCAAACCCTCGACTCAATGAAAACTGCAGGCCGAGAGCCGGCGATTAGGACCTCTACACAACCATTCCCTCAACGTCAAAGAAAAGAGAGAAATATTTGATAGAATGTCCAGCTTCAAAGTGCCGAAGAACATACTAGCTATCATTACCATTTGTCATCTTTTAGCCATACAAACGTTAATAACATAAACATTAATCTCTTAAAAATTAGAAAAACTTAGAATTTAAATGGGCTCTAGAATGCTAATATCTTCAACAATTGCGTAACACGAATATTCCCGAACAGTGTACAGAGATTGGGGGTGCAACATGCCATACATATATGATGAGTGCCTGTCACATTTTCAGTGATTCTAAATCGCTCATACTCCGATAAGCTATCAAAAATTGAACATTTACAATGCGTATTTAGTATGATTTGAAATGCAGTGTGCCATTAATTACTTTGTTTATTCATATTTTATGCTGTTAAAAGAAGAAATTGGAATATTTCTGTTAGATATTTAGTTATAAGGAGAGTCAATTTGGAGTTCAATTAATTTCCTATTTATATTACTCTTTCCAATAACTCCGTCCATGTAATTTTAGTTGAATAAGACTTTACTTTGTATATAAGTCTTCTAAGTACGGATTATTATTTAACACGTTCAACTTTAATCTTAGTTTAATAAAGGCATAATATCATGATTTCTAAGAATTTCTGCTTTAATTTAGAAGAAGTAAATACAGTACCTTTATCAGTTAATTATTTTTCAGGAATATGAATTAAGTTTCTTGTTGTTTTTGGATATTTACATAAGTTTCAAAACTTCGTTATTTGTAGGAAAAGAACAAAAAGTCTTATTGCAGGAAGAAATATAATATGCAAAGCTTTTTGTGAAATTATAGTATTTAAGATCTACATAAATTTCAACATATATACATTCAAATGATTTACGTGTAGGAGGGAATTGTTGCAGCAAGCTAAATTTCTAATTTTTTCTTATTCAGTTTTCATTCGATACAATGTTTGGCAAATTCAAAAATATCAGATGTAATATCAGTTGAATAATGTTGAAGTGTAATTAAATTTTATATTTTTTGTACAACAGAGTGACCAAATTGTTCATGTATTTGACTTCATAATTTTAATCTTAGTGAAAATGATAAAACTATTTTATACATGTTTCTCTTTTTGGTAATTATAACACCTTTAACTTCTTGATATTGTGGTCCTTATAAACTATCATTCTTCTGTCAGGTTACAATTTCATTAATGTCAAGCAAATGAACTGATATTTGAAGATAGTTAGAGGCGACATACCTGGATTACATTTCTGCTTCCCCTTGTTAATAAAGCTAATTAAATATTTAACTTAATAGCCATTCATACTTAACTTTAGTGACTAGACAAATAATCTACCGCTTAATTTGTTCAAATATTTTAGTCAAAAAGAGCCAAATGATCAGAATGAATAACAAGTGTTTGATCATGAAGGTTGTAATAAAATTTATCTGAAAAATCTATTTTGAAAGTTACTCTAGTCCAGTTATTGTATACTATTTTTTCATTCTCTTAAAATTATAGATTGATAGGCAGGTAGGTGTATAATATTTGAGTCTCCTGCACTTTTTGTGAGGTATCAACAAAAACATAATATGTTGTATCATGATTATATTAATATAAAACAGGTTTTGTTACTAAAATTTTCAAATGCATTTTGACACTCATAAATCCAATTAAATTTCATTTATTTTTTCGACAATTTATTCAACAGTTATCCTAGTTTAAAGTATTCAGGAATGAAATTATTGTACACATTTATATTGAATTCAAGAACCTTTGAAGTTATTTTACATGATTTTATAATTTTAATTTAATAATTTCAGGTATTGTTATGAGTAACATTACGTTGTTTTCAATTTCATGATTTAAAAAGGTAAATTAAGTCTCAGCAAACACACATTTCTAAAATTTCAACTTAATATTTTCTCTTTGAAAAATTAAAATATTGTTTTAAGATGGTCCAAAAATTCTTTTTATGATGAAGAGTATATAAAGATTGTATTGAAATAAATACAAAGAGAATTATATACAAAATAAATATTATTCGAATTAATCTATTGGAAATTTCAGTGGCTATACTTTATACCAACTGGTAGTCAATAATACACCATCCACATAAGCCAAAATTAGTGCTGAAAGCAAGAGTTTCGGCATCTTTTGGTTGAATGGGTATGTGCCAATAATCGGAAGCTAAGTCTAAAGCGGAAAAAAATTTGATTTAGATAACTTCTATATAGAGGTCGTGATTCAGAATTTGGCTTACAAAGATCGTTCAAATTTTGTGAAATATATGAATAGTCTATTCTAGAGCTTCTTTATCTTTGGATGGTAGTTGCAAAGGAGGTCGCACAGAACAAAAGATAATACATAAGATAATACAACGAACAAAAGATAATACATAAGACAATACAAATAACAAAAGATAATATATAAGATAATACAAAGAACAAAATATAATACATAAGAAAATACAAATAACAAAATATAATACATAAGATAATACAAAGAACAAAAGATAATACATAAGATAATACAAAGAACAAAAGATAATACATAAGATAATACAAAGAACAAAAGATAATACATAATTTCGAAATTCAAAAGAAGATAAAAACTAACAATATGTTTATAGAGTGTGACGTTATAGTTATAATATTTCAAAATTTTCATTTTTCTTTCCTTTTTTTACGGAACTCGTAATTTGGAACCTTGGTCAAGCGACGAGGACAACATCTGCGAGCTCGTACCTCACCCTCCTAACTTCCATACCACGCCAAAAGCTTTCTCTTCGTAAATAGCTTAGACTCTTTCTGTATAGTACTTTAGATACAAAAATGATAAATACATTTGAATCTTCAATTATATAAGCAAAAACAGGATGCGAGTAATTTTATACAAATGATTTCGAGCCAGCTAACTTTTAGATAGGAGTACTGCGTTTCATTTATTTGAACCGATTACGATTGCGGATCAGATTCAATCCTAAGTATCAAGATAGTTGAATATGAGCTCTTTGATATTTCATAGACTATAATTCTAAGGATATATTCCGGTTTTAGAAGGTACAGCCGTGAAAGACCTAGAACTGAAGATGACCACTGTTCGCAGCAATTTACAAGGAAACGCAATACAACATTAGAAACTGTCTCAGACCTTGTTTTGTAGTAACCACTGAAAGACTGGTATACATATCAACTGAGTACAGAAATCATCACGAAATTAACACCCAACACTGTGCATAAGTATATTCCTCACACTTTACCACCGAAAATAAAGGTTGAATTGGATACACCAACAAGGCAAATGGAGTAAGACAACTGAAGTATTAAATCTTTAATGATGAGTCTATATTTTAATTCCAATGTGACCCAAATAAATTAATGGTGGTACGGGAGAAGAAAATGGTCTATTATCCTAGCAATATCCATGGAAAAGATACATATTTGTTGGGTTCAGTGTATTTGGGTTCTTAAGTATTTCTGTGGCTGATTGCACTGACCCATGTATCATACCAAGATGCACGGTTAATGCTCAGTTATATAGAGATAACATATCCCTGGTGAATACATCATTTTGTAAAACGATAGTTCTAGATAACAAAAATATAGAGTGATGTAGGATTACCTTCGTGAGGAGACTATTGTGTGTATGGGTTTGTCAATACATATTCTTTGAAATCCTATTGGTAATTTTAGAGAGAATTATTCTGCACCTAATCTTCCCTCTGTAACTTTTAGGGTCTTAGATTCATCTTAACAAAACAAAGGGTTTTGGAGCAAACGGGGTTAATAAACAGCGTCATTCTGAGATTGGAAGATTGTTGACTTACTTGTATAATTGTTAACCCTTTCGCTACCGAAGGGAGAAAAAAGAAGCGCTTCTCTGGGCCGGGGGCTTCTTACCGCGGAGTGTCACTCTGTGCCCAGACGATTTTAGATAATAAGCCTAATTCGTTAAAAAAAATTCCTCTAAAATCGGCTATTCATTAAAATATTTTTGTATTTACATATATTATTTAAAATACATTAAACTTAATGTATACAAAAGGAAAAAAAGATTTAATCTAAAATTGAATGTTTTATACATAAAATTACATAAAAAATCATACTTTTAAGAAAATACAAAATATATCTACATATGTTGCATAAATTTCATGGTGTAATGATGTAGCATTATATGGAATATATAGATATAAGAGATAAATCTTATTTTGCTGTATGGTATACTTACAAAAAAAATTCAATGCATAGTCCATCATACGTCTTATACACATATTCTGGCGCTTCAAGCAAGATTTTGAGCAAAGGGCATATCATAGTACTTTTTTTTTTACCTTAATGTCTATGTAAATATTTGGATAATTTTAACTAACATTACTCTATCAGATGCATTCATTTTTTCTCAAATCTCAGTATCAGATAAATGCTTTCTTTTCGTCATGACTGTCGCTACAAATAAAAACCGACCGAATGAAACGAACAGCAGAGAACATCTTCTACCAAAAGCCCTAACCCAAATAAAGGGCCATAAATTCTCCTTCGAATTTCCAAGAAGCAAGCAAGAAAGAAAAAAGTAAACCAAAAGCAAGTACACCCTTTAAATCATGTCATTATATTTAAAGAGCGTAACTCTATTGATACGTTGGGCCGTAGAAGACACTCACGGAGCGTATCGCCTGTGATATGTTAGAAACGAACAGATTAAGGATATAATTCATCACACATAGACTTCAGATACTGTTTTTTTGTATCACTACTTTTTGAGTACATTCAAGACAGAAAATAAGTCTATTTCTTTGGAGCCTAATTTGTGAAATACTATTTGATTAATGTTTTTCCCAAGTCTTACAAAATTTCAACTTATATAAATTTTACAAATGTAATTTTTGAAATATTTAATTAACTTTTGGTAACCAAAGCACTAATGAGAACTTCTGAATATGATATCCATAAATTTCCTTTCCCACCTAAAATGAATAGCTGGAATATGCCGTTATTCAATTGTTCAACCGGTTGGCATGTGTCATCTCAGTCAAGTGAAAACTCCATATGAAACGTTGTATTGTATATTTATGTTATATTCCTGTCACAAAGAATATATAAGACAAATATTTTTTATTTATTTTGTAGGAGCATTTCCCTTTTGGTTTTGTTTCACATGTTCAAGGACAAAACTCTATTTTTTATGAAATGGCGTTCGTAAATGTGCTCCAGTTATGAAGTTCTCTCTTCAATTAGCAATTCAGAGACACGGAAACCGAGGGACCATAACAGACATTGTTTCTGTCGAACTGCGTGTTAGAGTCATGATTCCACTTAACTGTCATCTTATTGGGGGACTGCTGTATAATACACTTTCGGACTCAGAATTCTAAACTTTTCGTAATAAGGAATTCAGGAAAATGGGGTGACAGATCAAAGTAGGTCAATAATAGAATTTGAGTTGCTTTGAATTTTTGACGATAACAAACAATCCATCATCTATAAGTATTCAAATTTACTATGTAAATAGTTTAGTTTTATTAACGTCGCACTAGAAGCAACACGAGGGCTATTGGAAACGGACTTCGTAATTTTGAACCATGGTCAAGTGACGAGGATGATACCTGAGCTGGCACCCCTCTCCTAACATCCACACCACGCCAACGGGAGGACTTTGGGCCCCGAAAGATTTAACGAGCATCAACCCCGGCTACACGGTGGGTCAATGGCGGCCAAGAATCGAACCCGCGACCGAACGAAAACCGCTGGTCACGAATTCTAAGCCATGACCACTAGGCCACCGCGGCCAGTTACTGTGTAGATAATTGAGCAAAATTATTGATCTTTTTTACGCATAACTGCTGATGAAAAAATATTATATTCCCCCCGCTTTTTTTTTTTTTTGCCTGATAGTTACGCTCCTTAGAAAACCGTGCAAAAAATCGTGTAAAAATTACGTGCAACAAACGATAAATTTGAGGAGATGTTCCACAACTTTAAGAACTCGTGTAAAATGAAAACCTCTAAATATCCTACCAAAAAATTGGGGGGGGGGGGCGGGCTAGAAGGAAAACACTCGTGTAAAAATATATAAGTAAACTATGTTATTTCAAAATCATGTAAAAAAAGAGGGTTGGGTGTATATTATGCGAGTTTTTATTGGTATATAAAATATACGTATATTACTGAAAGAGAGGAAAGGCATCAGTCAAATTAATGATGCAATTTTACTAAAAATTCTTACGAATCATCGAAATGAAAATATAGGGATCAAAAACATACACAGGGATTATTAGGAATATATTTTTGATAAAAATGTTATGTTTATCAAATATTACCGAATGGAATGCTTTGTTTTACCAATATTTTTGCTAACTCATTGCCGCCATTGATTTCCTCGTGTCGTGTGTTAGAGCCCTAATACCACTAAAGAGCCACCATTGTAACGATACTGATACACAATTAAAATCAGGTCGAGGTCTTAAGTCCTTTCGCTGTGGTGGATACTGCGTACAAACTCAGGTTTCACCCTCATGTCTTGTCGAAGATTCAAAATTATGAGGTCCATCACCAATAACCTTATTGTTACTTCTTAATTTGATGTTAATAAACAATTACATCACAAATTACTGATTACATCCCTGGCACACTGTACATTAGTGGTCTTGGTGGTGTAGAGGTTTACATGTCTGACTGCCAGGTCTGAATCCAGGTTCAATTCCCAGTAGCTACATGGTCGAAAGTTGGGCATATGTCAACTCAGCCGATGATCCCTCAATAAATGAGAACCGATTTCGCTTGGGAAGTTAAGTGGAGCTCCAAAGGCGGACTAGCTATTCGTCCTGCCCATTTGTTTGTAATTAGACTCCAGGACTAAAGGCTTCAAAATTGGTGGTATGTGCCGCCTAATGAGACTTTTTAGGCCCAAGAAGTCTTTATCTTTAATAAAAACACTATGCGCTTAAGTAGGGAAATTTTTCCTCTATTTTTTGCAATGAACTAAATTCGAAAGCGTGGAGAGTCTTCCAATTATGAACTTAATCGAGACAAGTTAGCAACTTGTATTAGAATGCTTGATTTATTGGTTGGTTTTATTAACGACTTCGTTGAAACAACTCGAGGGCTACTTGTGACAAATCTTACAAGTGAAGAGGATGACACCTGAACTGGAATCTCTCTCTTCAAGCTTCTACACCAACGAATGGACTCCTATAAATTAATCATGCATGAACCCCAGCATCACAACGGATCTTTAGTGGCATGAAGACTCAAACCTCCTACTCGATGAAACCCACCAGCCCCAAGTCCTCGACCATGAGCACTAAGCTATCACGATCATGACTATGTTATGGCAAAAACTCTGTATGAAAGATGATGTACTCATCTAAAAGAAAGCACAAGTCATTGCATGAGATACGTCTTTTATGTTAATTTTAATTTTACAAACATTCTGTAACTAATACTTAATGGTGCTATAATGATCTACTTCTTCTAGTACTAAAATGAGTTCACTAGTCTGGGAGGTCCGGTAAAGTGGGGAGGTTTCGTTTAGGTGGTACGTGGCGAATTGATTTGCTTACCCGCTCATCATGACAGGTTGCAACATCATGTCTTTATTAGAATGGAAACAGCGAAAAAAAGTTTGATTCAACAGGCCTTAAGAAGGTCTCTAGTCAGACTTGGAAAAAAGGGCCCATTTATAACCTCGAAAAGCCTTTTCCGCTTTCAAGAAGTTAACTAGTCACGCTTGGACGTCGCCAAAACCAGGCGGAAAGAAGCTACAATCTGGCATTTATTGCTCAATTTAACTACAAAATACACATCACGTTCCCTGCACAAATTCTTTTTAATTAGTCTTGCATCCTGTTGACTGAAAGTCTGAGGGACAATTTACAAATTAAAAGAGTTGGAGACAACTGCGTTACATGTGCGTTATGTATTTTTATTTCGCAATGGACAATAATAACTCAAAAACACGCCATAAACCTCCTCTAGCTGTCAGAAATGCCGGATGAAGTAACAAAAGTATTTCTTTTGTTTGATATTTAAAACACGATACCTTATGACACAGAATATCAATGGATTCTGTCCTAATATAATTATTAGTACCGAAGAATGTTCTTATCATGTAGATTAATATTTTGCGAGATATTAACTTCTTACGTATATATCTGCGTTTTTTTGGTATAAGAATTACGTTGATATCTTAATTATCCTTATTTTTTTGAAAAAAAAATATTATTTTACAGTTGATTTTTAAATATGTTTAATGGTAAAAAGCTAGTAATTCCAAAGATTATCTAATTTACGTTCATGTGTGTTAAATATTCTAAAGTTTAATAAAAATCCTCAAAAGTTTCAGGAATACATTTGAAGTAAAAGAAAAATATTATTTTCAATAGTTTAAGAAATTACTATAAATTATTTTTCATCTTTATTTTCATGAAAAGAAATCTTCAGCGGAATAGTAAATCTGCTCTATTCTAATGTTAAATGTTATCTAACTCAACTTCAGGCATTAAAATCAGAGTATAAGGTATGAAGAAATACAGTAAAGCGTTTATTAAGGGGAGTCTCAGGTTTCTTAACAATTATTTAGAGTAATCGAAAAACATATTTTTTCAAACTAATATACAACAAACTAATGAAACAAAGCTGGAATTTTAAATTTTTACTATATAATATTAATATATATTTACATGATGTTTCATATATGTATACAATTTCATAAAAATCTTAAATGTGATTTAGAAAAATATATTTTGGACATTTTTTTCAATATCACAAAAATAAATGTTTGCGCAAGATCGTGAAGTACAACATCGATAAAAAATTTCAAAAGTAAAGTAATCTAGTAAAAAAATATGATGAGTTTTGAATTTACGCATACGTTTTAAAAATCTAGTGCAAAACAGGAAACTTCCTGACAGTTCGATTACTAGAAAAATTATGAAATTTTAAGATAATCCCAATTAAAATTCATGCAAAACATGTCGGTTATTAATTTCTTATGAAATCGATGCAAAATCGTAAAGAAATTTATTTTAAACATGTTTAAAAGGCTTCATACTAATATGGTTAGTAGTATCTGAGAAATTATACGTGCAAGCTAAATTATTTTTGTTTTGAGAACAATGAAGTTGAAATTGAAAAATAACAACAACAACAAATTAAGTATAGTTTAGCGTTTTCTTGAAATCTGGAAGTTTTATCAGTATCTTTAAGTGCTTAGCACCAAAATATTCTGAAAAAAAGGGAATTTAACATAACTTTTTCTCAAAACATTTTGAAGTTTAAGGGTCCTGAAATTCTTTAATCTAGACACTTAAGCTAAGAAAAGTAATTCGAAATGGAATCTTTGGGTTTTATATAATACTTTCAGTTAGGCTTCTGTAATTTTCTATAGTGAGAATCAGATCTAAAATAAGCTTTTGCATTTTAATTACGATATTACGTTTATCAACTACAGACAGTGTACGGCATGCGTCATTTCTCTGATACCTTTGGCGGGAAACTACTAATTACACTGTCTGCCCTCACCACTTTCTGAGAAGTGGTGTCTTTCCTCTCTTTTGAGACGAAAGAGATTCTGTAATTGATTCCACAATTGAAATCGATTCTTAAAATCACTTTCGAAGTAGAAACGACGTCCAGTGATAAACCTTACGCAAATTACTTAAAATAACATTTGAAGTGAATAAATTGATTTTATTTGATAAATTGCTGATTGACTGTATTGTTCTCCTGTGCCTGGTACTTTATATTTTGATGTGTATTTATTCGTACGTATGGGCTACTTAAGGTACAAGATTACCTAATTATACGTTGTTGTTTTCTTAAGAAATATGGATTTTAATTTATTCGCTTGTTATGTAAGTGTCACAGTACTATGCTTAAAAATCAAATTTTTGTTACATGTTTTTTTTTTTATTTAATCTTAAGGACATTATTTATTTTTTAATACAGAATTGCCTGCATGCTTGATCATATTGTGTGTGTGTGAGTAAAGAAAATAAATACAACATTTTACCGTCAAAGAAATATCGATATAGATTACTTACTCTAGATCAGCAGATTTTTTCGAAATGAATCTATGGCAGCGGGAGCCTAGTGGTCATGCTCGCGGACTCATGGCTAGCAGCTTTCGTCGAGTAGTAGGTTCGTGTCTAGATGTGAGTAAAGACACGGCATGTAGCCGGGGCTGATGCACGTTAAATCTGTCGAGGCTCAAAGTCCTCCCTTTGGCGTGGTGAGGAACAGGAGGTGCCAGCTCAGGTATCGTTCTCATCACTTGACCTAGAATCATAACTTCGAGGTCTGTCATCAATAGCCCTAGTGTTGCTTCTTGTGAGATATTAATAAAAATCAAAGAGTCAAAACGAAACCCTTCACTTTCTGTGGGGTTATTTGTTTAGTTATTTTCTCTGTTCAAATGTATTCTTTAAATTAATAGAGAAAACAAGAAAACTTTCTGAAACAAACACATGATAATCATATAAGAATTATATTTATATTTAATTATTCAATTCGATATGAAATGATATTATATACTTCTTTGATATTTGTCTGTGTTTTGAAATTTCGTTCCTTAAAAAGATTGATATCGAAAACCATTCTTAAATATCATAGTATTTTACATATCTGGAACAATAGGTAAACAAATAATTGTTTTTTTTTCTTTGTTTAGTAAATTGACTAGAGTGTTCAAAGTCTAGGAAAGGCACAATCATATGAATACTGTTAAGTTGAAGAAAATTTATTAAAACATTAAATAATTGAATAATCCTTATGGTTTTGGATTTACAAGCAATAATTATTCATTGGAAAATCATTATATGACTTTGGTTCTGTCGTGTATTGCTTTCTACTAACACTTTGAGGATTTTTAAAGGAATTTGTTTGAATTGAAAATTCCAACCAATAAATAAATCATGGCTTATGGTGACAATACATCTTTGAAGAAATGTTTTTGATTTGATGTAAATTTTGATACAAATGTATGTTTTGTGACTTTATGGAACTTCAGAATTAAAGAAACACTCAATGAAAGTTTTATTAATGTACTTTTGTACTGACAAAAAAAAAAAACATTTTATAGAAATATAAGCAAAAATTAAGGATTTCCGCAAAACATGATTTTTCGAAAGAAAATAAATATACTGAAATTTATAAAATTGATTATAACAGAATATTACCTTATCAGGAGAATATACTATTAATTTGATAGTATATTTCCGTAGGAAGCTGAGGTAGTTCGAGTTATGAACACTGGAATGTTCTGCAAAAGTCACTGTAATTTTCACTTTATTGCAACATTAATCACTTCTATTCAATATTAAATCTCAATAAAAGTGTATTCTATGTAGAAATATTTGAAAAACATCTATATATCTATATATATATATATATATGTGTGTGTGTGTGTCGAACTCTTTTTTTACACGATTTTCCAATATACTTTTTATTCGAATTTTTTTATTCTTATTTTAATTTTTACTGTGTAATTGAAAGATCATCGGTTTATGCCCACACGTGTGTGAAATACTTTATGGGTTGTTTATTTTGCATTCTTGAGTTACGAGGAATTATCGAATTTTACAAACACTTTTTTTCTTTATTTCGTTGTACTTCAAATTGAACACAGCATTTCGGTTTCAGCCAACACTTATAAACTTATTTTTAAGTGAAGAATTTATCTATCAATTAATTTAAAATTCTAGACACGTTCGTGATAATTCTAGATCAAATCTCGCACACATTTTACAGATTTATTTAAATTTTTCTTCGCTGCATAAAATACTTTTCACGTTTGTTCATTTATTTGCATCTTTAAGTTAATATTAAGCTAATGATTATTTGTTATATATAATTCGTTTCATTTCCGCTAAAAGAAAAATGTTCAAGATTTTAAGATACAACTTCCTAGAAATTAAATTTGACTTTATGTATAATTATACATCCCTCCTGAGTTTAAAAGGATTTCCAGTTGCAGAAAATGGTGTGGGTATATTATTTTTGGTAAATTTAAATGCAATTTAGATGAAAGGAATATTAGGCGAATTTGATTGTTATGTTTTGCTACAAAATTATTTAACTGCGTTTTTGAGTATAATTTATTTTATCTTATCATTAATACTAATGTTAAAAAATGGGAATAACAAAGTATTTTTGCTCAAGAAAAATTCAATCCTGTGAATGTACGGAGAGAACAGTTAAACAAAAGATAATGGAAAATTATGCTTTTTATTTACAAATATTAAAGAAATGACGAATCATGGTACAAATTCTAGCACAGATTTACTGCACAATTTGGAAACACAGCACTTGTACAGATTAGTGACAAGCTTGAACACGCAAAAAAAAAAAAAAAAAAAAAAAAAAAAAAAAAAAAAAAAAAACAACGCTAAAAAAAACAAAAAACACATACACAAAGCAACACTTATAATAACAGCAATAACCTTTTCAATAACGTTCAGCACACCGACTAACTAGTTCTCAACTAGGTCAAGTACACAAAGTAATACTCGAGTCTTCCAAGGCATACTCCGATAGTTTCGGATAGTACCGACAAATACAGGCCGCTTCTCGGCTTATTCAAGACATCTCCCCTCAGCCAACAACAAGCTCCTCATCCAATTATGTCTGATTCACCCAGATTTTGCATGACTCCACATTTAGAGCTGTTCCGGCCAAGTATGATGTAACAGAATAAATTCAGGAAAATTCAAAACTCTTATATTAATCAAAATTTTGATGAGTTTCCAGCCTTTTCGAGTATTTTCATTTTGTCGCTGAGTCACCAAATTCGTCGCCAAAATCGGTGGATTATTTCTTAAGCTTTCCTTGGTTAACTGATGAAGTCTCAAAATGTGTCTCTTTTTCCTTTTTAAAATTAACTTTGCAGGGAAGCGTCATTGCAGGTTCGTAATAATATTGACAATGGCTCTCAACGGGTTTTGGTTGTCTAGTTGGTAGAGCCAATTCATGGGCCAATTCATGAATTCGTAGCCAATTCATGGTGAGAAAAGGCTCGGAGGTTGTACGTTCTAAGATCCCCTGAGAGGGAAGTTGATGCACGTAATATCTGTTGGAACTCAATGTTGTAGGGTGAGAATTCAAAGGTCGCTTGCTGCATTGTACCATGGTTTATCAAATTACAAGATCTCTCATTGGTATATCTCAAGTAGTTACTAGTGTGAAGATTATCTAGCATTCTTTGGTTTGACTTTGGCTACTGAAAATAAAATAAAACATATAATAACTTCTTAAGGTATCCGTACACCTTTAAAACGTCATTTTTGTCAAAATTTTCTATTTTTTTAAATTTTAATGTCATTTTAGAATTTAAACCTTTTTCTTTCTAATAGTGTTTGAATTTTGCTTATACCTTATTTAGAACTTAAGTTACTGGGATTTTAATTTTACTCGGTAGCTAATTTTTAATTGCATTTGAAAGTTTGTTTTAAATTTTCCGCAACATGAGTTTCCTCGACATATTCACATATGACAACATAGGTATCAGAAAAGATTATGAACCAAATTAATTTAAATTTTGCAAGTATCTTCTCTATATAGTTTTCAAGAACCCTTACTACTTTTATGGTTATTTGAAACGTTTTTAGTAATAAAGGTGTAAATCAGGTAATGAAAAATAAAAAAAAATATATTTTTTATTTTTTATTTTTCGTTGTTATTTCACTCGAAACGCAATAAAAATTATAGTAATATGACTTTCGTCATGGAGGTAGTACCAGCCCAAAAACATGTTATGATGAAAAAGATAAAATTTTCAGAATAATGATATTTTTGTTTACTTTTGAGTTCTGCACGTTATTCTGATAGTCAATTTATGTTCTATTTTCACCATATTTTCCACTCCAATTTCTTTTTTTTTTTTAATTAAAAGCATTTTTATTAAATCTTCTTTTCATAGTTTTAAATTATATTTTAGCATTAAAATTATTTGATAGCAAATATCAATGTATTTCAAAAAAAAATTCTCTGAGTGTGTATGAATACCTTAACAACAACAATAAGAAATTAATCTAATTAAATTTCGGAAAAATAAAATACCATCAGCCATTCTTGAAATCAATATTGTAGTTCCGAGTTTCTAGATCGTTAGATAATTTTTCTAAAATTTATTCCCAAAGTAAAAAAAAAAAAAAATATGCGAAATATTCCTTTTATCCTTTTTATTCCTTTTTTTTCAAGTGCTTTTTATTCCAAGCAATTAAAACAATAATCTAAATTTTGAGATGAAAGAAAGATAGAGAATTGTATAGGATTAACATTGCGCTCTGAAATCCGTGATGGTGTGTTGGGGATAGCGTTAATCTTGTCGTGACTTGTTAAAACTTTAAATATAAGCTCCGCTGATCGATCTGGAACACACGCATATACATTGTGGTGCTTTGCATATACTGCGACTCGTTTACGTACTAGTCGTACGGGTACTGAGAACACACACACACACGCACACACTCACAAAGCTATTATTTACCAATATCTTCCTTTAATACAGACTGATCTTGCTAACATGACGCGTAGATCAATTGGTTGTAACATTTGTTCGACGATTTATAGTAATAATCAAACTTTTTCAGTCCTTGTGACGATCTACAGTGGTCGCGGTAGCCTAATGGTCATGGTCAAGTAATCACGGCTGGTGAGTTTCGTCGAATCATGGGTTTGAGCCCTGATATCACTATAGACTACCGTGTAGCCAGGTTGCAAGTTAAATCTGTCAAGGCTTGAAATCCTCCCATTGGCATGGTTTGGAAGTGTAGAGAAGGGGTTATTCGTTAGGTATTGTCTTCGTCACTTGACAAGGTCTCAAAATTAGGAGGTCCATTGCCAATAGTCCTCATGTGGTGAGCCAGAGTTCCAGTGAAGCGTTCATAAACTGGTCAGCAAATTTTATGCGGATTTATTCCGTATTAAAATGATTACATAATATGCATTCACTTTTATTTCGATGCTTATAGAAGATTCTCCATGATTGTGAACGATAAATTAGGTTTTATTATTCATAATTACTCATTATGTACATTCAATACAAGGGGAAATTATATTCTTTTTTATTTAAAAATCAAATTTTCTCTAGATATATTAATTTTGAAAAAAAAAATTATAGAAAATATTGTTTTCCCCTGATTTTCAGAATTTTTTAAATTATTTTTTTAAAAATAATTTCATTGGGGAAACATATTTTCACTTAAAGTTTCCAGACTGTGTCATATAATATTATTTGATGTAAGGTTAAAAGAACAAGGTACAGATTTGCTAAAAACACTTTATTATTGGACGTGTTGACAAAGATCCAAGTAATTATGCAATCATTTGGAAAGTTAGAGTAATACAGATATAAAGAAATATCTGGAAGTGAACAATGCTAAAAATATTTTTAATAACCTATAAATTAAAGAGAAAATTATAAATATTTTATATGTATAAAAATAAAACTACAAATGTATAAAATCAAATAGCCACTGATCTTTATTACTTCAAAGTTTCCTAAAGAACTCTTTAAATTTAGAATTATCACTATTGATATAATACCTACATTAGAAAACCAGGTAAATTATTACAAAAAAACCTTACAAGATGCTAATAATAAATTTAATAGAACTGCTGTCATTAATAATAATTTACATATTTTTAAGAATATAAAAGACAAACCTATTTTTCCTAATATAGTAAACCTACTCCTAATTCCTAATATATAAACCTATATTTTCCAACCTATTTCCTAATATATA
>BMAW01104263.1:16208-41716 GCA_019974015.1 Nephila pilipes | reverse complement strand
CTAAGAACTAAATATATGTTGGAGTATTTTTATCTGTTTTGTTCTGGTTTTAGTTTTTATGCGAAATGTAAGAAAAGAGTTCGAAATTTAAAAGAAATGAAAGCTTAAATTTCTGTGTAAATTGAAAGTGCATACATAAAAAGAGCCATTTCATTATTAAAAAATAAATTATGCAACTTAAATAGAAAAGTGTATTCCAAACCATGTGCATTGAAACTTCTGAAAAAGAATACATTCAACTAAAATTTTTAAATTTGCATCTTATGTGTTATTTTTCACTTCCTCTAATTTTGCTTCAATCTATTTTTGTAAACGCTACACATTTAGAACATTTTTAAATTTTGTTCGGATAAGAATTAAAGTTGAAATTTTTAATCGCATTTGAATATGTCATGTGTTTATTTTTATTTTTTTATTTTTGCTTTTTAAAACACTTAATTCCAGAAATATAAATTATATTTTTAGCTTTTACTAATCGGAAACTATCTACCTTAAAAATAAATACAAAGAATGAATCCACATTAAATACATAAAAGTATGGGTATATGTTTTATCTATTCCATCACCTTTAATTTACATTTCAAAGCATATAATGCTGAAGACTTTATTCTTCTCATCATGTATCACCCTGGGTACTTAAAAATATTTTAATAATAAATTACCTTCCCTTTAAAATACTCTACTTGTATAATCACAACCTTATTTTCTTATCATTTCGAATGCCAAACTTGCATTTTTAAAGACCGAATTATAGCGAATTACTATTTCTTATGTTGCACACTATTTAATTTTCTGAATTTGAAAAGAGAGATTGTACATTGAATAATTATTTTTACATTAATCATTTTTATTTAACTACGTATTTGAACCGTTATAACTTACCTAAATATACAAAATAGAAATCAGAAAATAAAAAGATCTGAATTTAGCGTCTATTAGATGAAAGACTAAAATACCACTTAGTGTAAAAGAGAATGAATTTTCCCAAATAAAAATCTTATGCTTACTTTCACTTCAATTCAGTTGTTTTGAGCCCCAAAAGCAAATACAAGAGAATTTCAAATACATATGGTCCATTTTATTTCATTTTCCTTTTTATAGAAATGTTGAAATTTTATCTTTATTATTTTTATTACTGTATGACTTCTTAAAATATGTATGTTCATATACAGAATATCATTTCTAACAAAAACAAATGAAGTAATTTATTCGATCTTTGAGTCAATCCAACTTATTGCCCTCTCGTAAATGCCCATTGCGTTTCATTTTGTTCAGTTTTTATTAACATCGCACTGGAAGTAACACGAACGTTATTGGCGATGGACCTCGTAATTTTGAACCTTCGTCAAGTGACGAGGAGGACATTTGAACTGGCGCTCCCCCTCTCCTAACTTCCACACTAACGGGTGGACTTTGGTCCCAGACAGATTTAACGTGTATCAGCCTTGGCTACACGGCAGGCCTTTTGCGGCGAAAACTAGAACCCGCGACTGAACGAAAACCACCAGCCTCGAATCCGAAATCATGACCACTGGGGTACCATGGCCTCAAATACACATTGTGAGGTGTGGTGAAGGAGGAGTTTTATGGCTCAAGAGCAAAATGTGGCCATGTTGCGCCAAATAAGATGTAACTGTGATCTACACTTTTGAATGAGCGATTGAGCGATAGTATATGTTAAGGCACAAAATGAAGATGTGGTCATGCTGCGCCAAATAAAGTAAGTGAACGAGTACAAAGCTAGCAAATTGTAAAACTGCGATCTAGGTGAATGAAAAAACAGATAAATGGTAAAATTTCGATTCACAAGAAAGAGGGTCGAAAATAAAGAAGGATCGCTAAGATATATCGGGAGAGCATTACTCGTGTTTATCATAGACAACAAACCCCCATGGGAAAGAAAAATATCACTATGGTGCCTCGAAGAACCAAGAAGAGGGCTATTGGCGAACGGACCTCGTAATTTCGAACTTCGGACAAGTGAAGAGGACGTCACCTGAGATGGAACGCCTGTCTCCTAACTTCCACATCACTCTAACAGAAAGGCCACGACAGATTTAACGTGTATCAATCTCGGCTACACGGTGAATCTTTAGTGACATCAGGGATCGAACTCGTGACTCAACGAAAACCGTCATCCGCGTGTTCGATGCCTTAACCATTAGACTACCACGCCCACTATTTGATAGAGCAGAAACATTTAAACTAAATATTTTAAATCAGAACTTGTGGTGCCTGAATATTCTTCAAGAGTTCATAAAGAATGTAGTTTTTTATTGGAATCGAAGATTCATTTAGTCGATTCATTAAAACAAGAAAAGTCTAATCTTTATTTAAAAATGGATCTTGTAAAGTTCACTTCGGTCAGGTGAAGATAATGACACCCAGTTGGCACCTCAGTCTCCAACTTCTTTACCAGGATAAAGAGCTCGTCAGAACCCTACAAACCCTCGTCCAGTTTATTTCAAAATAAATAAAGCTAAAATTAAATAGTAAGGTTATGTATATATAATTAAAATATGTCTTCCTAAATAGACATTTTTTTTATTTAAGTTTACTTTACTGATATTATTAAATAATTGGAATTCATAAAAATTGTATCTTTGCGAATGCATTTGTTGAAATTTAAAATATATAATGTTTTAATTGTGCAGAGGAATACAAATATAGAAACACGATCGAATTAATAGGCATGAATATATATTACTCAACCAAAATATAGTAAAATCTTTGTCAGTTTAGATAAATGTTAAATGCAAAATGGAGCACATAATAGGGGAAAAAAACATTTCCTTTCTTCATACAAGTAAACATTTTTAATCCATTTTCATATTTATCGTGCTTGTCGAATAACTAGAGTTGCAAAGTGCCTCAGAATTCGCAAACTACGTAACACGAGGAACTTTTAGATAACGGTAAAATTACTTTTCGATGAAGTAATAAATATTTTAGGAAAGACTGTGATCCGACGAAAACATGTTCCGGCCACTAATTTCATAAATCGATGAAGAAACTATCGCGATGTTTGTCGGAAGATATCAAATATTTCGAACATTAAAAAAAAACAAATGATTTTCTAAATTTTTTGATTCGCAGGATTACAGTTTTATAGTAAAATACATTGAGGTATAATCTCTCTCTCAGATTTTATCTCCTTTTTAATTTAAAAATAGTATCCAACTAAAGTGCATTAATAACCAAACTTAAATTTGCTCCAGATAAAACATTTGATTACTTTTTTTTTAAATTACTACCACATTAACCCTTTGAGGGGTGGTATATAAAAAATACCTTAAATGTTTGCAAAAATTCATCTGATAAGTATTAATAATGTTAAAAGGATACAGTATCAAGGGGTAAAATTAACTTTTATTTATTTTCCGATTCTTAAAACCCGGTATATTTAATATACAATCGCCCCTCTAGGACATCATATTTGTACACTCAATGTTTTGTATTCCTTCGAAGAAATAATGAATACTTTCAAAGAAATCTTATTATTATATTTAATTTGGAAAACATTAGGATCACAAAACACTTTTGAAAAAATTAGTATTTCTAATGTTGTATTTTTATTTCTCAGAGTGATAATTTGAGAAAAAATATGTCAATTAATTTAAGTAAAACATTTTTTTATACATATATAATTTTCATAGTTTAATGCTAAAACTATATTATAAACTTAATAAGACAATTTTATTTGAAATATATATATATATATATAAATTTATGAAAAATAAGGTATATTTTTCACTGCACAGACTGAAGTGAAATTTTATTCCCTACTTCTTTCTGAAGATAACTCAGAAGGGAACTCATTAAACAAAGCAAGTTATTTCTCAATTGAAAGTTCCCGTATAGGTATTCTTTTAAAGATATAATGAACAAACATGTTAAACAAACAACAAAAAATGCCAGCCCTCATTACTATGAATTTTTTACAGGATGTTGGCATCCAAACACCGAGGACTCTGTTCTTTTTACAAAGCGGATATCTCTTAGCTGTATTGTATCTTTTGTAATACCAATTGCCAATGATTTATATATCAGTTTACTTATATCATTTGATAAAGACTACTGCTAGAGGCAATTAGTTTCTATTCTCGCCCCTCTTTTGACGGTAGATTTCATCTATTTTTATGTCATGCTAACACTTTATATCATGATCATTAACAAGTCTCATATTTATCAAAGACGACAAGTCTTTAATCTTCTGTCTTAGAGTACTTGAATGGTTATGTTTCGATTTTTTTTTTTTTTTTTGCATTACTTTGGTTTTCAGATATCCTTTTTTACCCCTGCGCTTTTTTTCAGTGGGCAAGCACCGAGTTGATAAATTTCTATTCCTGTTTTAAATTTCTTCTTTTAAATAGAATAATTCTGATTTTTGCCACACTAGAACTCGAAAACATATTTATGACGTCTATTTTTCACTGAAACAAAGCGTACTGTCTCATAATCACTCTGAATGGAAATTTTCAGTGCTGCCGTCTGTTGCTCACTAACCCCTTATGTGCTCTAGAGGGGCGGTAGTATAATTGTGAAACCACTTAATTTAGAGTATGAAAAAAATACTTTGTATACTTTGTTTTGAGTAATTAGTAGTATTTACATCAAGATTCAAACATGGAGATTGGATAGCTCGTGATTTTTAACCTTGCAAATCATTTCAGAAAGATTTCTGTCAGGCATGAGACAACTAATAGTTAGGAGCTTTCATTAGAATTAAAGGAATAATTTTAATAATTATTCTGCTTGATTCTGCCATCTAATTTAAGTAAATAAAAATATAAGCTATCATGTGATAAGAAATGTGTGGGAAAAAAGTTTGCTTTTCTAAGATTTTAAATTTGTGGTTAAGAAATATACCACCGCCCCTTAATAGTTTTTAAACATTCGAAATAAGTTATATTTTAATAAGTTTTGTTATTTAATTAAAAAATATTGAAAAAAAAATTAAAGAACTGTAAGACATTCCTGGAAGTGCTTACGATCTGTAAAAAATCCGCTAAGAATTAAATGGGGTTTTAGAAGAAAAAAAATCGTATCAACCTTTTAAATTTGCTGTGAATTTAATCTATTATTCAAACAGTTTTCTCTTAATGATGAAGACAATTCAAAATTTAAAAAAATATAAAAGTTTTACATTGTATTGAACTTTATATAAATAGTATTTTTGAAATTCTGTATTCCTAAATAACAAAAGTGAAAAAGTATTAAAATTTCAGTCTCAGAATTCAGTAAGCATTTCCTGATATTTATAAATAGTTTGTAATTCTAATTATATTAATTTTCGGAGGATTTCATTTGAAATGGATTCAAAACACACAAATTCTAGACAAATAAAACATTTATTAAAAAGAATTTATAGGATTTAGAGATATACAATTATAGTATAATGACATATTCATTTGGTCTAATAAACTACACAAACAATTATATCTATGTAAAAAAATTATATTAATAACACACACAATAGACGCCTCAATGTATATCACATTTAAAAAAAACACATGAAATCTTCCAATGTTAACATTCAAGTAAAAGAATATAACTTTTTCCAAGTCATTTATAAATAGAAACTTACTTTAATAAACATGTCGTGCTGCATTGATAAAATCATACACATTTATGAGTTATTAAAATATCTGAATTTCACACAATTAGTCATTTAATATTTCTATATAAAATTATATAAAATACATAAATATTTCAGAATTTTAAAAGTAACTGTAATGAAATTTTTTGTATGTCATAACACATATTTCAAAATACATAAACATTAAAATTTAACACATCTTCTCAAATTAAAATCTGTAAATTTTTAAGATTCCTTTGCTTTGATTAGATTTCTTACACGAATTCTTGCGATGAACATCCATGTAGTATTTTCTAGTGAATCTCCTTTCACAATCGGGACAAGGGTAATATGGTCTTTCTTGTAAGTGCACGAGTTTGTGCTGATTCAAAATGCTTGTAGTCCTAAATCTCTTAGGACATTCGGAACACGAAAAGGGCTTCTCCCCAATATGCCTTCTAACATGCACCTTTAAATCATGTGAATCTCTGCAAGCTAAATCACAGTAATCACAAGGATAACGACGTTCTCCGGTGTGTACTTTTTCGTGCCGTTTCAAATTGGCTTAGGTATGTAAATTGTTTTCCGCATGTTTTGCATTGAAAGTTGCACTTTTTGTCACCTTTCACTTTTTTTCTTCTATGGGCATTCTCACCGAAAGATGCGTCGTCGGAATCTGACGTTTTGAAACTACGTGTTTCCTTCTGTAGTTTTTCATTTCCATCCATGTGATGGGTCTCTAATTTCGTGATTTCTCTCCCATCATCTTGCGGATAGCGATCACTCGTATGTGTTCGAGTAATACCTCTACTTGTGGACGGTACCGGAGAGTGAAGGGTCGAGTCCACGGGTTTCATTCCTTCCTGTGAGAATTCCTCTTTGTAATTTGGCATCAGTACTCTATCTTCCTTTGCTGCTCCAAGACTTTTATTGGCTATCTCCCCACTAATTTCCTCGTCGCTTGAAGGAGAAAGCATAAGTGGCCCAGAAACACTCTTCATTATGGACAGGTCTAAGGCCTCCACTTGGCTTGATTTCGAATCATCCATCTTCCTAAAATATGAAGTTTGAATTAATTGCCAACGTGAATTAAGATTATGAGCACTATATAATTTGAATCTTTCTATTCAGGATTTCAATAAATCTTTTGAATAACCGTTTTTAATAAAATATAAAGTGTCATATTGAAGCTGTAGGGAATATAAACATTTTGTAACAATACAACTAGTTTTATTGCATATATTTCATGCATTTTATACATACTAAACAACATATTTTGTGCATATCATTTGTAAAATTAATATATTTCAAATCGAATTGCATCGAACTCTCAAATGCAGTTTTTTTGCCATTAGAACAGTCGTGGATGTGAGCTTCTGGATATCGAATTTAATTCGCTTGAGGTAAATGAGTGTTGCGGAAAGTATTACCCCTTTCATAGAAGGTAAGAGAAATTCTAAAAAAGATATCCTCTTCACAGGATCTTTGTTCATAATTACGAATACCTACATTTTTCCAACACATTGGCGTTCAATATTTATTACAATTTTTAATAGATATTATCATCTGAAAGCATTTGAAATCTCTCGGATGCCAAACATTGAAGTATTTTCTGCTTTAAATTTCAAACCTAGGTTTTCCCCTCCCCATTCACTCTATTCAATGAGAACTTGTAAATTTTGATACAGCTGAGATGGTCGTTGAATCATTTTCATTTAATACAGTGTTACAGCACTATATTGAATATGTACGAATTCAGATATGCATTCTGAATTATCTAGTTTCCTGAAATATGAAGTTTGAATAAATGTCTAACACGATTGTTGTTGAACAAAATCACTATAAATTTTATTCTTCCTAATTAAATTTGATTAATTAGTTTTAATCTTCATTTTAATTCTGCATTTTTATTTAATAAATAACGCAATATTGAATACATAGTGGATACAGCCATTATTTCAAAATAGAATCAGGTTTCTCGTGTAAAAACATATGCATTTCGTACATAATGTTTGTTGCTTTGTATATAACTTCAACTACTTAAAACTGCTCATATTCTGTCAAACTGTGTGTGTGCACTTTTCTGTTTTCATATTTTGAAGAACACGTTTTTCAGTTTTTCCTTTTCTATTACAATGTTAATTTTAAAGTTGAGTTTATAGTTGAACGGTAGTATTTTAATTTAAATATTTTGAAGTAATTTTAAATGAATAATCAATGTATGTACTTATATTAAAAGAGTCACACTGTTCTAAAATACAAAAACATTGTTACGGAACACTGTTGAGTGCATTTATTAATCGAAGTTCATTTATCATATATTCTCGCTCATTCTTTCAGTAAGAAAAATCAATCTTGTTATTTTATATTCTTTTCAAATCTTGTGATTGCTTAACTGAAAACTGTTTCGAGATATGAAGAATATTTTCCTTTTCCCGAATGTTTTCGGCTTTTATTAGGAGTTAATATATTACAAAGGAATTCACTTCAAATCCAATTACATGATTGTCCACACAATCGAGATATCATTCCATACAAAACTCGAGAAAATTACTTTAGTCAACACATGTATATTATTTTCACTCATTCAGAATTATATTATTTTTACCTAATGAGAAATTAAAATTTTTTTTGCCGTTTTATTCAGATGTACTTGTGGAATGAGAACGATTAAATGTATCATAGTTTAATAGCTTAACACTGAGAAACAACAGCGGGGCCTTAGGTGATGGACGTTCTAAATTGTATCCCTATCAAGAGACGAATGTGACACCTTAGATGGAATCCCTCTTTTCAAACATTCATACCATCCCAGATCTTTGACCCTCTACAGAACAAGCGTCATTAGCCCCATTAACTACGCATATTTACTGACACTACGATTCGCAGTTAGAAAATATATAATGACAAAACAATCATATGATTATTCAGATGCAGGGCGAAATACTATTATGGGTAAATGAAGATCCAGTGCACGGCGTAATGTAATTTTTAAGAAGTATTCCTTTGAATTTAAATTATAAATGACAGAGGTGACTGAACCATTCCAAATTGCAATTCTAATAAAGAGTATAAGTTTAATAATCATAATATGCTGATGTATTAATATTTTATATTCCAACACTGCTTAAAATTATTTATCTGTTTAAAAGGAGCTAATAATAAAATAACTGTATTCTCTCCTTCATCAATGAAACATGAGATTCAGGAGTATTGATTATCTGTAAGTCAAGGCATTTTGAAAATCTAAATTTAATAAACATTTATTAAATTTTAAAAAACGGCTCCGTTTGATTAGTTCTTTATAAAAGCTCCAAACGAAACTACATGAGGGCTGTTGTTGGTGGACGTCGATATTACGAACACTGATCATGTGATGAGGATGATGTCTGAAATGAGTCCCCCTCCCTTTATACTATCCTCTTCATGCCAACTTGAGGATTTGGAACAGTGACATATTAACTAACGAGACAGTCCAGACCATGCCTCAGCCCCGCATCAGGATAAGTTTCCAGTAGCATCAAGACTCGGAAAAAAAGTGTGTTCCGCTCCCAGACGATTAAACCACCGTGATTTGTAGCGTCACATCACGTGAAGGAAAAGCATGATTATTCTCAGCGGTTACTTTAGTTTTTAACAAACTTATTTATCATAGATTATATTACTAACATTAATGGAATGAGGTTCTACGTTTCGTCTCCATTAGAACCAAAAATATTTGCGTCAGTGACTTCGATCTGAAGTTTTATTTTCCAAACCGAGGTGAAATGAATATTCCACAATGTAAGAATGAGCACCGCTTTCGGGCACAAAACTATGGCTTGATTGATTGATTGTTGATTAATATCGCTCTTAGATTTAAAAAAAAAAAAAAAAGCTCGCGGAAATTGATGACGAACAAAGTAATTTTTACCTTGTTGTTTGACGAAGACTTCGCAGATGGAATGAATGAGTGAATGTAATGTTTAATGGCGCTAGAGCCAGATATGGCTATGCTGCACCAAACAAGGTTTAAGAATGGACTAGACGTTAAGAAATTGAAAAAAAGACAAAAATTGGTTGGCAAGAAGGAGAGTTGAAAATAGAGAAGGATTGCTTGGGTAACCTGCGGGCGCGTAAACTGTGTTTACCAAAGACAATAAACCCCATAGGAAAGAAAAATATCACTAGGGTGCCTCGGAGTCATTATGCCCGTATTTACCTAAAGAATTCAAGTTCCTGAGGTCCCCTGATATAATCCCCAGGGGCAGTTGCCCGGCTATACCCTCAGACGCTGGGTACCCATTTTAGTCGTCTTTTACGACATGCATGAGCTACATTGAGACTATTCTGTCATCCCAAGTCACCACACGGGTCGGATATGATAGAAAATTTAGTTATAATAATTTATATAGAGCGGAAAGATGGTAATTGATTCCGCGAGATTTGAAAGAGAGTTGTATTATTTCATGACTATAATTATACGAAAGAGAGAGAAATCAAAATACCGTTAGTTTTTAACAAAGACTAAGAACAATTTCATTTGACTGAGAACTCCCTCAAACAGAAATTCCAGACATATATTACTCGAGAATATCCGTGAAAACCGTTCGGGTATCTTGCAGAATATTTTTAAGCGTTTGAGATATTATAATTGAAAACACAAAACTAAAATAAAATAAAAAACACTTTAAATCAGATTTTATAGTTGTCAGTACCGAGTTTTGAACCCAGGAATTCCCATTCTACAGATAAATGTTTTATTTTTGAGCCCTTAGTGTGCCGTCTGCTTCAGAACTACTCTTAACAAATATGGAGAAATCCAAAGAGGTTTCCTAGTTTATCGAAGACTATTCGGTGTTTATAATCAAAGCATTTTGTCTTTTTCTTTGTCTTCTAAGGTTAAAAATCTCGACAACTGTCTAGTTTCTTCGGTTCTTGATGTATTAGTAATCTATTAGTGTTGTCCTCTTCAATTTCTTCAGTGTGGATCGGGAACAGAGTGCCGACTGACAGCGATTTGAAGTATTATATCAGAGGATCGTCCTCCAGGTGGGTAAGATTTGACTCTTGTGGACTTTTGGCTGTAGTCGGATGAGTCCCTCACATTGGTTCTTGGTTCAGCGTTATTTCCTCTGTTGGTTCTATAAGTATCTAAAATGTCTCATCTCTCCCTGCAGTTACGAACTCAGGACACTTTCGACCACAATTGAAACAGGTTTGCTGTCTGTGGGTGGCTGAGATCCGTTGCTCTTAACTCGGGCTCAAAAACTGTTCTTTGCTTTTTCGCAAATGGGGAGTAGTGTTGGCGTGTGGATTGAGAATGATCTCTAACAGAAGCTGAATAGCAGTGGATTGGAGTGCTTAGAGAATCTAACATCACTTCTAGCAAAATAGCTTCGACTGATTGAGATTGTACTATCGGAATGTTTCAGTGTTCGGTCTAAGTGGTCGTTGGATTTTCTAGTACTACTTGCCGAGTCATGAAGATCAGATACATTTCCACAGATATTGATGAAATCGGGATGGCGCTCGGTAAGCGATTGAATATTTATGGGTAACTATTTCTCAATTTTTCTAGGTGAGTGAATGAGTTTTAATTCGAGTTAATGGTGCAAGAGCCAGATGTGGCAGTGGTGCTTGAAAGTGCAGTAAAGCTGTGAAATAGACGTTTAAAAGTTTTTTTAAAAAAGATAAAAATTGGTTGACAAGAAGGAGGATTGAAAAAACAGAAATATCGCAAGGATATCCCCGGAGTCCCTCACTCGTGTTCACCATATACAGTAAATACTATAGGATTGAAAAAGATAACTAGGGGGGGGGAGAAGGCTTACCTAAAAAAGGCATTTCTTCTAAGTTCTGACATTATTTTCCCAATTCTTTCGTAGTCATGAGTCCTTTTAGTGAGGAGAGTTTGATACGAATCTTCCGCAATACACTGTATTAGGTGGGACGCCTATTTATCCTCTGACATTTTAGGATTTATTTACTGGCAAAGTCTAAGAACGATTTGCATGTACGAGTTTGTTCTTGCACTGGCAATTTGTGCCTGTCATTTACGCTCTTCCTCGACTCACTTCTTTGGTCATCTACCATCTCGAAACGGTTTGGTGAATTCCGGTTTAATTTGATCTCCGGGTTGAGAGATCTTCCAATTTTCTTTATTCACAAACGACTATCGAGCTCTTCCTTAAAGGAAAAAGTGGACGTTTGTCAGGCAAAAACATTCATCCTATCCATTGTGTATACATATACCACATAAACCTCTTATTTGGGTCTTGGCCCATTGTCTTCGCAAAACACAGAGGGATTAACAATTAACTGCACATGAGGTGTTAGAAGCGTTAGTAGGCTTATTTTCAACCTCCTTTTATATTTATGCTCGTTTAAATCGCTTTATTGTGTGTAAATTCAAAAGGAATATTGTGCAGCAGATTACTGCTTTACGCTATATTCAGTTCTAGTATGCAGAAGTCTTTAGATTATTAAATAATTTTCTTTCTTTTATGTTTCTGGTTAAACTTATTACTTTTTATTCTTCTTTAACTTAATCTTATCACTATGTTTCCTTTTAATTATCTTTCCTTACTTTAGCTTACTTAGTCATTATCTTAGTTTACTTTCACTTATCTTCTTAAGCTTCATATGAGATCAGACACAAATTTTAATAAGAATCCTATACTATTTCAAAACCTTTCACTTTACCTTGGTCATCAGTGCAGATTATCGTTACCACTCATTCAAAAATTCCTCGAGTTTACATTTATCCCCTCCTCTGAGACTCGGTCTGATCTGATCAGATCTGAGGGGATTGTATGACATCTTACACGTACCCCCTTACAGACGGGCCTTACGCACGGGAAACAACAATACTTCATGCCAAATGTCACGTGGATATTGGATCAGGTTAAATAGAACACAAAACAGGTATTGGAATTACGAAATTTGTTAACAGACTTCTTACAGCTACATTAGGCTGAAAACACATGAGTTTTCTTATTACATTAGGGCATTCCAGGACACTGCTCCGGTAATGTGAAGAATATTTTAGAAGGTCTTAGAATATATAACAGAAAATAATTAAACATACCTTTAAAGTTAATTTTAATGTTTTTATCCCTGTTGTTTAAACTCGGAAACTCCCTTCCTATAAACAAGCGTTTGATATCTGGTCAGTAGTGCTCGAAATCTTCTCTCATGGCAATATTAACTAAGCTTTCTCAGTAAATAAATATTGACGAAAATCGAGGTCATCAAAATGAGAAGAGAAAAACCTGATAGGAAAAAAAAATTTAAATTTTCAATTTTTTTTTTCTGAAGTATGGAGTGAGTGAGTTTGAGTGAATGTAAAGTTTATTTGCGCAACAGCCAAATGTCGCTACGCTGCACCAAACAAGATTTAACTGTGGTCTAGGCGTGAAAAACTACTTCACAAGAAAGAGGGAAGAAAATAGAGAAGGATCGCTAGGATAACCCGGTGGTGTGTCAACAGCGTTTACCAAAGACAGTAAATCCCACAGGAAAAGAAGTACGGAGGAACCTGAGGTATAATTAAAATAAATGGTTTGTCAAAAGTATCGGGTATGATTTTTATTTGTTGGATTTGTATAATATGTCTATAAAGTTTACTAATGATTTTAAATATAATTATATAATTTTTCTAAAAGATTTAGATAGAAAAATACAATCCAATAACCTCACACATATGTTTATTAATACAACACATATTCCTTTACAGGATCAGAGTTATTTATATTTATATAAATGTATTAAGAATTTCTCAAAATACTTGGAATTGAAAATTAAATTTTTCAGAAGAATGGATTTAGGATTCTCACACCACCGAAACGTTGTCGCTGAAGGACAAGAGATCCGAGACACACATGCTCTATGTGTTTATGAATTAACTTAAATCACCCGTGTAGTCAATAGGTGCAAAAGAATAGTTCCACAGTAGCTCATGCAGGACGTAAGAAAATGATTTGGGTAACCAGTGCCTCGGTATATAGCCGAGTAACCTGTCTTTAGGTATTATATCAGGGGACTTCAGGGGCTTCAAACTCCCGAGGCACCCTAAAGATCTCTTTCATTCCTATTTGGTTTACTGTCGGCTGCGGTAGCCTAGTGGTCATGGTTTCGGATTCGTGATCGGTGGTTTCCGTTCTGTCGCGGTTTTGATCCTTGGCTGCCAAAGACCCGCCATGTAGCCGGAGCTGATTCACGTTAGATATGTCGGGGCCCAAAGTCCTAAAGTTGATGTGGTGTGGAAGTTAAGAGAGGGGGGTTCCAGCTCAGGTGTCGTCCTCGTCACTTGAACGACGAGGATGCTATTGGCGAGATTCGTCGCCAATAGCCCTTGTGTTGCTTCTTGAGCGACGTTAATAAAAGCTAAAAAAAAAACTTGGTTTACTTTCTCTGATAAATACGGGAGACGCAAACCTTTGCTATTTCGACAATTACAATCAAATTTTGTATTTTTCATTTTTTTTTAAATATCTGGACCACAGTCCTTCATTTCGTGAGCCGCAGCATAGCCACACCACGCTCATGTACAATTAAACTTCACTTTCATTCACTCACTTAATTTAAATTGTTTGAAATCCCGGTTCTGGTACAGAATACAAAAGTCAGCGAATGGACAGTTATGTTACATATATTTTTATTAGATGTTGAAGCATGTTGAATTCAAGACACGATAGATGTCGGAATCACGCGGTTTATTAACAAACGAAGAGCTACATTTGGCTGACTGCTCTCCCAGATTGAGAATATTTTTCTGTAACAGAATTGCCACATAAACGGTTGACGCTGAAGTCACTGGAAGTTTAAAAAATGGAATATCTCGATCTGAGGACGAGAGTCATACCTCGACGAAAGTGGTTCATGTGAGCTTCGAGTGAATATTAAGTCATTTCAAGGATAAAATCAAGTAAAAATATCATTCCTGGGATCAGCAAAGTTATAACTTCAGATGTGGAACCTCACATTAAATAAGTTTTTATTTTGGAAGTAAACATTACTCAAGTGCTTGAACAAACAAAGCCATTTAACGAATCGGCGAGAAATAGTACACGATTAAGTACGGGATCAATAGGGTTATTGCAATTTAGTAGGATCCTTATATTAGAAGGATTCTCATGAGGTATACTGACTTTGGTAAACACGGGTGATGCACCCCGGGTTACCCTAGCGATCCTTCTCTATTTCCTACCCTCCTTCTTGTCAGCCAATTTGTCTTTTCTTCTATTTCTTCTCGTCAAGAACACAGCTAAATATTGTTTGGAGCAGCATAGCCATATCTGGCTCATCCGCCAATAAACTTTATTTTCTCACTTGACCCTTCTTGTGGTTCTATCTCTTTTCATTGTATTACCGTCTAGATCATAGATTTACCTTGTTTGGCGCAGTATGGCCACGTCTGGCTGTTTCTCCAATAAAACTTCACTAAGATCATATATTAGAAGGAAGTCAGCCTCCGACAACTACAAAGGACTGAACATAATATGTGCCCCGCAAATCGTTAACATTTATCGGTAGGGATTTTCAGTTTTGAGCCGTAACAATATGTAAATTAAAAACAAGGCTTGTTATAATTTTTAAAGAGCAATATTAATCTGTAATTAGTTCTATACTGGTTTTAATTTGTTCAAGACTGTGCAAGACCGGTACTTGCCTTAAGTTATCATGGCATGGAGATTCTGACTTGCTACGATGAATTGATTGAAAGAATGCTGTACTTATGCACGTTGCCAAGACCACTCAGATAACCATAATGAAAGACTTAGAATAACTAATACTGAAAATCAAATTATGAAATTGTCCTACATCAGGACTTGAACCCACGTGTTACATTTAACTTTGAATGCTATAAAATCGAAAAAATTCTTTATTCGGATATTCATTACCTAATTTCCTTGACATTTGAAATACTGAACATGAAGTCTAAAAAACCTCTAACATTTTTCTGAATAACATCTTATACATAGAATATAATTTAATTTATCAAATTTGAAAACATTTTATATATGCATTAATTTAATGCATGATTTTTCGATTTAAACACATATATAAGTATTATAACTTACCTAAAATGTATAAAGTAATAATTTTTTCAGGGTAAAATCGTTTGAATTAGCTTTCGAGTAGAGGCAAGAATAAACTGTCAGTTCCCGTCCAAGTGAAAAGTGTGAATGAATTTTCCCACTTGAAACTTTTATGATTACGGTCACTTTAACTATATTGTTCTGCAGTTCAACAATGTCTGGATAATTTCAAGTACACATGGTCAATATTTCTTCTTTTCCATTGTTTTAAAGATATGTTAAACTTTACCTTTGTTGTTTCTATTAAAGTATCACTTACTAGAACGTATGGGTTAATTTATAAAATATAATTTGTAAAAATAAACAAATGCAGCCAATTGTACCAGCTCAAAAGCCTTCCAAATTGTGTAGCGGAATAAACGTGGTGTGTGGGAGTTTAGAGTATGGGGTGCCAGTTCAGGTTTTATCCTCGTTATTTGATCGACGAAGCTCAAAGTTGTGACAAGCGTTGTCAATAGGTTTCTTGCTTCATCCAAGTCAATAAATAATGAATCAGTTATTCATTGACATGATGTTGGGAATGCGAAACTTACAGTTTTTAATCCCTTTCTAATTTCACAGCATTAAGCAATTAAAGGTTGAATAAAGGTTCTGTAAGCGGTATTGAAAAATGGTCCATCGCATCCCCACAAGGAGTCCGCTATCCATTTTAAAACAGTTACCCTATTTAAGAAACGGCTCGAGAGTGCATCTAAGTAACCTATGACTTCCAATTTAGCTTATTGTCAACAGTCACTCCCAGGTAATTGATCGAGTTAGTGAGGATAAGTGTTTCACCTCTATATATAATGTCGAGGTAAATCCTCGATGTTTGAGCGAAAAAGATTGGACAAACACACACACAGCATTCTTTTCCAAATTTGCAATCACATAATTTCAGTATACCTGAAGTATATCGAGTGCGCTATTAATCTACGTTCAATAACAGATTCAGAATTTTTCTTTGGGACTGAATCCAAATGATAAGATCATCGACAATTACAAACGGTAGACATCATCAATAGTCTTTTAGTTTTTATAGTTTAGTTTGTTTTTATTAACGTCGCACTAGAAGCAACACGAGGGCTATTGGCAACGGACCTCGTAATTTTGAACCACGGTCAAGTGACGAGAATGACACCTGAACTGGCACCCCCTCCCCTAACATCCACACAACGCCAACGGGAGAACTTTCGGCCCCGAACAGATTTAACGTGCATCAGCCCCGGCTACACGGCGGGTCTTTGGCGGCCAAGGATGGAACCCGCGACTGAAAGAAACCGCCAGCCACTAGTCCACGACCTTGACCACTAGGCTACCGCGGCCCATCAATAGTCTTTAAAGGAGGGATTAGATCGTTAATATACTTATTAAAAATTCCGTAAGTACTGACTGACCCCCTTGGTAATACAGTCTGCAGATTAAAGAATCTAGAGTAGTCATTTCCATAAGCATTTTTCATAAGCATCGTCACTTACTTTTTCCAAAGTATTACACCGTTTGGTTTTTTAAACAATTCCGCTTTCCTTTTTAAGTGATAGCTCTTTGCTTTAACCTCTTTAAGCTCAGTCGACCAAAAATATTTAAAAGGCTTTACTTTACCTATTGGAACAGTGCGTTTTGCACAAGTTAATATAGTTTTCTTAACTTAAGAAAAAATTTGGCTTTAACAATCATATGGTATCAGTTAACAATCCTTCGAATCAATTTATAAAATTATTTCTAAATTACTATATTCCTTGCTAAATATACTCAAAATTATTCGATTTCCCTCATTTTAGATGTAATCATTAGTTATTTTATAATCAGGTTTGCTTATCTGAATTAAAGTCAGTTTCAAATTACAAAAAATAGCCGGTGGCCCATTACTCTATTGTTAATTGCATTCAAATATCGATTACAATAATTGTGAATCGATACTTGTCTGTATACATACAACAACATTAAAAATATTATAACTTCTGCTTCCTAATTTGCAGCATTCTTCGGTATTCGGCACGAATGATCTGTAACCGGATCCGAATTCGAAAATGCTCTACGTCACACACGACTCCTCTCTCTAAATTAAAATTTTGATCCCTCTTTTTGCGAATACATCAGAATGAATATATTTGTCTAATGTAATACAATTTATAAAATACAAATGAAAGTAAAAATCCACAATAATAATTTTGAATGAATTCAAGAAAGAAATTCAGCAAGCTTTTTTCAATTTCTTTTAATATAAAACTAATTTGATGTATGAGCTTCATAACGAATTAAACGATACAATTACCCACAAAAACTAACATAGACTAAACCCTTTTGTCTGAGGAAAAAGATATGGAAGCGGACGAAAACACGTACTACTTCTTTATTAAAGTCTCAAAACTTAGTACGCATTCCTGATGTTAGTAAATACCTTGCATTCCTAATTCTAATCATTTTTCGAGAATTCTATTTAAAACAAAATCAAAAGTCCCTGAGAAAAACAAAATTTCAATCACTTTATAAAACATTTATTAAAAAGAAGAAATCATAGGATTCATACACAATTACGATATAATGATATATATAATTCGTCTATAAAATGCAAATTATAATACTCATATAAAAGCATTTTGTATCAATCACACAAAATGCTTGTCTCAGTATATACAACATTTAACCCTTTCGCTATCGGAGGGAGAAAAAAGAAGTGCTCGCGGCTTCTAACCGCGGAGTGTCACGCTATGCCCATGCGATTTTAGATACTAAGCCTAATTCACGAAAAAATTTCCTTTAAAATCGGCTATTCATTAGAATACATTGGTCTTTACTTAAATTATTTAAAATGCATTAAACATAATATATACGAAAGAAAAAAAGATTTCATTGAAAATTGTATGTTTCATATATAAAATTACATTAAAAAAATCATATCATTTAAGAAAATACAAAATATACTTACATTTGTTACACAAATTTCATGTTGTAGTAATGTATTATTACATGGAATATTAAGATATAAGAAAGGAAATCTTATTTTGCTCTTTGGTATTTTTATAAGAAAAAATTCTTCAGCGCATACTCCAATGTCACGTCTTACACACATATTTTGTCAACTTCTGAAGCTTCACGCAAGATTTTGTGCAAAGGGCACATCTTCTTCATCCTTTTTTTTTATTTATTTCATGGCTATGCACAGATTTGGAATATTTTCACTAACATAACTGTCAGATTCATTCATTAATTCGCAAATCTCAGTATCAGTATATATACTTTTTTTCGTCATGACTGTCGTTACAAATAAAAACCGACCGAATGAAACGACCAGCTGGGAGCATCTGCTCTCTATTAAAAGACTTAACCTCATAAACATCCGTAAATTCTTACTCGAACTTCTAGGAAGCAAGCAAGAAAGAAGAAATCAAACCGAATAAAGTGCACCCTTTAAATCATGCCACTACAATTAAAGAGCCATGTAGCAACATGTGTTTTTAACAATTACCCCCCCCCCTCCTGGTAGCCAGAAGTGAAATCCAAGCCCATATCAAATAGGTCAACACTCCATTTACATTATCTGTATAGATTTCGCAGTATTGTAACGCCATATAGTGACATTAAAAAAGTCAAATAAAACGTTCTCATCAAGGGTATCTCTATTGATACGCTGGTCTGCAGTAGGCTCTCTCGGAGCGTATCTAATGTGATACACTGGGAGTGAACGGATTAAAAAAGCAAGAAAACTTCGGATGTTCACTTTCAAGGAATAGACAGGATACAACTTTTTCCAAGCCATTCATAATGGAACACTTACTGACATAATCATATTCATACTTGAGTGATAAAAGCATACAAAGTTATGTGTCTAAAATATTTTAACTTCACACAATATGAAGCTAAACATAATTTTCATCAAACACAATGTTTCAATTAATCACAATGTTCCTACATAAGATTATTTAAAATACACTCAATGCCATACAAATTTGCCCAGCAAGAAACAGTTGTCAGAATGAAACGAAATTTAATATACATTAGTACAAAGTTGATGCAAGTAAGTCATTGCACAAATAAAGCAAAATGATCATTTAACATAGGAAACATTACGATTGAATGGAGGATTTAGTACCAAATTGGGCTAAGACTAGCATGAAAATATGATGTGATATAGTCAGGCATTAATGCATACAGGTCCTGTAGGATGACAAGTCACAACTCATTCCATAGTTGCTAAAAATGCATCTATCAGTCTTTAGAATTCGTGGTCTGTCCAGCTTGCCATCCTAAATGATCCCATATGTGTTCGATCGTTGATATGTCTGGGGATCGAGCCGGCCAGGGAAAAGTGGAAATGTAGAGGATGTTTTCCTGTTAAACCCATGCTGTGTGTGAGTGAGCATTGTCCTGTTGAAAAATAGCTTTTGGGAGCCCTGCCATGAGTGACAACACATGTGGCTAAAAATGTCAAGAACGTTCCTCTGGGCTGTCATGGTGCCCTAGTTCAATATTAGCGGTGACTGAATGTGGTATGCGATTGCACCCCATATCATCACACCAGTGGTGGGAGCGGTGTGCCACTGTGCAGCGAAGGCAGGATTGATACGTTCAACACGAGGCCTTCACACAGGTTCACAATTCTGATCACTGCTCAAATTGAATCTGGATTCTCAAAAGACGAACCTGATTCCATTCGGTTGTAATCTAATCCCTTAGAGTGCGGCTCTACTCCAAACGAAGATGAGGGTGAGTGGGTGTCAGTGGCAGTACACGTCATAGGCGCCGGGGTAGCAACTGTCCTTCAGCCAGGCGCCTTGCAATGGTACGGACTGTCACAGTTGCCCGTAGTGAAGGTGCTGCCAAAGTAAGGATGGTGGACAATCAGACAGTTGAATATATACGTGCATGTCATATGATGTGACGATCTTCCAGACTATTGATTTATCGAAGGCATACTGAGATTGGTCACTGTGTAAAATGACTCTCTCTTGTCCACTGGTTCCAACACCTCCTCACTGTAAAGTCAGCGAATATTCGCAACAATTTCAATCTCACTTCTTGTTGCGCAACGTTTTATGGCAATGAGTGTAATACACAAAACATGTAGTCTTTTGAAATTAACTGTACCGAAAATTATCTTTTCCACAAATTCCAGTACTCAGTTCTTATAATTTCAGGATTTTCTCAAATTACAGAAGAGATTGATACATTTCATATAATCACTTTTCCCATATTAACTTTCTTGCATGAATTCTTACGATGCATCATGTCATGTTTTGGATTGATCCACCGTCCCCACTCGGGACAAGGATATGGTTTTTCATTTGAGTGCTTGACTTGATGCCGACTCGAATTGCTTGAAGTATTGATTCTCTTAGGACACTGAACACAGTTTGACGTCTAACATACGATCCCAAGGTTAGTGAAGAGAAAATCGCGAATAGTCTAACGTCACAATGTTTGGTTGATTTTTGATGTATATCGAACACAACGGGATTTTACGTGCAAAAAGCTTCGTGGCTTAAGTCTCAAAATTAAATTATTTAAAAACCCCGAAGAATTATTATTTCAGACAAATGGAAGGTGTGTTCAAGTAATAGTTTCGTAATTAACAACATTTATGTTAGAAGGTACGAGATCAACACATGGATACTTTCAGAATCCTTAATAAATATTAACATTAAAAACACATAAATTCATTCAAAGTAAACGCAGAAATATCAGTTAATGACTTACAAAAAATTAATGACTTTATTGAGAAAAAAGGTAACCAGATTCAGAAACTGATAATATGGTGGAGGTTGTAACAAATCTTTATCAAAGCACAATCAGAGGATTTGATATTGAACAACGACTAGCTTGCACCTGATTTCCCTGTGGCCCACTCTAGTGTTTAACCAAGTATTCCTTATTCAGACCTTTTTAAGTATGTCAATTAATTTAAGGAAATTGACCGGAATTATGGATACGGAAAGCTTACAGATACAGAACGTGCTTTAAATATATGGTTAGAAAATGCCATTTTAGATATCATAATTGGAAATGTCCTTTTGATATATTTGAAGAGATTTGTGTAATGAACGAAAAATTTAATAATACATGTAAAGAAACAGAGATATTTTAATTTCTTAATTTCATATAGCAAGTACAATAACAGTTATTGAAATTCAGCTTTAACATACATGCGTATGAAGCAAAAAAGAGCTCTCTGACTGTAGTCTTAAAGAACATGGGTCAGAGATATTGCGAGTATCTTAGCTGGATCTCGTTTTCTACGCAGCACGAATTTGTGTGTTCCATGGTCCTGGTCTGTACCACAGGATAACCTCTTGATTTGGTATTAATTTCAAATCTACTGGACCTAAATAGAAAATAAGATGTAAATGCTTCAATCAGTACTAAAAATGTTTTCTACTCTAATATTTCTTAGTTCACCGAATTAATGTGGTATATTAAAATTGAAATATATATCTAACTCCATTACACTTGTAACCGACGTCCCAATGACTTGCAAAATAAATTAACATTAAATTAAATGTTATCTGTAACTTTAATATTTTAATATTTGCATACTACATATAAAAATAAAATAGAATTCCCGCATTGTCAACTACTTATGCTAACAATCAATATTTATGAACTTAAAATTATTTCAAAAATATTTTGAACGCTTGCGGAACTTGTGGAAAGGTTTACTGTTGCTTATAATGAGTCTTTTCATTAATCACGCTATTATCATCTAATATGCTCAATGCCTATTTCTCTCGAGTGAGGGAACCTATCAAGTAAAGTTAATGTGCTAAAGGTATCTTTGACAAGGAGACGTAGCTGTGATCCATTCTTAGCCAACAATTTTTGAATAAAGAAACCACCAGAAACGGTTATTTAATGCAGAAAAATAAATAGAAGAATAAATTTGTTCCCTGAAACTCATTTCTATTCTTTCGGGATTTTTGTCATATATAAAAGTATGAGACTGAGGTATTTCATACTTACTCTGTTCCATCATCTCCGGCTGTCCATCGGACTTGAGGGATCTGAGGTGCAAAAACCAGAAATTGCCTGTCTCGGGATCATCCTCTAGACCACCTAGACACGTCACGAACGGTTTACCCTCAACTAAGCTGTACTCCACCCTGAGAGGAAAAGAATGAAATGTACTTTGTTCAACCGAATAAAAAAATATTGCCAATAAGTAATAACGTTCTTTTGATGATAATATGGATAATTATGCATGGATATGACTCATTGAAAACTGCTTACTTTTGTCTATTATCAATCTTTGCAACGGTTTCGATGACATCGTATATGGAACTGTTTTGGCGCATTTTGAGCCGCCAAGTTCTCTCCAATCCTATTTTGTCACCTATCCACACGGAATACTGTACGGAAATGGTTTCAACGTTAACATCCAAAAATCTTTCCAAAGCTTCTTCTTCTACAAAATGAAAAAGAAACAAAGAATGTTGAGAAACCTGTATAATTTTATTCAAAGATTTTTAACACGAGATAAAAATAAATAATGTTATTGGAATGCAGAATTTTTCTCAAAACTCACTTATTATACACATATTGAACACAATATCTATAGGATTATTCTTTGAAATACTTTTTTTAAATTTGATGAGCAAAATAAATGTTATTTTTTCAAACTCGTGAATATATATAAATTGAACCATATTTAGGAAAAAATATATTTTTTAAAATATTTTAAGAAGCTTGAAAGAAGCCTTTTTAAGAGTCGCAGGCCCAATAAAGCTGAAATATATAATTCTATTTTTAAAAGTAAGAAATATTTAGTAATGCAAACATGTGATAGTGCGTACATTGTTTGAATAGGGCAGACACATTCACAAGCCATAATCAGAAAATATTTGAATCGTATGAGTTTTTATTTCATATTGCTAAGGAAATGGAATGTCAACAAGCCTTAATGCTACACTTTTTTCTACCATCGAGACTCATACATCTCGCGGGCACTTTGAAATGCCCCTATGGGATAAATAAGCATTTGTCCTACTGGTATAACTTAGTAATACTGATAATTATGTGAATTTCCCACCAAAAGAAGGCAGCAGAATCTTTTCTTCAGAGTCAGAGAGCAGCAGTACATTTTATTTTAATTGCTTTAGTAATTTATTATAAGAGTCATAAATGTCCAAGTGGTATATCTTAGTGGGGCATAATTCTCCTACTGCTTGTGAAAGTATATATTGAAGCTCCTTACTCTATTTCGCTATATTAAGCTATTATTATATTACTTATTACGTTTTGTTGCTTATACTTGTATGTATCACGAGAAGATTGAAAAGACTTTTAGCTGAGGAAATTCAGAATGCATTAAAATGAAAGTATTTCAGATGTTGAATTGGAAGTATCAGACCGAGATTACAATTATAAGCCCAACTCCTCTGCCAATAAAAGTTCATTTTGTGAAGAGGCCTCGGATCTAAATTTGCGTCACAAAATTCAGGTTCTTCAAGATCTCACTTGTGAAAGATGTCACTTAATGAATATGCATTAGAGTCTTCGGCTGTCTAAGAAAATAATGACTCCTTGTATTACCATAAAAATGCAAGACAACACGTAAACTGCTAGAACTAAGATCAGTAATTTGGATAATCTTACTTACCAGGTTATTTAGTGTCCCAAAAATCAACAGTTTTTGTCGCCGTTAAATAAAAACTCAGATCGCCAAACTCGTATATTTTTTCCAATAGATAAATCGTCTAATGAATTGGAGTTTTCCAAAGTAAGATATGTTCAATCGTTTCATAATTATCTTCCATTGAACCTACGAAAGTCTTGGAAAAACTAAAATGGGGTAAAAAAGGAAAATTGCTTATAGAAAATCTTCAGAAATCGTGCTGATGTTAGGGATTATGCTTGTGATGTGTTGCACTCAAGTATAAAAATTTTCGGTCTATTGTAAAAATTATCTCTTCATTGAGTAATGATGCCATCAAAACTAATGTCAATTGCTTTCGGTCTTTTTTATTGTTCGAACTTTATTTCTACAGTCCCTCTCCCAAACATAGCCTTAAAAGGCATCAGAGAAGTATTACACGTATGAAGTGATACAGTACTTCAAATACATGTATTGATATTCTAGGGGAATCTCCATTTCATAGTATCGACAAATCAATAGCCAAATAAAAAGGACATTTTAACCTAAAACAATATTTGCCTCTAAATCGAATGAAAAGAGAACTAAAAATAAGGGAACCATATGTTTCTACAATTGCCTGCACATGAGATACGAATTTCTTTTTAAGAGATTTCCTGTGATGTGATGTAATAGTACATATTAATGGGACAAGGACAACGAGTTGTCATGCTCTGCTAAATAAGTATAACTGTAATAAAGAGTTTTGGTAAGAGAAAAAACAATTTGAAAAATGATTGACAAAATCGAAGGTAGAAAGTATAGAAGGATCGTTAGGTTAACCATGGGTTGCTCTTCCGTTTCTACCAAAGGTTGTACACCAATTGGGAAAGAAAAAAATCACTGAGGTACCTCATAGTCGTGATGCCCATACCTTGAAGAGGGTATGCCCTTAAATCCGGGTATATCTGAATCATGATGGCCAAAATCATTGAGAGATAGCTAATTTACAATTTTGCTCAATAATATGCAATATGTATGCTACTCTAGCCTTTGTTAGATTTTTCAACAGAGGAAATCTATTGGATACCATAAAATTTCCGCTTGTTCTCCCTTGTATATCTAGTAGAAGAAATATGTCAACATTTGAATGTGATTTTAAACTTTCGAAAGAAAAAGATCTGAATTTCTCCAAATTCGAAGAGGAAACATTGCATCAAAATTGCAAGTTGTAAAGAAAGTTCTTATACTCAACAATTTGCCATTAGTTGGATGTCGCTGTACCACAGTGAAACGAACACAA
>BMAW01104263.1:0-16198 GCA_019974015.1 Nephila pilipes | reverse complement strand
CGATGTCAAGTGTGGATGAGAAGAAGAAATCGGTTCCGAATAAAATAAGAATTATCAATATGTTTTATCCTTTTTTACAAAATAAGCATTTTATGCCAGAGAGGAAAATGGTCATCCATTAACGAAATAAAAGTTTACATAAAGCAAAAGTCAAACATTTTCATGTTTTATATTCTTATTACCAATTTTTTCTACTTACTAATTTCCTTCCTTTACCAAAAAGGGAAATTTTTCGTTGAATTCAAATAATAGTAACGCGCTTTTCGATAATACATTGCAAACAATGAAGTAAAGCCAATAATAAAAAAAAATTATGAATTGTACGTAAGCATTAAGGAATGAAGACAAAACGATTAATTTCCCAGCAGTTAGGGGGATTACAGAGATGCGAAACTAGTAAAAATATCTTATACCCATTGCCGATTAAATGTTTTTCGTAAGGCATGAAGTCGAATTGGGCTTATATGACAGAGAAAAGCAATTTATTCTATACTACTTTAAGTCCATCCCATAATTCATCAACCGTAATAGCTGAAGAAAGGTTGTCTCTCAACACTTTCTGATCAGATGTTCTCAATTGGAGACCATGAAGGCGAGAGTAACAACTGAATAACCTGTGTATCACGGATGGTCAGAACTCCACGTGCAACTTGTATTCTTGCAATACCTTGTTGGAAGGTGGCGTTTAACAGATCTCGAACATAGGGCACAACCACTGAATGCAAAAATTTAGAAATGTACCAATTTGTAAATTACCGCCGATCTAAACTAGAGATGTGCGCGTCGTATACGTAATGGTTGCCCAAACCATCACGCTAAATGCAGGATCCAAATACTGATGTCGAATGCAAGCAGGTGACTTTGGTCTCTTTAGATCCACCAGACACTTTTAAGACTATCAGAATACTTCATGCAGAACCAGAACTCGTCTGAAAGGACAACATGTGCTAATCCTGTATCCAGATTTGTCGTGCTGAGCACCAGAGTCGCTGTCTTTCTTAATGCTTAAATTCCAATGGTAACCAAAGAAATGGTTCTTCGTGCTGACTGTCCATGCTGCTTCAAACGTCATTGCACAGTATCAGCGGATACAGGGCTTGTTGCATACATGTCCATTTCCTGACTAATGATCCGTTATGATTTAGAACGGTTTTGCAGTTCCGATATCTGAATATGCCTGTGCTTTCTGATGTAAGTCATGGGAAGGGATGGAGATCCTATATGCCATTCAGTATAACCCTTAATCCACTGATTTAATATTCGTAAGACAATGGTTAGATTTCGACCAATGATCGATATCCTGGAATGGTAATTCACACTCTATCGAATTCCGATACTTGTTGGTAAGCATTTCTTCTTTTAATTCGAAGCATAACTCTCTATTCTGAACGAATTCTGACTTAACAAAGCAGTTTCTGAAAGAGAAATTTCCTACACGACACTTCTATTATGCAGTGCTTTAGGTGTCGTTTCTCGCTCTGGCGTCTTCGAAATGCACTGAAAGACTATGCATTTTCAAAAACCAGCCTCTTTTTACTTTTATACGATATTGACATTCGTCGGATCTTTCAACACTGGTGTAGTATTTTTATAGCACAGCATGATATTATGCGACTCTATTTACGCTTTTGAGTGATACAGAAAATTTTAAAGTACTCAGAATAAGCCGATTAGCATAACGAATGTGGTGTTTCTTTCAATCAGGATAGAGTGGGGTAAGGGTTCTATCCAAGAAGAGATCTATCGGAAAATTTCATACAAATTAGTCTACTAATATAAGGGTTTGCTAAACATATTGAGTCGGATGACAAAATGATTTAGACAGTATCAATATGAAGAAGAAAAATTGCATGGCACATAGTTCTGAACATTACTGCTAAATATGGAAGTGATCCAATTGTAAAATTATTGAGACACGCATTTATTGAATTATACACATATTGAATCTATATAAATGTCTTATTCTGTCAGGGGAAAGAAGGAAACAGTTGAACTCACCTGTCTCTGGAGCACTTTTGCAGTGGCTGGAGCTAACGTTGAGCAAACTTTTGTAGCTCAGCACTGGAAGAATGTAGTAGGCATTCAGCAGAGAGAAGTTCTTCTTCACGGAGTTCAGGATGGTAAGGAGAGAAGAATCAAGATCGAAGCCTTTTATGTAGGAATCGTGTATCAACAGAGCCTGTGAAGAAGAGGAAGAAGTAAAGGGAAACAACATTAAGACATATAACTTGCTGCTGAAACATGGAATGCTCTTGCCACTTATTTCAGTAGAAAGGGATCGAAATGTGATACAGTAAATTAATTAATTATGAAAATAATACAGAAAGGTTTTGAAATTAATTTGTTCTTCATTTATACACTGGAGTGTATGTTAAGTTCATTTATTTTCATTAATTCTATGACGGTTAAGCAAATCAACAGTTTTCGCTCTCTTGTGTCGCTCAGCACTACGATCAAACGGTCGGTGAAAGTTGCAGCCTTTTGCTTCCTAGTGACTCCTGAAAATGGCACCCTTTTCTTACTGCGAAACGGATAGCTAACACGTTATTGAAAGATAGTGTATATAGAATTATTTGCGGTATATTAATATAATAATTACTCCAATTGTAACTTGTACCTTTAAAAAGTTCAGTAAATGTTAAATATTACACATATTAGTTTCTATAATATTAAATTTTTACACAATTATTTGCGCTATATTAATGTAATACTTACACCTATTGTAATATGCACTTTTAATTAATTCAGTAAAAATTAAGTATGATAAATATTTGTTCGTAAAAAATTAAATTAAAATTTCTAAATAAATACACGCAATTTTGAGCTTTACAAAATATTTAATTGTTATATTTACCAAAATTTATTTCTGTGTGTGATACAATTTAAAACATTGAATCGCCCAAAATGGAACGTTACAGACTTAGCAATAAATGCGCTAATAATGCGCTAACTCAGGTCGTCAATGTTCATTGAGGAAAAGTTTCACTGCCCGAACAGGGCTCGGGTACAACCATTTGGGTCGAAAAAACATCGGACGAGCTGAACTCGTCAGTGCCCGTAATGATGCGATATTCAAATGGTGAGCTGGGCTCGCTCATAACCATTGAAGAGTGAAATATCTTTTGGCAATCGATATATAATGCCTAACTTCAATGTAAATTCCGAAATAAAATTTCTCCTGAAAGATAAAAAGATGTTCATTTAATTTTCAGGCCATCTGAGTGGAATTTCGAAACTAGAACGCTACTAATATCATCCTAACATTCATTTGTAAAAAATATAATTGCATGTTTCGAGTGCTGTGTCAGTTAAAAGGACTGAAATTTTTGAGAGTAAGAATTAGATCAACTACCTCAATGGTATCGCTTCATTTTAATGCAATCTTGCATTGCTTCAAGTTTCTCTCAAGTTAAAAAAATAATTCAAAAAAAAAAAAAAAGCATTTGTAGATTTTATGCATGAGAAAAACAACGCGTAAATGAATCTCTTAATCAGATGTACACATCATCTGTTTGAAAGCAACTTAACGTATAGAAATGGCTGCAGAAGTAATTTTGGTAGGTAACATTGAATACTGTTTATCTTTGCATTCATTCATACCAATTTAGAGGAATCTGCAATTTTTAATTTAGGATGGTAGAACAGATGGCACGACACGCTGGAAGAACATGTTTTCATTAGGTTTATACTTCAACCAAATATTTTGGCGTAATTTAACATAAAAATTGATTAATTATTTTTAGTATAATTCTGTTTTCCATGAGGGTAAATAGTTTGAAATTTTAATTTCATTGTTTGCGAATATTTGTTATTAGAAAAGTATATTCACTTTATTATTTACCAATCATCTAAAAATAATAGAATTAACGAATGAAATGGCAACTATTAATACGTTAATAAATATCAATATTTTATATTTAACATGTACACTTGGGGAGGATACACTTCAAAACAACGCACTAAATAGAAATTCAAACCATATTAAATATACAGAAAATAAAGATGATTATTTTTATTCTTAAAAAATAATTTAGCTTGTAGTTAAAATAGTTAAAAATTGCGTTCTACAAGTTTGAATGATTTCTAACTTTAAAATTATTACCTCATCTAATTACGAAAGTACATTTGATATTGAGAAAATTTTTCAGTAAGGTTTTTCATGCAATTTATTTTAATCATTACAAAATGAGACATGAATTTTGAATCAGGAAATAAGGAATTGTAATATAATGAATGATTGCATAAAATACTGATTGCAAATTATGAACTATTTGGCTCAAAAATGAAATTTGTTTCTTGTAAACTGTGGATGTTAATTCAATTTTTGTAATAATGCGAAATGGGAAAAAAAATCATTCCGCGTTAATAATCCATTACTAATTCAAGGAACGATGGAGACTGAGTTAATGCGTGAAAAGTAGAAGTGTGGGGTGAGTTACCCATAAAATGCTTTTTCCTATGGTCATCTCTATTCATGTGGAAAGCTTTGAAGTGACCAATTGTGCAAGTGTTCAGATTTTTTAACTAAAATAGCACTATTTATCTTCGGCAAATAATTTTCGTTTCACAAGAAATACATACAAAAGTAAATTGTGCATGAGATTCGCAGGGATCAACTTGCCCCATACAGTCTCACTCACCTGCACGACGAGTGCGGTTGTCCTGGCGTTGTCGACCGTGCCAATCCTGAACTGACGCCTCTTGAGATTCTGCAGCATGTCCTTGAGAATCCACTTGTCCGGCACGAGGTTGGGTCTCGAGGACAAGCAAGCGAGGGCCAGGCTGGCCAGCGCCTGAGTGTCTGAAAACACAAATGATGTGAAAAAAGTTGAAATTGTAATACACATACAATAAAATCTTTATTCAACTGATATTTAGTGAAATTTAAAGGAAAATTATAGTTACCTCTACGGATCAATAAATTTAGTACCGCTAAGAAAATGACAGGACACGATTAGATTGTATCAAAGATAGAATTTACTGAAGAGTTTTCAATTAATATTTTGAAATCAATTGATTTTTGTTGATAATTGGAAGAACTACGATGGGCTATCAGTTGTGGATAAAAGTCACCTATGAAATTGATTTATAACTGTATCCAGAACTGAAAGGTCTATATATTTGACAAAGATTAGAAGTTAATTTGTTCAATCAAGCATGAACAAATTATATTCATACAATCTACGGCGATTGCCTTTAAGCCCCAGTCTATCATTTGAAATAATTCTGATCTATAAAAATTTATACTATATACATGTATTCGGTACCCTACACATTAAGATATCGACAACGTTCTTTTTATATTAAGCCATTGGAAATTAATTTTATCATTTACATTCTAACTTATACATATTAAGAATGAAAATTACGACACCTATACGTTTTCTATCAACTGTTAGAAGGTGACAATAGAGTTACATTTATTTGTCATTAGTTAAAAGGAACACTATTCTTTTTGTTTGTATTTCGACAAGTAGTAGAATAGACTTTCGATTATTATGAAAAGCTGAAATATTATATTTTTCTTTTAGTTTTTAACAATATATTTTGAAAAAATGTATTCGTTGTATTTCATTATATTGAGCAATCTTCTATAATTTTAAAAAATATATTATCTTTTGAAATAAGATAATCAGTAAGTTTCTCTCTCTCAAGAAGAATAAATAGAATGTGAAAAACAGTCGTAGATAACAGTAGTATTACTGTGAATACATTGTAACGGGTATTGTCAAGAAATAGCCACCGACCTGTCCAGAAAGGTCTTTGTTGAGCATTGAAAGCAGCAGTCACTCTGTCCACATCGCGTGTCGTCATATTATCTCCGGCGTTGCACAGAACAAGGATTTGGAAAGGGTTGGTGTAGTTGGCGATTGCCTCCGTCCTTTTCCGGAGCTCCAGAACCAGATTCTCTCCGTAAAAATCTCTGGGATCCATGCAGGCTACCATCATGGCGTGTATGTACAGGGCCAGTTTCTCGGAACTCATCTTCTTGCCCCTTTGAAGAAACATAATACTGTGGATGCAATAGAATGCAGAAGCGGTAATCGTTAATAAAAAGACTTTCATGTGTCATGCTGATTGGTATTCTATGTAGAGCTTTTGATGTAGAGTTTTTGTTCTGTGTATTCTATGTAGAGTTGAAATTATTTTACTAAGCAGAAAAACTTACCTCAATTACTATTCACAAAGTTGATTATACTGTTTGTATTTTTTTCATATTCTGGAAAATATATAATAATTATCAAGCCTTCAAAAGAGTCATTTCTGAAACAATTGAATAGATTTTAATGGATGCCGAAACTTCTCGCTTAAGTTCTTTCTACAGAACGAAAGAATTTACTGCCTCACTAGAGGATTCATGCAAAAATAAGGTAGTGTTTTCACTAAATTGATAAAGGTTTTAAATTATTTTAGATCCTTAAAATGTTGAAAAAGTCATGTAAATTCCAAAAAATGGGGGAAATAGAAATTTGCCAAATAAGTAACTAAAAAACCACTGGATTAATGCTCTACCTGGAATCCTGCTTAGATGACTTGATGTTTTGGTACATTTACAGACATTGATGTCTTAAAGGTGGAAAGGGCTTGAGACGTCTACAAAAAAAATAAGCATTTACCAAAGCACAGCTTATTAAAATAGTTTTTAGCTGCAAAGAAGAATAATTTTTATTATTTTAGTGAACCATTTTCCACAGATATCCGGTAATCTAATTACTGTTCTTCTCTTCATAAAAATTAAAACACATAGAGAATAGTAGCATAAATTGCATAGAGAATAGTAGCAAATAAGGTGTAAAGCCGAAGAAATAAGATAGTAATGGAGAAAATGCAGAGAATGTGTCGTTATTATAATCGGGCTATATTTATATGACCTGTTTCACAGATTAAATATTAAAATTAACTCTAAAATAACTTTAAAACTCTCTCTTACTTTAAAAAAAGTAATAAAATTAACTATTATAGATATTTTCCTCTTTGTAAAAGTCAGTAACACGGAAGAGAACATAAGTGCAAAATACTTCAAATAATTTAATGAGAGAGAACTTTAAGTTCTCCCTTGATTTCAATTATTAATCTTTCTGGTGGAAGCATATAGCTTGATTTTAATTTTATTTCTCACTTTTTGCTTATTTCTCGGTTGGTTATTATTACGTTTAAAGCAACGGTTAAGAAATTTCACGTAAATTTCCTAAGATGAGATATTTCAGAAGCATTTGACGTAGAATTATTTTGATCAATGGATCAAGTTTTTTTATCAATAAGTATACAAAGACGGATTCGAAAAAATATTTAATATACAGGAATTTTGAAGTTATTCTAGAGTTTATAATAAACATAGAAATTGAACATAGGAATCTCAGGTGGGTGCTAAATTATTAGCGATGAAATGTTATTAAGTTGTCACTCAGTCTGAAACCATACGCTTCTGGGTCAAGTATATTAAGATTTCTGCATACAAACTGGCAGCTGCTGCTCGCGCGCGTTCTTTTTTCATGTTCCATGCGTCGTCTTCCCTCTCATTCCATGCGTTTAACAATGAACTCTCGTGTTTCTTAGTAGGTTTGTTGGCTAAATACCTATTGCGTGTCATGCACTCAGGCAAGACGATCTGCGCGCTTTCTAAATTGAGCCTAATTTTCTTGTTGTATTTGTTCAAGAATTTAGAAGAAAAATGACAACGATAATTTTCAATGTACTAAGATATTCCCTTAATATTGGGATATGATACGAACGACTCATGGCGAGATGTTCTATTGCACTTTCATGGACCATAAAAGTTAAAATTTTTGTTCAGATGATGGAGGGCTGCTAGCTGACATCGGACGAGCCACATGCGGGTTCGTCAAGCCTCCTCTAGCATTATATAGTCCTCAGCGTTAAGTGGACCACGTGTAATGAAGGAATTAAAAGAAAGCGTTATAATAAAAAAATTACGACAAAAGAAATCATATAAAGGACACATGCTTTTAAAATATGGTATATATTTAGGATTCAAAAGAGATGTAAATTAGGAGTGAAAAAAGCAATTTATTTTTTGAGAGGAAGATAAGGGAAAATTATTAAGTTTACATGAAAGTGTCGCTTGCTTAGCTAGATTCTTGATAAAAATAAAATTATTTTAGTATGAGTAAACTTATATATATTAACATGAGTTGTAATGGACATTGGATATAATGTGGGGTTCTATAAATTAAAATTATTATAGAATGCTAATTAATAGAAACAAAGCGATTTGTTTGGTAATTGACGAATAAACTTTCTTATACAGTGATAAAAAATATAATTAATAGGAAGTCCTCAATAAAAATGAGACCTCCATAAGAACTAGAATGGCTTTAGGCATTGATTTCACTTGTCTTGTGCAAATAATTTTGACATCTTTGTTACGGATCTACACTTTTATTGCTATAATGAACTGTGTTTTTTTATTTAGATAAATTCGTTTTGCTAAGATGTTCCTTGTAAATAATGCTCCAGTTTTTATCGAATTTACATCTGATGAATTTAGGCACAGTAATTTTATTCAAATTTCAAGTTGTGGAAGGGTGCAAGACATGTCTAAAGGCCTCAGCAACACTTTTCAAGAATGCACAATTCTAAGTTTAAGACTTTTTACAAATTTCAATGAACCATAACTTAATGAATAAGAACCCCAGTGTTAAATTTGTGCGAAAAAAAACTCTAAACAATTTATTTGGAGGATATTTTCCGGTTTTTTGGATATGTTGCGGTCTTATTGGTTTCCCTGGCATGTTCTAACAACATTAAAAGTGGCAACTATAGACAAATAGATGTGTCTCATGCCTTAAAATGATTTTTTCCAGTAATTTATTGTTCAAAATTTGTACTTTTTAGGCTCACAATAATCATTTTTGATTCATTTGACGTGTTCAAAGATGTTTCTTAACTGGCTTTCTCTTCTTCGACCAGCAGTGAGGAGCCAACGACACACATTTGGATAAATAACAAAAACACTAGACAATAGAACATTTTGCTAAATTTTTGATTAAAAATGGCTTTTTCGCTCAAGAAATCGTTCAGAATTTGGAGTAGTTTTTTTTCCTTCCACATTTTCAGCACATTTCACGATAAAATGATTCAGTTTCATTATTTTCTCATCCGAATTCGAAAAACGCTCGATTTTCAGACACCACCAGTGCAACAATATTTTATAATTCTTATTCTCTCTTTCTAAGTCTTATATCCAATTTGTTACTCTAAAGTGAGCAAACGCAAAATATATTTAATAGGTTGTGACATTGGGCTATTCGCGGTTTCTCTTCACTAAACTTCAGGACTTTTAATTGAGATTGATTGCTTTTGCTAAACAACCTTTTTCCCAACTAAAAATGAAACGTGATTATGAAAAGCAGGTAGAAATGAATTGAAGCGGGTGAGTTAGGAAATATAAAAACTCCGACTGAAAGAAGCGAGGAAGAGGCTGAAGGAGAAGTAAAGCTGAAGTTATAGATAAGCGGAAAGAGGAGTGGAAAGAGAAGTTGAATTAGAGGGTTAAATAAAGATTGTTGCAAGAAGTTTATACTGCTGTTTCATCAGTTGATCCAGAGTCTGGAGTGTTGTTAGGACAATGGGAACTGCAGATACTGCAAGGTGTTAGAATTGGTGTAAGAAAAATTCCCGGGAAACATAAGAGGCCGTCAAAGTGTTAATAAATTCCGAAAGATTGTTCAGGGTCTCTTTAATATTGTGTCAGAGTTTAATAATTGAATTCTAGTGATGACAAGATGAAGCCGGGTCGGGCTAGGCGTCTATCTCTGGCGCCCAACGTTCCCACCTTGGAGTAGAGCAGCCAGTAATTTCCGTTGAGTTTTTCATGTTCTGGGAATGTTAATGACTTTTTAGCATTGGATGACAATTATACTATAATATCCCGGAGGCCCTTCAGCCAGCATATTTGATGAATCATCTACAAGTCGTGCTCGGGAGTGGTACTCTGTAATAGGTGAAAATTTAGAGAGGTAGAGATGGGTATCGACAATTTAAAATCACTTCAACGCGCTTTCCTTCAGTAAGAGACCGCACAATTAGATGCAGAATATTATGGGTCTACAAAGAATTAGTCAGTCAGTAGAACAGCATTTATTTTACGAATGCTTGAATTTGCTCTTCGCTGAATTTTGTGGTTACGGATGCGAAAGTGAGTAACATAATGAGCCGCTTGCAAATGTGCTGACTACGTTGAGCTAACATCCACTATCTAAAACCCTGGAAGCAGCGGCAACATACGAGTCGCGTCATGCATCTGTAACCCACCATCTGAACAGGGAGAACTATCAAAGAGCAGGATATCAACAGGATAATAGACCAATTTTAGTAGACGGCGTTCACAGATAGAATGCATGATAGGAGGCACAGTATAATAATGGATATCGCCAGCAAAGGAAGCAGGTATCCACCTTCAGGTCACGGCAACAAAACTACAGGAGTTAAACTAATAGGCGATCGAATAGCGGGAGGTCCTCGATCGTGGTTGGAAAAATCTCCAGTTATGGCAAACAAATATGAAAGTAAGACCCATAAATATTCTGATACCCGTTATACTGCATGATATACCTTTATAACAGCATTATGGGATACGGGGCTGAGAGATCGTTTGTATCCTTGAACTTTTAATGCGCTATTTTTACTTTTTAAAAAGCAGGAGTCGAACCCTCACCGTATTCACAGGGAGAAAGCTTGTAAGACCCTTGGGCGCGTAACCTTACCGGTATCATAAGAAATTTTAAAAAGCAGTGACAATCATGTAGTGGAATGTTTGCAGTACCTTGCGTTCTGGGTGGATTTTATGAAGGCGCTAAGATTACGCTGGACTTTGAGGTAAAAGCCTTAGTATACCTGATGAAAGATGCTGACGTTAACTGTAAGGAGGTAAAAGCGGTCGAAATCGATCTAAATAGAATGGGGTTAAAGTGTCAGCAACAACAGTTGCGGGTTCTTCAGGAAGTAAGCGGGTTATTCTCAGTTCAACCGGTCTCCTCATGTGCTCTACCACGAAATTGACACGGGAGATCAACCTCCGGTAGCGTCCACCTTGTCGGTATGATAGAGTCAAGGTAAATAGAACTTCACATTCAAAGAATGTTGGAGGAAAGAATTATTATACCCATTCAATCCCATATGCTTCCCCTGTGGTGTTATGTAGAAAGAAAATGACAAACCGGTCGATTCCCCAGACGCGTATAGGTTCGCAATAGACTATAGGAAACTGAACGCTATCACTAGGTACCCTAAGTATCCATTGCCGATAATCGATTACCTATTAATGAACATTCAGAAAAATTGTATCATGTCTCAAGTAGACCTCAAGTCTGGGGATTTTCAATTGGCTATCAATCCCTGGACATACCTAAGACGGCGTTTATCAATAAAAGGGACGTACGCCTTCTAAACGATGCCTTTCAATTATCGAGTGCACGGTTCAGCGAGCGATAGGATATCATATTAAACCAGTGATTGGGAAATTTGTTTATGTTATATGGATGATGTTATATTACCGGGGTCATTTGATGATCATGTCATCATCGGAGATAGATTTTCAGTTGGGACGCTGGTTCTTTTAAACGCTGAGAAATGTCATTTTGGTCAAGAAATTTGAAGTATCTAGGAGTGATCATAAATAAGAATGGGGTGCACACTGATCCTAACAAAATTTAAGCTTTTGATATACCCGCCTTCCGAAAAATGCCCGACAAGTTTAGAGATTTTTAGGATGATGGACGATGTACCAAAGTTTATCAGATTCGAACTGTGTGAACCATTGTACGCACTTAAACGTAAAAATGTCAGTTTCAATGGACCTGAGGCACGAACGGCCGTCGACACGCTAAAGGTAGCTTTGACTTCAACGCCGGTTTTACAGTTGCCTATTTTGAATGCCCTTTTGGTACACACCGATGCTAACTCAGTAGGAGAGGTGCTCTTTTGACCGGGGTGAAAGGCCCATAGCATATGCTTCGAGAACACTAAATAGGGCAGAAAGAAATTATTCCATATCTGAAAGGTACATGTTTTGAGTGATTGGCTTTAAAAAATTCCTTTATGATGGGCTTGTCCAACAAAAGTGGTAAGGACCATGCAGCTGCTGATAGAGAACGCGGAAAAAATCTTTCAAGTAGGATGATAAAGATAAGGCGTAAACTTGCGAACATAACATAGAATGGGAACATAGGCCAGAGAATCAAAAGTGGTGGCCGATGTTATCTAGACAGCCTTTTGAAGAACAGGCACTTAAAGTTATCTTGCGCCATTATCAATTCTAGTATTAACGTCGAAGAACAGCTGGAAGGTGAGCAGAACAGGACCGAGGTTGAGTCATATTTTATAGCTATTTCGGAAAACCTAGAAGAGATTGACAATAAACGAAATAATATGTGAAAAATTGGTCGCATACTTAAACTAATTGATGGTATTCTTTTTACGCAAAACTTGTAAGCTTCTAACAGCGAACTACGAGCTTATATTCCATAAAGCCTCCAGTGAATCTTTGCTAAAGGAGTTTCACGATCTCCATTGTGCAGGTCATTTGGCATAAAAAAACACTTATGCAAAATCGAAGAGTCATGCTACTTTCCTAAGATTAGGAAAACGTAAGCAGATGTGTTTCAACGCTATATGTCAGCGCTGTAATATCAAAAACATGTTTCCAGCTGGATGATTAATTTCTGTAAAACGATTCTACCCAGAGCGACCAAATTCCCTTAGATTTTATTGGACCGTATCCGCCCGAATCGAGGCATCGTTTTCTTTTAGTAATCGTCGATAATTTTTCTAAATGGGTCGAGTGTCCTTGCAGAAAAGCTTCGGCTAAAGCAGTGGCCTCTGCCCTTTTTAAAAGTTATATATCTAGATATGAGCTCCAATTAAAGTATGTTAGTGACAACGGACCTATGGTCATTCTGAAATATTTTGAGGAACTATGTCGCACCTGAAGCATGGAGTAATATAAAAATTACGCTTACAGACCGACAGGCTGGCAATACTTCAGAAAGAGTCAATAGAAATATTGTGCAGATTGATTGCCAGTTACGTGCAATCGAACACACACTTATTGGGACCAATTTCTGCAACAGTTTGCCTATGCACGAATTAGAAGCATATGAAACAACAGGAAAGAGAAACAGCCAGAACCTGCTTTTGAAGCATAAACTGATAACGCCCTTCCAAAAAACTGATACAAGTCCCAAGCATGGAGATATGGTGTGCAGGGATGATGAAAAACTCTTAGAGGTTCCAAGAACGGAGATGCGGCAGATATAGAAGGCTCGGTACTACAACAAGAGAAGAAGGGAAGTCATAACAGGCATTTTATGATCTTGTAATTGGGAAAACACATCCAAAGTTCAGCAATTCAGAGGAGGAGAGGAATTTCAGCCAAAATTTGAAGGACCCTTCAAAGTGGTCTAGTGAGAGGATACAAACAATGTAGTGATCTCTAAGCTATGGGAGGGAGACCACGGCTCAATATGACCAAGTTAAACCACCACAAGAAAAGGCAGAGAAAGGGAGTTGATTGAATAAAGTTTCTATAGGAGGATCGAGAAATAGAGTCGAGGACATAACAGGCAGGTTAGTTATGAGGAGAACCACAACACAAAATCAGTCTGAAACAAAGGGTAAATCGAGGCTAGTCCGCAAGAGTCACAAACGAAGTGGAAAGACCTCAGTTGAGAATAATAGGTAGAACGACGAAAAAATACGTTTCTTAAGGAAAGTCGAACAGATCCATCGGCAGGGAGCAGCAATGGAATAGAGCAGTAATTAACGGCTACAATAATCTCGAATTCACTCCTCTCTAAAACTCTTCACCTCAAAAGGAGAACACAGCTAGGGTGGACACGAGCAGGAAAAGACGTCGTCCCTGCATAATACCAGGCCAGCCAAGTGGTCTCCAGTGCAGTGGAGAAGAAGACGGAAGATACGGCAATCGGGAGGACAGTCAACAGGAGCCACCTACATCCGGCAAAGGGAAGAGAATCCATGCACAAGACATACAAGAGCAGGATAACAAGAGTCCTTACAATCTTCCGCAGCAGGAATAACAGACATCGAGGAATGGGAATCCGGACATTTCAGCAGAGACGCTTTCAATAGAAATGTGGATACAGAAACTCTATTCAACAGCCTGAGAGCTAGTAGGAGAAATAGCTCTCTACGCTAAAGCGGAATGCAGTCTGAAATTTCTTGGATTGATAAATATCAATATATTAATCAAATTTTCCTTTAGCCTCTAGTAATGTAGAATACGCCAGTTACTCTTGTAGATAAGAGTTTGAGTGTCAATCGCCAGAAAAAGCCGTCTAACCAACTTGCGAACGAGGGATCCGAGTACAGCAAGATCGATTGCATGATGCGTTACAATTCAGCTGAAGGAACATCCTTCAATATAGTGTGCAATCCACGGCGGGATGATACTATCGTATGTCGATCCTGTCAGAGTAGGAAATCGTTCTCGGTGACTACAGATGGGGATATGCTGGAGCCCGTTCGCAAGATCGTGAGACCGGGCCATCGGAGGATCAAAGTCCATCCTCAACAGTTACCAGTAAGAAGCAGACTCACGGGATCCCACTCACGAACCACAAGGGGTCTCAAGGAGCGAATCTACGAGTCGCCTATCCACTACAAGATATAGCAAGATACAGATGCAAGCCGATCTCCCAGAAGTCTAGAAGGTAGTTCCAACAAGATTCTCGTCCACAGCGAAAGCGAGACTAAAATATCCAGTTGTTTGATCGTATTCCATTTGAGTTGACGAATGATATTTTTTTGGGAGAGCAAGTCTTTGATTTTACGAGCATCAGTCTTAATCGGTCAACAGCTTTGCTTTTACCTTCACTAAGAGTCTGAGAACTTTAATGGAAAAGTAAATTTTTATAATTGTAAATCACCAAGTTGGTGATCTTCCGAATGGAAAAGTATTTTTTGTATACAGATTGGAACTTTTAAATTGTAACATTTGTTAAAGTATAACATTTGTTTGAGCTTGACTTGTTTTTTAAAGATGATGTTTTGGTTATTTTCGGCATGAATTATGTATAATCATTTCATAGCTGATTAAGTTATACATCTGGTCACATCGTAGTAATTAGATCACGACTAATATTAACATTAGCGCTGCGTTAAGTTTCGCATGGCTGTTCCCATGTTCTTGACCAGATCAGGCTCATTCATCAATTATTTGAATGTATGTGAAAAATTAGATGTACATTTGGCTTGAATGATATTTTACACTAATATTTACAGGTTACAAAAATTATGTGACACTGAAATCATTTCAGGGTACCAGACCTTGACCACACCTGGTAAAGGAACCGAAGAGTCAAAAAATTCTCCGGCTGAGGAGGATAAGAAGTTACAGGGTCTTATTTAATAAAATTATATTTGGAATGAGTGCATTAGTTTTTTTGCTTACCTCTCGCTTGCTGCAGCCTTGTAGACTAGCCGTTTAGTAGCAGTATAACGGATTCTGCAGAAGCTTCAAATTTTATTATTAGGAAGGGGAAACTAAGGATAAGTTAAAATTCACTTTGTGACGCTTTAGAGTTTGGAAGTTGAACAAGTATATGATAGCTCTCAATTACGTAGAGCATTTGGAATTAATCGTAATAGTTCGTTAGTTTTGTACAACGATAAATCACGTCTTCATTTCATGAGGTAGGAGTGATATTGCGCTTATTCGAGGCCTTCTCTTCACTAACCTTGGACTTTTAATTGAATTGATTGCTTATGAAGCAACACTTTGCCTAACCAAAAATGAAGTAATTATGTAAAGCAGGTGGAAATGAAGTGGAAGGGGTGAGTTGAGGAAATATATAAACTCCGGGCTGAAAGAAGCTGAGGAAGAGGCTGAAGGAGAAGTAAAGCTGGAGTTATAGAATAACGGAAGAGGAGTGGAAAGAGAGGTGATTAGAGGGGGTTAAATAAGATCAGGTTGCAAGAAGTTTAATTTACTGCTGTTTCCATCATTGATCCAGAGTTTGAGTTGCAGTCGAGGCAGGACATTTAGTGGTAAGAGTCTGTTGGGGATTACTACCAGGAATTGAGGTTAGTAGAAACATTCTCCGGGAGAACATAGTGACATACACAGTCATAGTAAAATGTATGTTAATAAATTGCAAAGATTTGTTCTAGTGTCTCTTTAATTATTGTGAATACGTAACCGAACGAAGTACAACAT
>BMAW01104260.1:0-12942 GCA_019974015.1 Nephila pilipes | reverse complement strand
ATTTTGATCAGGTGAGAGAAAATATCTTACTATATTTACCTTTATAGAAGGTGGGCGATAGATATAATATTTCATCAATTTAATGAAATCTTGTGTGATTTTTCCTAAATTTTGTTCTAATGTTCACTTTTCAATTATATATATATATATCGATGCCCAGATCGTGACGAATAGGCTACTGCGACAGCACAGAGTGCGAAGCAAAAGGTTAATTTCGGATGTATGTGCTTGTAAAGCCTCTTCTATTATATGCCTTTTCCATTACTGACAAGCATTGAATAATGATAATTTTATATTTGTAAACATATATTAAGAATTACTTTGAAGTATTCTATTTTCTAAATATCAACGTCATACGGTGGAACAAAGAAAATATTTATAGAAATCTAGTCAAAATATAATTTTTTACCTCTTATATATTATGCAACTAAGAAGCTTAAGTCTGTTTTATACAATTCCGTTCTTATTGCTTACACCATTAAACCCTCAAAATCAAACGTTACTAACAAACAAAGCATTTCTTATAAGTTTTTTTTTTTTTTAATTTTGCTTTTAATTTTAATATCCCATGTAATTTGCGCTGGCCTTTGACTAGTTACTGATTCCTTTTAGAGTTCTTGTTAGCATTTTAGAAAGTATTTAAAAAAATGCACTTTCTAGTGATTAGTGTTAAAATTTTTAAGTAATGTTTAACAACAGTTTTTCTATACGCATAGGAAAATTTTATATATTCCACTTGCAAGGCTATTAGGATTCATTCATGCTTTTTCAAGCATATTTTTATGACTTGAAGTGAGTCATTCATCTGGTTAACAACAAATGAGTAAATCTTTATTCTAAATTTAATTTGTTCCTTTTACATGTTTTCCAAAATTTTTGTTCACTGCTTCATATTTCATGTAACACATCGATCAATAACTCCCGAGACTAACCCAGAGATGGCGCTCGTAGTAAACCAGTAACCAGGTCTTTCTAGAGTTCTAACCTTTGCTTGAAACGTGTCAAAATTTTAAGTCGATCGGACCAGGAAAAAGGTTTTTTGAAGTGAAGTGAAAAATGTTTTTTCCAAGTGGGTGCCGCGATTGCTTTCGATGGAACAAAAACAGCAACGAGTCGATGATTCAGAAAGCTGTTTATCGCTATTTACTCGCAAAAAAAAAGATTTCTTGCGGTTGGATAATAAAAAAAAAAAAAAAAAAGATTTGGAAAAGTGTTGGAACGATTGTATCACCCTAAAAGGTGATTAACAAAAGGTGTTATGTTGATGAATAAAAAAAAATTTTGCAAAAAAATGTTGTTTTCAATTTTAGACTCGGGAGTTATTGATCGATGTGTTATGTAGTTTAAATACACTTGGATTGATGTACTTGAATTTTTTTTATTTTTATTTTTAGTTTTTTTTATAATTTTCTTTTGTGTGTGTGTGTGTCTGTTTAATTCTTAAGAATTTCTCTTAGTCTTTTTATGTGTTTTGCTTATTATTATTTTTTTTTAGAATTTAGTTTTCAGAATTTTTTTCTATTTATAATTTTTATTTTATAACAATTTTTTTTTATTCTATTATTTTTCAATGTGGAAAATTAGACTTATAATACTAGATTCCTTCATTTTAATAGCCTGTTACAATATTAAATTTATTATTTTCCACTTTTCTGTCATTTAAAAAAATCTGTCTAATTTTTTTCAGATTTCACATATACTAGTTTCACTGATATTTCACTGATGTATATATTTGAGCTATATAACGATACTAATGCAGAGGAATTACGTTGGTGTCTAAACACAGAGACCGAAAACTGATTATCGTGAAGCCTTCTCTTTTGAATACAGTGCCACTAAATTCTTTAAGCAAATCCGTATACCCTTAGCTTTTATTCACAATAGAGTAATCTTTTTGTTTCGCTGGAATAATGATATGAGTAACAAATTAATGTGGAATTTTACATGAAGCTTGAAAAAAATCTCTAGTGAAATTTATAATTTATTGATAGAAATATATGCCAATGAATGTTCACCACGTGCACGTGTCTTTTGTTGCTTAAGCATGTTCGAAATAGCCGAGAAGATGTTGAAGACGATTCATGCTCGGGTCACCCTCTAACGTCACAAATAGATGTCAATGTCGAACACATTGGTTGACTCGTTGTATGTGACAGTCGCTTAAGTATTCTTTCGATTGCTGAACCAATAGGAATTGACAAAGAATCCCAATAGCAAATTTTTCCTCCAAAGGCAATGCGCCGACTCATTCCTAATTTTCTGACAAGAGGTCAAATCAATGTACTTCCTGCCAGTGTTGATCAACCGTTTATTCATATAATCTTCCGCCAAGCAACTTTTATCTGTTTTCTAAGGTGAAATATGCTTGAGAAAGAAAAACATTTGAGTCCTTTCAAGCTGTGAAAGAGAAAATGGCACATTTCCTGAAGAAGATTTCCAACACTGTTTCAAACAATGGAAGATTCGCATGGAGTGTTGTAGGGACATGGGAGAGGTGTATGTTAAAGGTGAAAATTAGTAAATATGTATAACATCAATATATAATCTTTTACAGCGTCCATTTCTTTATTTAATAGCCACATAAACATACACACACACACACACACACACATATATATATATATAAATATATATATATATATATATATATTCCATCCGCACGAAAATTAAGAATGAGATTGTTACGAAACTTGGAACGAAAGCATGTGTCAGGCAGATATGTAAATTATTAGAAATGCAGTGTGATTGCGATTTGCGTAATGCCACCAGAAAGCATTGAACTCGGTTCTCCTTGGTTTATAAAACAATTAAGTAGAGTTTGTTTCCGTGTATTTAATGTGTTGCAGAGGTACACTTTTTAATTAGAGATGTCACTACGCCGGAAACGATGACGATATGAGAGGCTGTCAGAGTTCGAGAGATTCATAGCGATGATGGAAACCGAATGGTCGGCTCGGCGAGTACCTCCCTCCTCGGCAATTCTGACTTTAATATGAGGATATATTGTGACCAATGGTCTAGTAATAGATCTGTTACACGGCGGCCAGACTCAGGATGCATCCACACCAGTTGATTTAGTTCACCTAGTCTGGGGGTGTCTTGACTGGCAGCACCTTCATACATAAGCCACTGAATTACAGTTGCTATCGACAATACGTGTACTGCCATTGACACCCATTAACCGTCGTCTTCGTTAGAGTGGTGTCTCACTAGAAGGGATTGAATTGCAACCGAATGGGATCAAGCCATCTTTAGCGACGAATCCAGATTTAATTTAGGGCAGTGATGACAATCGTGTACGTGTGTGGAGGCCTCGTGGTGAACGTCTTAATTTTTCCTTCACTGTACAGCGGCACACCGTTCCTACAACTGGTGTGATGTTGTGCCATTACGTACAATACACGATCATCCCTAATAATGATCTACGGACGGTACCATGACAGCCCACAGGTACGTTCATGATATTCTTCAGTCACTTTTTTTCACTCATTGCAGGGATCAAAGAAGCCATTTTTCAACAGGACAATGCTCTTCCACACACAGCAAGGGTTTCACAGAAATACCTATGCTACAATTCCAACCTTCCCTATTCTGCTCGTTCCTCAGAATTGTCACAGATCGAGCATATCTGGGATCCGTTAGAGTGGGAAGTTGGAACGCCTTCGAGTTTGATTGAAGTAATGGCGCTTTAGAACATCTGTGGAACGAGATGTTACAAGACATTTATGCCTCAATGCCCCACCTAATCACATGAATTCATGCTAGAAATGGCCAAACAGTCTACAAAAATATCCATTCATTTATAAAGTATTCCTATAATAAATAATCATTTTTCTTGGATTTTTTATTTACGTATACACATAAAGGTTGTAGTTACGTACGTAAAATTCGTTTTATTCTGACAACGCTTTCTTGATGCGCCAATTTATTTTTGACAATGAGGTTACAAATACACACACTTTCGTTCTGCCTCATGTCATTGAAAACCCGCTACTCCATGCTACTATGTGATATACCCTCTTTTGTTTGATACATAAACAACTACGATTTAATCATGTAAAATGTCTTCTAAGGAAAAAAAAGTTTAATACTTACAAAATAATCGCATTCTTGCCAAAAAGCTATGATATCAGTGTACGCATTTTGTGATAAGAGTCAGAAGAATTGCTTTTGCAATACTAGCCGATCGCCGATGACTACATTACCTACAAGGACAAAATGTAAATCAAAAGTTATGGAAATAACTCCGTCGTTAAATTTTATTTAAATAGGAAGAATCATTTTCAAAATCTTCATTTCCTGCCTCTACAAGAACTTTCATAATGTGCAGCTGCCGAACGTATCAAACCCGAGCATTATTAAAATTTGTTCAAGTTCTACCCACCGAAATTCATTAAAGAACACTATATGTTAACATGATTTGTATCCAAATGTCTAAAAAATATTTAAATTCCTTAAAAGAAAACAATAACTCCCTTGTTTTGTAATTATACTTAAGTATGAGAAAACTTCAACGCAAACTCGGTCACACAGCAAGGACAAGTCCTTCCCAAAAAACCGATAATAAATAATTAACTCGCGTAAATTAGAAATTCACAGTTAAGTTTATATAATCTTTTAATTTTAAATATTTCAATAAACCTATAATAAAATATAAATAATATTTTTAAGCAAATCTTTAGTTTGCAAATTCCTTTTTGAATTCCACATTAACTGAATTCTGAATTATATTGATTTTTGTGTCATGTTATGCTGTGTATTTTAAATTTAAAATTCATTTTAGTACAAAAAATATTGTGTGGCAAACTAGAAATATTATATTATGTACTATTCCAAATTTTGAAATAATTCTTTTATAATATAAAAGTTTAAAGGAAAGATATAATGTGTTTTGGTACATGACATGTGTAACAAATTTTGACTTATTGATGCTATGAAACTATTGTGTTATCTCATTTTGAAAGAGAAATTGTGATGAATTTTTTTTTCTTTTTGTTTTAATTGAAATATTTTTAAAGTAATGCCGATTTGATCTTAAAGACTCTTAAAATATCTCTCATATGTAACATATTTGCATATAAAATAGAATTATATTTATGTAATTTATAGAACTGGAGGAATTTTATGATTGGAATTTAGTGTAATTGATGTATTTAAAATCAGACAACTTGATAAACCTAGAGGATCCTTTAGATGTACAGAATACAACAACTTTTAGGGATTTTGGGGATGGAAATTCTTCAACACAGATTACCAATGTGATGCAGACCATGACATTTATTACTTGCCTGACCATTTTTTTCTAGGAACAAATAAAGTAATATAAAAAAAATTAGCAGGCAAGAAAAAAAGAAAGAAAAAAATCAGTAGACATTTGAAGAACATTTAAAAAAATTAGCAGATATTTAAAGAGAATTGCTGTTACTGAATATTGATTGTTTATTGGGGTAAGTAAATAGGAGAAGAAATACGTGAAATTTTTGTGAAAAATTCTTCAAATGTAAATGTATTACTTTTAGTGATTTCATCAGGATTAATTCCTGTAATTATATAAAACTTTAGATGAGTATTATAGGGTGATAGTAAATATTGGAAGATAATTAGTATTTCATTCTGGAAGCATTAATTAATGTTTTGCCAAATGAGATTATGAAAATGGTATTAAATAATCCTCCTACTTCTTTAAATGATTCGTTTACTCTTGTTAAAAGTTTGTAAAGATGGGAATGAAAAACTTACCAAAAGCACACACGAGAACACAAGCAGAAAGCATCCTGTACCTTTCTAACTATCAATCTATGTTTAAACTAAGAAATATATATAATTTCTTTAGACCTTTTTCCAGTCAAGATATCAAGTGCCCAATCACTGTTATACTGAACTCATAATAAAAATCCTAACATATGACTATTGTAAGTACCGGATACTTAAACAGTAGAAAGCGTGTAAATAAATATATAAATATAACTATAACAATCGATTACGACATGTTTCTAAGTCACTGAAGTGTTTTATCGATGCAGAGTAGACAATATTAATATTACCTGTAAATTTGGTTAAACAACACTGGTTTAAGACACAGTTAACAAATGAAGACAAAAGAACAACACATTCAAATAAAATATGTTATTTTTGTGAAAAGATAGGTGAAATATGTGAGTGGGTAAGTGAAGGCGAAGTGGAATGGCACAAGAGTCAGATGTGGCTATGGTGCTCCAAATAAGATCTAACTATGGTCTATACGTTTGAGAAAAATAGGAAAAAGATAAAAAAAAAAAAAAAGTTTGACAAGAAGGAGGGTCGAAAATAGAGAAGGAGAACTAGGATATCTCGGGGGTACTTCATTCTTGCTTACCAAGGACAGAAAACCTAGGGCTCTTTTCCTTTCAAAAAAAAGAACGAAAAAGATTAGTAGGGTGCCTTCGGGTCATAATGCCAGTAACTGCATGAAGAAGGCAAACCTCTGAGTTCCTCTGATATAATCCCCAGAAGCAGAGTTATCCGTTATACATTCAGACATAGAGTACTCATTTTAGTCGATTCTTACGACATGCAAGAACTACTCTGGGACTATTCTTTTACACCCGGTCACTTCACGGTTAAGGTGAAATATGTAAAATCATCAAATTGTATGTTACCACTGATTTACCGTATATTTTGGTAAGGCAAATGAATGTATAATATTTTACTTATTAAAAGATCGCTTGTGTAAATGTGATACCATAATTCAAAATAATAAGAAAATTAAGACCATAGTTAATCATTGCGTTCACATTAATTGTCATCGAATTTCCAACTTGACTGTTGATGAGGACAGATATAAGGATAATATCTCTAACAGCAGTAAAACTTAAAAAATATAATTATGGTAACAAATGTTATTATTCAGAATGACAAGAATTTTCACATGTAAAAACAGATGAGGAATACATGAATTCTCAATCTCCACGTATTCAACTGAATTCAGATCTACCTGTTTCTTTGGGAGCATACAGAACCTTTACAGGTAAGGAATTGGAAATTAAAAAAAAAATGATGAGTTATTGCAAGCTGACATAATTCGTAAAATTAATAAGACATATTCTCCGCCTTTAACTTTAGCTTATAAGAAATCAGGGAATAAAAGGATACGTTTATGTAATGAATTTAAATGTTTAAATTCTTTATGCAAAACTGACGCAGAGCTATTACCCAGAATTGATAGTTTATTTGATAAATTAAGTAAGGTAAAATAAAATTAACACCTTATTTGACTTAACGTTATTAGCACATTCAAGTTCATGATGAAGATACTGAAAAATTAGCTTTTGATACAATATTTGTTTATTTGAATAGTTAAGATTACCTTTTGGAATAGAAAATACTAATTCAATATTTAATATAATTATTCAAAAAAAAAATTTAGATAAATATAGAGTTGATTTTGTCTGAAACTACTTTGATGATTTGATAGATATCTGTTCTGAAAAGCGCATGTTAAACATTTACATAAAATATTTGAAAGTTATGGAAGAAAAATTAATTAATAAAATCAAAAAAGTGTAGTTTTTTCAAAATCAAATTAAATTTTTAGAGTAAGAAGTAAAATAGGGTCAGATACTCCAGATGATCAAAGTATTGAAAGTATAAAAAAATTTAAACTTCCAAAAAGCACAAAAGAATATGACAGATTTTTCGGCTCATTTAATGTCCATCGCAAATTTATTAAAAACTATGCTAATCTTAGAAATCCTTTATACATATATAAATAAATTACTCAAGAAAGTTGTGTCCCTGGCAAAAGTCTGAAAAATGTTAGAAATCGTTTAAAAAATGAAAGATACCCTAATTACTAAACCTAATACAATTTTTTCAACCAATTGTATCTATTCATTTGTTTGTTGGTGGCTCTAAAATAGGTATTAAATGTATTTCAGAGAAACCAGATGCCATTATTTCTAGTAGCGTATTATACTAGAAGTTTTAGAACCTTATAAAATTATGCAATTACGGAATTTGAGTCTTTGGAGATTGTTTATTCATTAGATAAATTTTTCCAGTATTTACATAGACAAAAACTTGTAATTCAAACAAATGAAGTAGCACTTATTTGGCTTCAAAATGTTAAAAGCCTAAGGAGTATATTATTCCCATGGTCATTAAAACTAAGCGTGTTTGATTATGAAATTAAAAATCAAAAGAGGACTATCAATGTTGAAGTTGATATATTATCCAGGCATCATATTTCAAACAAATTTGATCCCAGTTCATTTATTAAATATTGAAGAAATCAAAACTCATCAGAAAGATAAAAATATTAATAGTAGTAACTATAAGAAAGTAAATGATATTGTTTTAAAGAAGAAAAATTTGTATAAAATAGTTGTGTCAATGTCATTAAGGTTAAAAGTATTAGAAACTGCTCATCAAAAATTTGGCCATCCTGAAGTTCAAAAAATGCTGAAATTAATTACACCTCTATATTTTTGACCTGGTAATTGTCAAGATATTTCAAACTTTTGTAAAATATTATAATGCATGTCAAATTAAAAAGAAAATAGAAACAAAAAGGTGTGGATTGAGACAAATTGTCCTTCCAATTAATAAAACATATGAATGCATTTCAGTTGGCAATTATTAGAACTCCACAAAAAAAATCTTCATATTATAATTATTCATACCACTTGATGTGTTCTGCTTTTGAATCGAAGAGTGATACTAACGAAACATATACTAATTGATTTTATCAAGAATTCCAAATTCAAACTACAAAGCAATTATTAACTGAAAGACATGTCACTTTAAATGCTTCAAAATTTAAAAGATTTCTGATAAACTGTAACATTAAACATTTAATTATTTCTCATCATCTCCATACTAATAGGAAGGCGGATAGAGTAAATCAGTCGTCCCTTGTTTCCAGATTAAGATGTTAAGTTAATGTCCATACTGCATCTTCCAAAATACCTTACACTAAAATTCTAATTGATGAATATAATAATACTTCTCATTCTGAAACTATTTTTTTTTCCAAAATATTTAATGTTTGATACTTTGTAACACCCGATTACCCCGGGTGTTATCTTGTGCCATCACTAATATCTAATATTAAACAATATGACACCAATAATTACAGAACCACCAAAACAACTTTCAACATTTATTAATATATATCCACTAAGACAATACTAATATAGCTCTCCAGGTCAAGTTTATTAACACTTTAATTCAACCCACCAATAATAATCTAACAGCTTCTTACCAACTGCAAGTCTGAATCTGGAACCACTGCTGAAAACACTAGAACAATTCTCAATCCGAGTGGTTTACACTCGGATCTCAACTCTAATCCTTAAATCAGCTTTTCAATACTATAGCATTTAGATTCCACCTCCTCTCGTTGCAACGCCTCTCTGATCCTCCTTCTCCTCTCTTTCTCTACTCCTTTAGATAGAGTTTATATACTTCTTAATTTAACCGCTTCACTTCATTCCTAACTGCTTTGCATATTACATTCTTCATCACGTTTCATTTTTGGTTGGGCAAAGGTTGTTTAGCGAAAGCAATCAATCTCAATTGAAAGTCCCCAAGGTTAGTGAAGAGAAACCGCGAATAGCCCAATGTCACAACTTGACCTTTTAAATGACTTTTAAAACAAGGTTCCTTTTACTCTCCAGTTGAAGAATAGTACATAAATCAGCATACGAGAGAATTATTGCAAATCATAAGAATAAAATTTACTATGATGCAAGATTTATTATGATGCAAAATTTAAACTTGGTGATATTTTAATCTATGAAGAATTTAATTATCCAAACACATGTAAGTTAAGCGCACCATTTAGAGGTGCTTACACAAATTATGTAAATATTCTGTGGTAACTTACGAAATTGATGCACCCAATGCGTTACCAAAAAAAAAAAATGAAATCGCCCATTCTTCTCCAGATTATGATTATATATTCCTCTTCAAGACAAAAGGTTGACCCACGATTACTTCGGTTATGTGCTCGTCGTGTTCCTAAAGGGCTGGTCTTGACCAAAAGCAAATTGGTGAAATTCGAGGAACTTGTGAAGAAGTTTGTTGAGCTTAAAATTATATTACCTGGCAGTGTTTTCGAGCTTAGGGACTAATTTACATGAGTTTCCTCTAACTCAAACATTTCATCTATCTTTGATATTGGCATGGGTAAAATCTACCTTAACCCTTAGACTAGTCTAGATATCAATTTTCCGTGGGTCATACCGCAGCAATCATTCACTCGTGATGAACCATCATAATTTTATATGGTTCATACATATCAACCATTTTCCACATTAAACACTACATTTTATATTAAATGTGAAATAAATGTCAAGGTATCTTAAAATTATTGAATTCCTGTATAATTGTATATCAAACTCGACTACTTATTTCAAAACTTCATAAAAAGAAGAAAAAAGGGTCAAAATGATCATTTCGGTGTAAATATGTCGTATCCTTTTAAGAATTATTTCTTAATTTATCAAATGCATACAGAGATCTTTCTGTGTCTTCCATAGTAAATTATTTCAAATTTGTATTGTAGCACATAACATTGCTTACAGTATTTTGAAAATATCACCGTTTGCGATTTTTCTAACTCATGAAACTGATATGAAGTTACAATAATAGTTTTATTTATACTTCTGTAAATATTATGTTAAAAATGTAAATTATATACCGTTTCCAGACTAAAAGTTTTAATTATTTGTAACTGGTAGCATGGTGAAAACGGACAATTTCATAAAAAAAGTGAATAAATAAATACATGTAATTATTTATATTTATTCACACGTATTTATCTAATTTAATATTTGTAACTAATTATTCGATTAAATAGAGCCATTGTTTTGTTTTTGAAAACTGACAACATCTTCATCACCTCGTTTCCTTGAAGTTCATTTAACAATGTTTTTACAATATAATTGATACACTTTTTTACCTTCAAATCTTAGTCACGAGTGTTTTTCTTTCACTGGAATACTTGGAGAATTTTTGTTGTTTCTAATTATATATAATCAGTCATTCCATAAGTAAATATGAATTCACTTTACGTGATTTCTTGCAAAAACAAATTAATTGACAATGAGGTTCCATTTCTCAGAATTTCTTAATTTATTTAAATGAAGAGAAAACATGTTTTCCAGACATCTAAAACATAATTTTAATTAATTAAACTAACCGTTTGATCAATTATTTAAAGAAAAAATTGAATGTATGCTGAAGAAATTTCCAGAAATTTCAGAACAGGAGTTTAAAGAACTACGAATGCTATTAATAGAAAGTCGTTTTCTCCAATCCATATCACATATATTTGCATCTTCGGCATCCTAAAATATTCTGAGTTGTATATATTTTTCTATATATATTCTTACTTCTTCTATATATTAATAATGATTTTTGGACGGATCAAATGTTTTTTAAAAAGGAGCATGATATTAGTAAAATGTTTTCAGGAGAGACATTGAGTGGTTAAAAAAAACTTTTTAATCTTAAGATAAACATTTATATTTTAAATGATAACTAGAGCAAAAACACCAGTCATCTAAGGATAAGAGGAGTTGAGCTTTGAAACCTTTTAAAATTTAATCACTTCTAGTTACATTGATGACAAATGAAGCTTTTAATAATCCTCAAAATAGATTATATTTTGCGATGAAAGATGTATTTATAGAAAAATTTATTGATTAAAAATGATTTTTCCTTTTTTCCTTTGTCATATAATTTGAAATGACAAAATTGCATTCTATTTTAATTATTTTCATAGAATTATAATGAAGTTTGGTTTAAATTTTTGCTTTATAATGAACATTTCTCTTCTTTACACTCATTATATTTTTTCAATATCCTCCTCATTCTTTTCTAGCCAGCAGATGCATTACATTTTATTTTTGAATAGAAAGCAAAATGCTACAAAAAATGAATTTTTGCATTTTATTATCTATGGTAGATCATATATATATATATATATATATATATATATATATATATATAAAATATCATGGATGAAATGTTGAAAAAATTAAATAATTGTATGAGAAAAGTTCAGTTAATGAATTTATTGATGACAAAGAGCCTTCGCACAATGCTGTAATTAAAGAAACACTACAAAGAGAAATATTTGAAGAATAATTCAAGACTAATTGTAACATCAAATTATTAGTGGGAAGATTATTCAGTTTAAAATAAGAAATTTTTAGAACTAGACTGGTTGTTTTTCGCTCTACATAAAAGTCACAATTAATGAAATTTTAAGAAATACACACACACAAATAGATAAATAGATAGATAGATATTTATTATTCAGTCATATATTTATTCCTTTTTACATATGATTCAATGTAACACATAAATCGATAAGTAAATGAATGCTTAATTTTGTATTTGTTTCACTGTAATCCAATAAAAAAAGTTGGAGGAAATTTGTTGCGATTTACTTTTTTTTTGAAAATTGAATTCATTAGTGGAGAATTCAGGTATCAGGCATATATTGCATGCATTTTATTTCAATCCAATTAAAAATTGAAAAGAAATTTATTTTACTTAATTTTGAAAATTAAATTCATTACTGGTGATAGCACACATCAAAAATATACGCAAAAATAAGACAATTTTTTGAAGAGTGATCAGGTACGACATTTTGGGTGTTAACGTACACAAGAGACTCTTGAGTGGTTAGTATTTTTTTGTTCTACTTATCATTCTTTAAATTATTAATCAAATTCAAATCACTCGAAATTTAAATAAATGAGAGGGGAAATATACATATAAAGTGAATAGTCGTTTAAAAACAAACGCCAGAACATCGTATTAAAACGTTTCTTCTCATGTAAAGTAATAAATCTCACAATATGTAAGTCCACCACAGAATTAAAAAAAAACATTAATATAATTCTCCGATATAATCTATCTCAATTGAACTAGCCATCGAAATCACAACAC
>BMAW01104249.1:9711-24074 GCA_019974015.1 Nephila pilipes | reverse complement strand
GCAAACAACGGCTATTGAGTTGTAAGTATAAATTATTTTTATACGTTCATTATAAAATCAAAAATTATTCTTTCTTATTTATAACGAAAATATGCCAACAAAACGCAAAGGGGCCAATTTGAGCCGTGATACAAATAAATCTAGAAGCATTCGAAATAGAAGAGCCCAAAGAACCGAAGAACAAGTTCAAGAAGAAAATACTGGAGCGCGTGTAAGAATGGCGCAATTGCGTCAAGAACAATTAGACGATACACGAGCTGAACGCAATGAAGTCATGAGATTAGAACAACGACAATCACACCGTTTTACTGTCAATAGACGTAGAGTAAATGACCAACAACGCCAACAGGCACATAGAGCATTTGTAGCTACATCATTCCTGCGTCTAGCATTCCAGTATGAGCCCGATATTGAATATTATGCTCATTCAAAAGTGGTAATTGGTGCTATGGACAAAGAATGCCCGTATTGTCATGCTTTGAAATTCAAAAATGAACCAGTCGGGATGTGTTGCGCGTCAGGGAAGGTACAACTACCTGAAATTGAAACACCACCGGAACCACTGAACGGTTTGCTTATCGGCACAAATCCAGATTCTAACATGTTCCTGAAGTCCATTCGAACATTCAACTCATGCTTTCAAATGACATCGTTCGGAGCAACAGAAATAGTTCAAAATACTAATGCAAATGGTCAACAATACAATTCTACATTTAAAATCAGAGGCCAAGTTTATCATAAAATAGGCTCATTGCTGCCAATGCCAAACGAACCACATAAATTTTTACAAATCTACTTTATGGGCGGCGAGGACTCCAGAAGCGCACTAGCCAATCGGGTGGATGCACGTTGTGGCTACAATAACCTTGATTCATTCTTTGCCAGACGCATCGTCAGCGAGCTGGACGCTCTATTGAATGAGCATAATGAATTGTTGAAAATATTCAAATCCCACAAGCACAAATTAGAAAGCGATAATCACGCTATTGTTATTAATCCTGATAAAACACCAGCTGGAGAACACATTCGTAAATTCAATGCACCTGTTGCTGACGACGTTGCTGGAATCATGGTTGGCGATCGTACAGGTGCACGAGAAATTGTGATTCTTAGGAGAAATAATAATCTTCAGTTCATTGCTGATACACACCGTTCATATGACGCTCTCCAATATCCGCTAATCTTCTGGAAGGGACAAGACGGATATAGCATAAATATTAAACAACGAGATCCCGTATCAGGTACTTCATTAATTGTGAATTTGATCATTACACTTTTAACAAAACAATTAAATTATTAAACGTAATTAATTTAAATTAATATTTATGAATATATTATTACAGGAGCCGAAACAAACAAGAACGTTAGCTCGAAGGATTATAATGCGTATAGAATGATGATTAGACGTGGGCTGGACAACGTCATTCTACGATTTCGAGAGCTTTGTCAACAATTCATGGTCGACATGTACGCGAAGATAGAGGGCGCGAACGACTACGATACTTACGATATAATCAACTCAAGCTACGTGTGGAAGAGTACATTCACTTGCGAGGCGCTATTGTCAACAACGCCGACGAAATTGGTAACTCTGTCATTCTACCATCATCGCACATAAGCAGTCCACGTCATATGCAAGAGTATATACATGATGCTCTGACTTTCGTGCGCGAATATGGGCGACCGTGTTTATTTATCACGTTCACATGTAATCCAAAATGGCCAGAGATTACATCTTTGCTGTTCCCTGGCCAAAATGCAGTACATCGTCATGACATTACAGCACGTGTGTTTAGACAAAAGCTGAAGTCTTTAATAAATTTTGTTACTAAATTACATGTATTCGGTCCCACACGTTGCTGGCTGTATTCGGTTGAGTGGCAAAAGCGAGGATTACCTCATGCCCACATTTTGGTTTGGTTAATCGACAAAATCCTTCCTGAAGAAATAGATAATAATATAATTTCTGCAGAAATTCCCGATCCGTCTACTGATCAATTGCTGTTTGATATTGTTATAGCAAGCATGATTCATGGCCCATGCGGTACTTTTAATCGTTCATCGCCTTGCATGGCAGGTGGAAAATGTAAAAAAAATTTCCCTAAAGATTTCACTAACGATACAATCACAAATGTCGACAGATATCCAATATATCGTCGAAGGAATCCAGATAATGGCGGACAATCATTTATTAAAAACATCAGCAACACAGACATTGATATTGACAATCGTTGGGTCGTGCCATATTCGCCCCTGCTGAGCAAAACATACAATGCTCATATTAATGTTGAGTTCTGGAGTTCTGTGAAGAGCATCAAATACATTTGCAAGTATGTCCATAAAGGCAGTGACATGGCGGTGTTTAGAGTGGAAAATACCAATGTGAATGCTCCTCCAGTGAATAAAAACGATGAAATAACGCTCTACTAAATTGGTCGGTACATTAGCTCCAATGAAGCTGTTTGGCGTATCTTTGGTTTTCCGATTAATGAACGGGATCCAGCAGTTGTTCAGTTAGCCGTTCATCTTGAAAACGGTCAGAATGTATATTTCACGAACGAGACAGCAATTGATCGTGCTATAAATCCACCAAAAACTACACTCACTGAATTTTTTGAATTGTGTAATCGTGCGGATGATTTTGGTGCCTTTGCACGTACTTTACTCTATTCACAAGTACCACGCTATTTCACATGGGCTCAAACAAAACAATGGATACCCCGCAAGCAAGGCTCACCAGTTGATGCATGTCCCAATTTATTCAAATCAAACGCCTTGGGGTGAGTATTTACAGTGAATCCAAGACAGACTGAGTGCTTTTATCTTCGACTATTGTTGGTTAATGTTACTGGTCCATTGTCATTTCAAGATATACGTAAAGTGAATGGGCAACAATATACAACGTATAAAGATGCATGCCTTGCACTCGGCTTGCTGGAAGATGACAATCAGTGGGAATGTATGCTTGCTGAAGCAGCATTGAACTGTACAGCAATACAAATTCGTCTACTATTCGCTATAGTGTTGACTACATGTTTTCCAGCCAGAGCAGAGATATTGTGGGATAATCACAAAGATTCAATGACTGATGATATATTGCATCAACATCGTACACGGTGTAACGATCAAGCGATAACATTCAGCGACGATATGTACAATGAAGCATTGATTGCTATTGAGGATCTTTGCATTATCATTGTCAACTTACCACTCAGTCATTTCGGTATGAATTCGCCAAATCGAGGAGCAACTGATTTAATGAACACTGAAATGAATCGTGAACTGCAGTACAACACTGTAGAAATGGCCGGCGATTGTCCCACTAATGAATGAGGAACAAAGAACCATTTACGACCGCATTATGCTCGCAGTTTCAGCAGGACAAGGTGGGTTCTTCTTTTTAGATGCACCAGGTGAAACTGGCAAGACATTCCTTATTTCTCTAATTCTCGCCGAAATACGATGCAATAATGGCATCGCATTGGCCGTTGCATCATCGGGCATTGCGGCAACTGCATTGGATGGAGGCAAAACAGCTCATTCAGTATTTAAGCTACCACTAAATATTCAAAATAACCCTGACGCAGTGTGCAACATAAAAAAAAAACAATCGTCCATAGCCGTAGTGCTGAAACAGTGTAAAATTATCATCTGGGATGAATGTACCATGGCACACAAACATTCGCTTGAGGTGTTGAACAGGACATTGAAAGATATTAAAAACAACGACAAACTATTTGGTGTCACTCTGTTAGTCCTTTCAGGTGACTTGAGACAAACACTTCCCATCATTCCACATTCAACATACACTGATGAAATCAACGCCTTCTTAAAATCATCGCCATTGTGGCGTAATGTTGAAATAGTACAGCTGAAAGTAAATATGCGCGTTCAAATGCTTCAAGATCCATCCGCTGAAACATTCTCAAAACAACTCTTAGATATCGGCGATGGAAAAGTCACTATAGATGAAACTGGATACATAAAGTTAACGACTGATTTCTGCACAATCATTGATTCGCAAGATGCTCTCATTGAACAAATATTTCCCGATGTACACTCGAATTACATAAATCTCGAGTGGCTTGCAGAAAGAGCAATTTTAGCTGCAAAAAATGTGGACGTTGATATTTTGAATCTGAAGATACAACAGTTATTGCTAGGGGACTTGGTATCATATAAATCTATTGATACAGTTTGCGATGACACTGAAGCTGTAAATTTTCCAACAAAATTTTTGAACTCACTGGATTTGCCAGACATGCCACCACATAACTTACAATTGAAGGTTGGATCTCCGATTATTTTGCTTCGTAATTTGAACCCGCCACGGCTGTGCAACGGTACGCAATTAGTCATTAAAAAATTAATGAAAAACGTTATCGAAGGCACCATTTTAAATGGCAAGTTTCGAGGTGAAAATATATTAATACCACGAATACCTATTATACCCACAGATGTGCCAATTCAATTATTCAATTTCCGATGAGATTGGCATTTGCAATGACTATTAATAAATCCCAAGGCCAAACAATGTCTGTTTGTGGCTTAGATTTGAGCACACCATGTTTTTCACACGGACAATTATACGTTGCATGCTCTCGAGTGGGTAAAACATCAAGTTTGTTTGTATTAGCTAAAGACGTGCTAACAAAAAATATTGTGCACGCTGTAGCATTAAGAGCTTAATATTATGTAATGAATTAATGATATAAATAATTATTACTTTTGATAAACTGAAAAAATTAATGTTTGGTGTTTTGTTATTTTTATATTCCCTCATCGTTCACAGCGCTCTATGCCTTTTAAACTCATATTCCACATCCTTATACGCTTCCAATAAGTTAGTTATTTTTTTTCTACACTAGAAATTCTCTAGAAATTATTTACATGGCAAAACAACGTTTGCCGGGTCAGCTAGTATATATATATATATAGTTATATAAAGAGTTATATATGAGAACTATTTGGCTGGCCATTGTTCATTATTGGCTGTCACGTATCATTGGTCAAATATTGGTTGTAGTCATTAAGTTGTTATCGTATTACGGTTGGCTGGTCAGTTGAGTTGAGTTGGGTCATTATTATTATTATTGGGACACATATTGGTTGGCTATTGCTATTGACATGCATATTGGCTGTTGGTTATTTATGCTGAGCCAGTCACATTGGTTGGCTGGCTGTTATTATTGGCTGTTGAGTTAAAGCCGAGTGAGTTGAGCAGTTATGGATAGTTATTATGAGTTGTCATTATTACTATTGGCTGGTTGGCTGATATTGAGTTGAAGAAGACATATTATTATTGAGAGTTGTTGACAAGTTTCATATTGGCTGGCTGGTTGCTGGCTGGCTGGTTGCTACATTGGTTATTAAACATATTATTACATATTATTACACACATACAGTCAAGGCTGGCTGGTTGGCCATTGCTCATGTTTCATATTGACATTGACAATATTGGTTGTGCTTTCCATATTATTATTATTGTATTGACATTCCATAGTCATATTATTGTTGAGTTGTTGGTTATTATTGGCCATATATACATAGTTATATATATAGAAGTTTATACATATATATATATATATATTTGATAGTCATATATACATATATACATATATAGTTATATATATATATATATTACATATTATTATATATAGTCATATATATATTGTTAGTTTATAAGTTTACATATACATATATTATTATTATTAAGCAAGCCATATTATACATATATATTATAGTCATACATGGTTATTATTGTTATATACATAGTTATATATATATTATATACATATATATATTTTATAGTCATATAATATATACATACATATTAAGATATTACAGTTTATATATGTATATATAAACAAAATGTGACACTGCTTCTCTGTGCATTTCGCAGGTCCAGTTTTATTTTTGGAAGGATATTTTATTCCGAAAAATTTCAATTTATCAATAATTTATCCCCAAAAATATTTTTTATTCCTGATTCAAAGCATTTTGGATTTGACAAAGAAAATTCAAAACCCCTTTGGTTTCTTAACTAATATATCTGAAGGTGTTCATTCAAGTGTAACATGGATAAAACTTTAACCCATTCACACGCCAAAACAATTATTTATGCTCAGCAGTGTCTGAAGTTTTAAATAAAAAAAATCCGTGAAAAACAATCTAAAGCTGCTGAAATTATAAATACAATTGATATGGTTTTTAGCCTTGTTTCATAATTAAGTAAAATGAAGTAAGAATAATAATAAAAGTTTTTTTTCATTTACCCACACACGCAAGCTAGTACGCACGCACACACAATATCATCATTTATCAATATTTGTCAATATTATATAGCAGGAGTGATATATATATATATATATATATATATATATATATATATATATATATATATATATATATATATATAAGCACTCATTGCCATAAAAATTTGCTTTCCAAGAATTAAGCGTGGGATTAGTATGAAACATGACACGTAGTCAAAACATACTTTGGACAAAAATGTTTGCAGGTCAAAAAACAGTTTCATTTGGAGGAATATAAAAAGTCTACTGTATATCTCTATATGATGCACATTTTAGTTTTTGAAATTCATGATTTTCCAAATGTTTCATAGTATTATGCTGTTTCAAAAAGTTACGGTACCATGTTTTTTTGAAACAATAGGAAATGCGTATTAAAAAGTGCATATTATTTAAGGAATAATACTCGTTGCAACATTTAATTATATTTAAAATATTTAAATACTTCCTTTCGCATTTCTTATATAAAAAATGCGTGGGAAATAACAGCAAAAATTGTCAATTATATTCCTAATATAAAAAAATATAATATATATGCAATGCTTATCTATGTGTTTCAGGTGAAGCCTTATACAATTTGGTTGCTTGTTTTGTATCTTTACTTTACAAATAGAATGAAAATTTTTTTATTGATTAAAATTCTCAAATGTAAAGAAGAAATTCAATGAATTACGACATTTTTAAATACTTTTTTTTTCATGTAAATTTTCTTTAATGTAATTTTAAATGAAATCTTGCTCATTTTAATTAAATATATTTTGAAAAAATTTAAGAGCTAAATACAACATTGTTTTCGCATAACTTTAAGATTTATATTTATATTTCACTGCATTTTTTTCACTAAATGCATTTTGTATAGATTTTCTAATTATATTCATTAAAGATATAAGCATTATTTTTCAATATTACAATATGGACTCTTTGTAAATTATAAACATTAAATAATGCTCAGTCTGCTGAAATAAATTATATTTTCATATTTTCCTTAAATGCATACTTACTTTTAATGAACATTCATTAAAGTTTCACTGTTATTTAAAATTTTAATTTTAAATAGTCTGCACAATAGCTTTTAAAATTAATTCACGACGTCACTTTATTCGCAAGCCAACAATATATTGCCTTTCTTTGATAACTTTAAGTTACGTTGAAAGGAATATTAATTGTTTCTGAGTCTAATTATTTCAACACACCAGAAAGTGGTATTTTCAAAAAATTTCTGATTCGATTTCAAACAGAATCAAAAAGGAAACTTCGGAACATGTATTTGGTTAATTTTGAATTATTACGCTTATTGAAGCCAATATGATCGCAATTTTTAACGTGATTATGCACTAGAAAAATGAGTAAGTAAAATATGTATGCTTTAATGGATGAATTTTTTAGTTGTTATCTGAAATTTAGTTGCTTTGCTATGTTTAAAGGAATGTCATGAAATTACGTCGAAGAAATATTGAATTTTTATATAATACATCACTGGAAATGACTTTAAATGAAATATATTAAAATAAAAAAATAATATAACTTTTGTTCAAGTTAGTTGGTCATCCTTAAATCATTAATTACCCAGAAAAAATGGCTTTTTTTAAAAAAAATAACAAGTTTTTATTTATAATATTAAGTTATTTGAAGAAATAAATACATATAAGAAATTGTTATTTAATAAAATGCAAGTTATCATGAAATAATAGTTCTACCTACTCATAATAACAAACGAGTAGGTGAAGAAAATTAATTATTTTCACATTGTATTTTAACAAGAATATCTTTTTTTCTTAACTTAATGGTATTTATTTATCTTCATTTTGTTAAATTTTCGAAATTAATATTTCTTAAAATTTTCTTTAACTGTTTTAAAGGGGTTAACGTTATTTCTTTACGCCATTTTTCCGTTTTTATTCTTTTCTCTAGATTCTATTTTTTTCTATTGGAAAACATTTTTATTTATCTAAGATTATGCTAATAAGCAAGAATTCAGAAGAGTTACATTTATTTTGCTCCTTTTTAAAATCTCTGAGCAGCAGATATAAGAAATGATAATTGGGACTAAAAATAGACTTATGTAATAAATCATAATAACCGCCAGATATATATTAGCTGGGTTACATATGATTAGTAATTTAAGCTTCTTATAAAATATATTATAATTTTGCTGTAAATTCAACTAAAATTTAGCAATACTCCTAATGCAATCCAACTTAGATTTAATAGAAATTGCAATATGAATCATATTATCTTTGTTATATTCTATTAACTTTAAATAGAGGATTGTTTTTGTTATTATTTGGATAATTCGTTTAAGGATGTAAAATAATGATTGAGTTTTGACTCTGATTTGCTCGAGAGTTTTTTCAAGAACTCGACTAACAAATTTGCTATTTTAAGGTACATAAAATTTAAAGAGAAACATTATATATTCTGCATTGAACAAAATAGTCATCGACACTTCCTAAGCGTGCGAAGTAAAAGTATAGAATATATATATATATATAAGAGAGTAAAGTCAAAATAATAGTATAAGCAATTCAAATCACCGTCCAAAACTTATGAAGAAATCGTATTTATTCTAATACTATGGATCCAATCCATATCACTACAGTTATTAATTTGTAAAGAAATGGTAAGCCAAATACAAGCAAATTTTTCTCATTCAAAAAGTTTTTAAGCTAAAGAAATGAAAAAGGAAATAATCAAATTATTTTAAGACTAATTAAAATAACCGTAAAAAAATAAAAATCCATACTTAAGAAATATTTTAAAAAATCAAGAAATCTAAAAAAAAATATATATAACACACTTTCTACTTCTAACACATCTGATCTATTTAACCTACAGACCCTGTATATTTGCGTGTTAACACCAATGTAGCACAAAATGTTTCATTGATTGAAACACTTTGTGAAATAAGCATAAAGTTCACGAATCTTAAACATTTTATGTATGCAAAAGAAATATATCTATTTTGAACTTAATATACTAAAGTTATCATAAAAATTAATCTAAATTTCTTTTACACCCATTAATAGTATTAACTTGAAAAGAGTCATGAAAATTATACAATTAAATTCCTGCCAACTCAAATATAATGAAACAAAAATAACACAGATACGTCACCATAATTCTAAAATGAAGAAAAAGATAAGTACTAAAACAATGAATGAAATTTATAACATCTTCCGCAAACACAGCTACATGATGCTAATAAAAGTAATATAGCAACAAAAAACACCAAAATTCATCAAATTTAAGCAGAGTAATTTCTTTAAAACTTTTATCCAACATACCGTAGTTATTTAACCAACGAGAAAAAACTACATCAATAAGAATATTGAAAAATTGATTTAAATATTTTACAAAAAAATTATTTAATTAAAATTTACTGATCGATAAAATAAAAATTAATTATAAGAATCTATTATATATATATTAACTAGCTGTGTTCTCTAAGCGACATTTTTAAATATGGCAGGTGCAGTGCTACCATCGCCATTAAACATATGTACACTGAGTACTAATATCTGTAAATCAATCACAGACTTCCGTACGGATGTCTTAATTTTTAGTAATAACATTGATTTGCTCGCATTTAAAATGCCTCACGCAATTGAAAAGGCCACCAAATGTGCAATACGTGATACAAATTGTCTTCTGATTGAAAAAACATGAAAACAGCCGAAATTCATTAGCACATTAAGGAAGAGTAGAAAAAAAACCTTAATAAGCTGCATAATGGTAACGGAAATGGGTATGAACCTGTAAAAATAAACATTCTAACGAACATGAGGAGTAACATAGTGGGCAACTGTCTATCATTATTGAAGACTTAGTGCAGGACGTTGATTCTATAGTTCGAAAAACATATACTATAAGATTTCGTTTTTATGTTATGAGTTTTCTTACGTTTCAAGGAGTTTTCTTTTAGATACCTTGGCAGAAAACGTAAATTATTGGAAGTTGTGGTCATGAGAAATTTTGAAAAGGCTGACCGAGATGCCTAGAATAAATAGGATAGGTAATGCTTTCTTTTCCTTATGCGGAATTATTATAAATGTGATGTCTTTTTATGCCAATTTGTTGCTAGGGAGGAAGTTTGAGTGTCTTAAGTAGAACAGGAATCAAAATAGCGTTCCATAGGATACAAACATTCAAAATATCACTCTAAGTTGAAAATCAAAAAATTTCAGCGTGAGACATCATGGGAATAGGATGTTGAAACATGCAGAGAGCATTCCCAAAGAGATTTCATGGTGACATAATAAATTCCTAAATATATTGTGATACCTCGACTAAACTTGATTATTTTTCTGCATGACAATGATCGTCCACAAATGATTCTCGAAACTTGGTACCTCATCGCATCATATGACTGGGTTATCATAATACCCTTTAGTATAGCCACTAATACTTGTTCCTTCACTAAAAAAAGGATTTAGTCAGTGATGTCATTGTAATGCTGCCGAAACAAACGAGCCTCCAAAGATATCTCCGCATGCTGCAGAATTCTATGAGGATGGAAAGCAAACAGTCTGTAATTACTTTCGAGTTTCTATATATATATATATGTTGACAAAAAAACGTAACAAAAAAATTGGGATGATGGCGGTTCGTACATCTTCACCACTCTGAAGGAGTGAATGGAATGACAAATATTATCCCCGAATGCAAGCAATCAGAGATTTCAACGAAAAGAAAGAAGTACGTAAATGAAACACTCAACATGGGCAGTGTGAGGAGCCTAGGTATTATTGGGCTTCGTGTAAGGGAGAAATAGAGATACATGTGATTATAATGATCCGGAGAACCATGATTCAAAAATGTGAACTCAGTTCAAACCATGCAAAGCTAGTGACTTTAAATGAACTGGGATTGAATGATTGAATCTATTAAGCTTCAAACATAGAAGAACATTGGCAGACTGCAGAAAGTGAATTTAAAAAAAATACTATTATTACAGCATAGAAATAATTAAAAATACGTTTGCATATTCAATTTATATAACGAAGCCAGGACTACTCTAGTTTAATAAATTTTATGTTGGACAAGAAGCTATGTTTAATTAAACTGGATATTTAATTTTTGTGTATGTTCTTTGAGAGATTTCTAAGCATTTTCATTTCCAATTATCCAGTACTGTCAAGTAAGTCTATTAATGATTGGATAGGTCTTCTCTTCTTATCTCAAACATGTTTTTGGTAATATGTTCTTAATATTCATGGAAGTATTCCAAAAGGTCGAAGTCAATTATCGATTTAAGGTAACCATTCTTATAATTACCCAATTGCATTGATTATCCTCATCTTGTTGAAATATAAACAGGAAGCTCCTTGGAAAGAATGTAAATACAAAGGGACGTAGAATATATCCAACTCTGGGATCAAATAAAAGGTTTCACGAATTTAGTGAAATAGCCACCCATTTTTATAATGTTTAATTGATAAGATTTAATGGCCGTGATACTCAGTTTAGAGCATCAAAGCTGTCAAGGACACCTCCAAATATTTTATCACATGTTATCGGTTTTGTTACAAAGGCATTCACTTTTTCAACGAATTCGTTTTCATGTAATGCGCACTATTTTAATCCTAGCCTTATTGGCAAATGTATACTTAGAGTGAATTTATTTTTAAGGGGTAGATACAGTTAATTGCAAAAATGAATCAAATTTGAAAAGATGTTTTTGAAGAAAATTGGGTAAAAATCAAAGATAAAAAATCCAAATTAGTTGTTATACATTTCTCTATTATCCCACAAACGTTCAGATCTCTAAATTAAAATGTTTTGATGAGTTTTATGACAATTGGTATCCATATCCTGATACCAAATATCTATCTCTAGAAGACAAAAGTTTGCTTTTTTCTGTTTAATTAAATCTAAAAGTGTTAATTTGTTTTGAAATTGTATGAAGAAATTATATGTATGTATTCCTTGCAATTTTTTTTGATTAATTCCTTTTTTTTCATATTTTTGAAACTTAATTTAGATTAGATTTAATGAAACAAACTTTATAATGACTAATTGTATCTTTTAATTCTATTGAATTTTATTTATATTCATTTGCATATATTATAATATAGCAATTTATTAGCCTATCATGCCGCGTTGGAAGAGATAAAATAACTCATCTAAATTGAACGTATACGAGACTATAGACAGAAAAAAAGAAAGAAATCTTAAAAATTAAATCATTTCTAGTGTAATGTGTCGAAAAGAAAAGCTGAACTGTCTGAGAAGTGAATAGATGGAATTACATATAATCCTAGATATTTTCAAACACTACAATTTTTTTATACGTAAAACTATATTTTTAAACATAAAATATTAATAGGTAACCTTTATTTTTGCTAAACTTTTACTAACAAGATTTGTTACCATATTTCCCGTATTTTTTCTCTAAATTTAAAATGTGAAAATTTTAAATTTTAAGACTACAAAAAAATAATTATATTTATTACAATTTCATAAATTGCAGGACCGAAAACTAATGATTTATTTCTTATAAAATACAAAGGTTTTTTTCTTTCTATTGTGCCAAATGTTTCGATATATTTTACATATATATATATAATTTTCTATACATTTCTATCAATATACATATAATAAAATTTTGTATTCTTTTTTTTGAATTAAAGTAATAGTTTATTTTTTTTGAAAAAAATAATTAAATTTAGATTTAACTTATTTTTTACAGAATTGTTAATAAGCTCTCGTGATTTTTTATGAATTTCAATTATGTTATCCAAAACCGTATACCAACTTTTGTGAAGAATTAGCATAATGTGATGAGATATATGTTAGTTTATATCTACTGATATATTCCACGCTTGTTCTTTTATTTAATACTACAACATATTTTCAAATTTAGTTAGTTACCATATCATATAGAAATCTTTTTTTTTAAAAAATTATTTCATTTAATTTAATTTTTCTGTAATAGTTTAACGAATTTGTAAGTCAGATTTCAAATGAGTGAGTGAATTATTATTGAAGGTGTGGTATTTAAAAATGTTTTATAAGCTTAATTGTTTTTTAAAAAAAAGTTAAATTGCTTACTTAGTGAGATATTTTGAGTGTATATTCCATTTTACGTATTACATACACTAAGTTTATACACAAAAGAATCACAAAAACCATTAAATCAAAGATTTTAATTTCAATCTTACCACGTCAACTTAATGTCTGGTGTGGAATTTTGTAATAACAAATTAATTAGAGCAGTGTTAGAGCAGGGTATGTTAACATTTCCCCAATATTTAGAGTTTCAACAAAACTTAATACTTAATTTTGTTGATAATCTGCCATTGCTTGAACACTGGCATGTATGGTTCCAAACTGACGGCAAGTCTTCGCACAACACCTCACAAGTGAAGCAGATCTTAGTGGAGACATTCGTAGTACAAATAATCGAGTTTGGTGGTTTCGAAAAATGACCTTCACGTTCAACTTACCTGAATCTAATGGGTTTTTTTTTCCTATGCTGATACTTCTAACAGTAAGTGTCTGCGACTATTGAGAAACAGTGAAGAACCTTCGAAGATGCATTATACATTCTTGTAATAAAATGTCATCCGCTATACTAAAACGTGTGCAATGTGACTCAAACGAAGGTCCAGATGTACATCGTATTATCAAGAATAAAGGTTTCTTTTTTTACATAATTGTTTTTTCTCTTTATAATAATGTTTCATCACGTCACAGTTTAGAAAATCGGGAACAAATAAATGTGCATTTATGAGTTTTTTTTCTATAACAAGGTGTCTTTTTGTACAAAATCGATGATGTAATAAGACTTTGTGTTTCACTCCTCCCCCATCTCATACCGTTTTCGAGACAGGAGTACTAACTGTTCAGTTTTTCATAGTGAAGTGCTGACAGTGGTATCATCTAAAAACGCACATGTACCTTACAAAAACTAGATGCAAGTATTATAACTATAGCTACAACCTTTCGAAAGTTAAGAGGAATATGTAAATTGACTTTTTCGGGCGTAATCTACACACGCACCTCCATATATATATATATATATATATATATATATATATATATATATATATA
>BMAW01104246.1:0-20840 GCA_019974015.1 Nephila pilipes | reverse complement strand
ACTTAGGATTGGACGGGGGGAGGAGACTGCATTTTCAACTCGAACCCAAAAACTACGAGAGTCAAGGAACGAGTGAATAATTTTGATAAGTTGGTCCGAAATTCCAAGTCGCATCATCTTGGAAATAAGCCCATCGTGCCAAATTTTATCAAAAGCTTTGGCAATATCTATAAAAAGCATACCCGTGGCCTTATTATTAGAAAAGCCGTGCTGGACCGTCTCAGTAACTCTAAGTAACTGTGTTACTGTAGAGCACTTTGGAACAAAACCATGCTGCTCTGGAATAACAATATTCCTGGAATTGCAGAACTGGTCCAGGCGATTCAAAATAACAAATTCGTATGCTTTGCTCAGCGAGCTGAGTAACGATATGGGGCGATAATTTTGAGGTTTAGAATCATCCGAATCAGACTTGAGAATGGGGACCACCACGGCGATCTTCCAAGCCTTAGGGAAGTAGCAGTTTTCCATAAGAAAATTAAAGAGCAGCGTGAATAAGAAAATAAATTTAAGAGGTAGGTTTTTAAGGATGCGGTTTGAAATTAAATCCAATCCCGGAGCCTTTTTAATTTTGGTTTTATGAATAAAGTCCAAAATTTCGCTAGCCTGGACTGGTTCCAGGTCTAGGCATGTGGGGGAGGCCAAAAACCTTTGGACTTCAAGTTTAGTGTGAGCTGAGAATCTGGGATTCTCGTCTTCATTTGGTTCGAATTGTTTTTGAAGGCTATCAGCTATAACTTCCGCCTTTTCAATAGGAGCTACAGCAACACTGCCAAGGGCACCCTTCAGGGGCGGAATGGTGTGAAAAGGCTTTTTGAGTCGGGAGGTTTCCCTCCAAAGGGTGTTTGAGTCAGGCGAGAGGCCTTCAATGTGTTTTTCCCATCTGGATTGGGAAAAGTGTTGAATATCTCGTTTGATCTCATTACTGAGTGCACGGAGTTCAGATTTAAGAGCCGGATTCCTACATCTTTGCCAGACTCTCCGTACATAATTTTTGTGACGAATTTTATTTCTGATCTCAATAGGGAGTCTCAGAGGAGGAGGTTTAAATTTTGGTTTTGAGGCCGTCACAAGTGCCTCAGAAATAATTTCACCAATTTTGTCGATAGATTTTTCAATATCTTCATTGCTGGAGGTTTCAGGAATGGGGAGGGGTTTTGAATTTAAAATAAATTTAAAATTCTCCCAATTGGTAGAGAGTTGCTCTGGTAATTTCAAAAATGCAGAGTTTGTATTAAGAGTCAAAATGACCGGTAAATGATCTGAACTCAGATCATTAATGACTCTTATATCATAATTGAAGGGAATATTTTTGAGGATTGCAAGATCAATAATAGAATCCCTAGCCCCCGGCCGGGACCTAGGGTTTATGTGCGTAGGGGTGTACGGTGCAACAACCCTAGCACCAGGAGTTCTGCTTATAACATTTTTGAGTTTTTGGCCAAAAGTGTTTGATCTTGAATCATTCCAGTCTTTATGACGAGCATTCATGTCTCCAGCAATGATTACGTTTTGACCAGAATTGAGAAGTTTAATGAAGTCCTCCTCTGGAAAATGGCATCTATTTAATGGGGTACAGCGAATATAAGCAGAAATTATTCGCAGTGGTGGATAATTATTAATTTTGATTTCGATAGCAGTTGCATCGATATACTGTAACCTCGGCAAGAGGACTCTGCAATGTTCATAATTACGTTTACAGAAAATAGAGATGCCTCCGTCGATACGAGGAGTTTAAGTGATTCTATCGTCTTTGTAAAGACGATAGTTGGCGATCTGGGGCTCTTGCCCCGGTTGGAGCCTTGCTTCTTGAACCAAAATCAGATGAAGATTATGCTCTGTGACGAAGTCTCTGGCTTCGTCAATTTTGGAACACGAACCATTTGCGTTCCAGAACCCAAGAGAAATGTCATGCACGTCACGATTGAATATTAATGTTGGGGAATAGCGCGATATGCGCGCCCATGTTTAAGAGCGACATAGGCTTCAAAAATAATACAAGCCTTGTCGTCGGCCGCAGTGACCTGGCGGAGGGCAGGGAGACACTCCCTAAATGCCCGAGCAAATAATTGCTCATCGACATTTGCGTCACTAGCAATAGATATTACGGCACGGAAAATTTCCCCAAAATTTCCAGTGCTGGGAGTAGCCGTAGGATTTGGAATAGGGGCAACATGCTCTGTAACCTGTCCGGTCAGAATTTGAGAATAAGAAATTTGGGGCGTGGCCTGTCGATAACTCTCGATAGGACGCTGGTTCTTGGAAGAATTAACATTTTTTGTTTTAGGGTTAGAGTTTTTTAAATTTTTATTTTGATTTTTATTTAAATTTTTCGGGTTTGAGTTTTTACCCTTTGGGAATCGGGGACACTGGCGCCAATTCGCCGCGTGATCCCCACCACAGTTTGCACATCGCAGAGGAGTGTCAAAGTCATTTGGGCAATCTCGTGCCCTGTGCGCCCCAGCGCATTTGACACACTTGATAGGGAGGTGGCAAACCTCAGAGGAATGAAAAAACCCCTGACACCTCCAGCATTGAGAGGGGCGTTTATTTCCCCTGTAATTTTCAATGCTTATTTGAGTTCCGAATATTTCAGTAAAATTGTAAATTTGTTCGGCCTGTTGGTTGTTAATTAACTGAAAGTAAATCAGAGGCATTGGAGCCTTGGTTTGGAATTTTGTAAGGCGTGAAATTTTGTGTACTTGAAAGCCTTCGCTTTCAATTTCTTTTTTAATTTCCTCTAAATCTGTAGTAGATGGAAGGCCTCGCAAAATTAATTTGAGAGGACGGTCTGATTTTAACATATATGATTTAAATTCCACACCTTCAGTGCGGAGAAAGTTTGCCAATTTTCTGTATTCCGTCTCGTGGTTGACAGTGAGACGGAGGAAGTGGCCGCTGAGTTTGCTGTAAAGCGAAGGCGCTTCCAAACGTGCAAAGGAGAGGAGTTGCCTCCAATCTCCTTTAGGAGTGATGAAAAAAGGTGGGATTTTTGTTTTGTTAGGAGTGGTGGTGGGGTTCACTGGTTCCCCAGCGTCCTTATCCTCACTAATTTCAGTAATCTCATCTCCTTTGGGTTCGTTAATATTACCATTCTTCACGGTAAGATGCTTGGAAGGAGCAGAAAAGCCATCTTCATCGGCAGAACGCTTCTTAGCGTTATATTTCTTTGATGCTCCGCCCTTAATTGGAGATTTAGGCTTGATTGGAGATTTGGGCTTAGCACCGCCCACTTCCGGAGAATTGACTGGAATATGGCCGCCATTATTCTTCGACGCCATTTTCTTCATTCTTTTTTCTTCTTTCTTCCTTGCAGCTTCTATAATTTTGTCCAGAATAGCTGCAGTAGCAGGTAGTTTGAAAAGCAGAACTTGAATTTTACTTTTGATGGTCGTAAGTTGAGCATATACTATGCCCAATTCTGCGTGCGCCTTCGAGAAGTCCGTTGGGTTTTGATACGATGCGGCGCTCAAACGCTTTGCCCATAAAGCGTAAAGGTCTCGTAATTGTATTAGTTTCCTAATACCTTCTGCATTTTTGACGAAGAAGTTGTTGATTTCGTCAGGTGAGGCTTCTGGGTCGAGGCGAACTGGAGTAACGATGTCTTCATCAGTTGCCGGAACTTCATTCGGATGATTTTCTTCAGTCGAATTCCCCGGAAGAGGTGTTAATTCCGTGGGAACGACTTCACTAATTTCCATGGTCGAAGCCATGGCTAAACGCCAAAAGAAAAACTATACAAAATGCGCAATTTCCTTCAACACCAATGGTGAAAAAGGGAAAAAATAAAACTTTCAAAATAAGAGCTCAGGAACAGTCGTCTGCACTAGTCAGAGTCAGGAACCGGAATCTCCGAAGTGTCCAGTTAACCTAGACTGATTAAAAATGTATAGAACAACACATAATAATAATAATAATGTTTTTGTTGCCACTCGCACAGGAGCAAATCTCTTCCATAATCATTTAAGCAAATGATTGTTTCGAAATATTTACTTTTTTTTAGAGGTAAAAAACTATTCATTTATTTCAAACTTAACATTTACAAATTTAAAGCTTAAGTGAGTGGAGAAAAGATCGTTTGCTCCTTTTCTTCAAATCTTCTTACAGCTCCGCAGACAAAATGACGTAGGAAGCCGCCACAAAAATATACGAAACAGTTTTTATTCGTGGTTATATCTAGTTGTATCTGTTTCAATTTTTCTTTTTCCTGACATTGTACCTCATCATCAGATACGTTCGGCACATACTCGAATTTAAAGTAAAGTTGATTAATTCATATTCATAATTTCCAGTTCTTTCTTCAATTTTTTTTTAAAAAAATTAACTTAATCCTTAAATAATTTTCCGGTTAATTTCTTACGCTTCTAAATTTGAAGTATCATTCTATTTTTGTAGATAAGAGTTAATTGTCATCTTTTCTTTATCTTCACAAAAAGGTTTTAAGAAACAGTTGTGGCGAATAAGTATTTCGATTCGACTCTTCTGCCATAACTCAATCAAATATAACTAACACTAGGAAGTCACTAACCTACTAGAAATGACACTAAACAGATCTCACATAAGTATTTATTCAATAGACTTGCACTATAATGTTTAGTGGGTTCCTGCTCTCCAAGATAACACCTTAGACAGATTCCCCCGTTCAATTAATCCAGAATTAAGAGTGTTTTACCGAAACCTTCACAGTTGAGGTTTACTTGATTTCTTGACTTCACTACGATCACTGTTGCCCGTAGCCACTCTTGATCTCGTCTACCACCTATAAGGTATGTACTCAACGCTAGTGCCACTCGACCTCTATCGTGTGAATTTCATTTTGCTTATATGCTTTCTGATCTAGCTCAGTTCACTTTTTTCCTACCTACCTCTAATTTGGCCTAATCACATTTCATTTTAGTTGGAAGGAAACTGTTTCTACAATCAATATCAATTAAAGTCCCCCATGTTAGTGAAGAGAAACCCGCGAATAGCACAACGTCATACAGTCTTCTTATTTTATTTTAACGCTCAACAAATATTTATTAAAAAAAATCAATAATCAGATCCTCTAATAACAACTATTAAAAAATAAAATAACTGTATACCACTTAGTTCATAATTAATTAACTAGGCACTATAACTGCATTTAAAACAATATCCATCTGATCGAGTAATTGTTTCTAATAATTTTTCCATAAAATATCCTCTTTTTGATTCTTAGTGAATTTGCACATACAGCCCCGATCAGTCCGTTCGTTTTCGAATTTTTTTGTGTGGTTTTGGAAGGTTTTTTTACCTTGACCACCAATTCGCGACAAAGCGCTGCTCGCATTATCACAAAGAGTTAATCGTAAATGTAAATTTTCAATTTAACACAGTGTTTCTTATTTTCTAATGTGATACATATTCCCTTTTCACAATATTACGTCTGTGTACATATAATGTACTGGGCAGTAAAATATAATTGAGGACCTACAGGAATTTTTCAAATGCTAATATAAATAATCGTAACAAAGTGATATTCAGTGTAAGGAAAAAAAAGATAATTAATAGATTAGAAAAGATTGTCATAATTCATTTCAAATATATTGAACTATTTTTAATATTTTTATACTGTGTTTTCATCAATATAAGAATGCTCAAATACATTATTGTTCAATATTTAATTTCAATTTTTAGTTGCTGTAATCAGAGGAAAGTCTGCCATATATATATACTATATATAACATCCTCATATTTTCCGAAACACATATTTTCAAAACACGTAAAAGGTATTAAACGTAACTTTTAACGTTTAAATTTTTAGATAGAGAGATTTTTAAGGACATCCCCGTCAAAACTCTATTTACGAATTATAATTGACGAAATTGCTAATTTTTATTGAACATGGTTTTCAACTGCTCTGTACATAAGTCATACAAAAGCTGCTGTTGAAGCTCGTAATTCTAGTCGCATTTGTTGACAGCTCGTACTTTTTTTTTAACTCCAATCAAGTAAAAAAAAAGATACGTGAACTGGAAAATAATGTGTGAATCTTTCACACCACATGAGAAGAAGTTCAATTTTAATATCAACAGCCTCCATTACAGCAAGATATTCCTTTAATAGATTTAGGACTCGACATACATCTCAATGAGCTCGAAAACTCGAAACATTAACCACACAGCTACAATGTTTTCCGAACTTGATGATCCAGTTATACTTTACGTGAGGGCCACCCCCTTCTTTGTCTATTTTTTCTGCACAATGATGCTTGATGAAACCCGTGTAACTTCTACAAATCTCCATTCGCGAAGCTTAAAATAATTAATTAAATTTAAAACGAAAGCGAAATAGAAAAAAAAAGAGACGGACGAACGACTTCATATGATCATATATATATGTGTGTGTGTGTGAGTGAGTGAGTGAGAGGAGTGGAGTGCGGAGTGAGGAGTGAGTGAGTGAGTGAGTGAGTGTGTAACATATTAAACGTTTGTTCAACATTAATGAAACATTGTAAATTCATTGCCGAAATGAACAGTCCTTTTTTCATAATCAGATTATTTATTGATACCAACAGAGAGAGAGCGTTACGTTTGATGACTTTAGTCAGACTTCGGCCACAAGGCTGCAGCGAAACACCATATATATTTCAGAAGATCATAAGAGAGAGTGTGTAAGAGCAAGAGAGGGGTCTTTCTCAATTAATATAATAGAACACGTATGATGAATGCAGGGATTTCGAGGGATTTTAAGTGCAGACCTAAAGTAAAGTAGGGATCATTCCTACAGATCTGAAGCCTTGGGAACAACTGACTTTACAGGTTTTAAGAGTGCAGGATTGCACAAGTTAAGTTAAAAAGCATCAGGAAATAAGAATGAATGCCTTACTTTTAAATGAGAGAATGGGAAAAATTAAGAAATTAAATTTTTATCATGAGAAGCTTAATTTAAATTAAAGTTATATATATATATACATATATACATATTCCTAAAATGAATCCTAAGAAATGAAAAGTATTTCGTTCTTCTTTCAAAACTCCAGAAGAGTAAAGTTTCATGTCAAGTAGAGTGTAAAGTTTGTGGACAAAGTTGAGTGAATATACAAATTACACCGAATGTGAACAATTATGTATTATGCCTACATTAATAATCTGTATTTTAAATATATATGTTGTATTTATGTTCATTTCCGCTTAGGCTAAAATTTTCGATTTGTTTTGTCTGTCACTTTTTAACTTCTAAAAACTATAACATTTCATCTTCTCTTGTTGAGACAAACAAAAGACTAAAGATTCTCAAAAGGTAAGGTTTGGCCAAAACACTACCGATTGCTATCCAGGTTATTTCCTATTCAAGGCAATCCGATTACAAGATTCTCAGGAGGATTCCCCCCCCCCTTTTTTTTTCTGTTTCTTCTTTTTTTCACGGTGTGTTCTTTTGGAATCATGTACCATTTCTTTAAAAAATGCACTCAGAAAGATCTTCACTTCAGTTATTTTGAAGGGAGAAATTTATGGATAAGAATCCCGTCTTCTGAAAGTTTCTAACCAAAAATCAATAATTCTTTTGTACTTTCCGTTCTTTCGCAGTGGTTTATTCTGGACTTAATTATACGTCAGATTAATTTTCTTCGATTCAGCGGGTAAATGTTTCTCTTTTCCATGACCTGTGTTCATAATTTCTGCAGAGAAAATGCAATTAAAGTGTAAAGCATTTCAAGTGACAAAACTTCACGTGAATAAATCAATAGAAAGATTCTCTAATAAATATAGTGCCTAGGAAAGTTATTGGAAGTTCAGTTAAAGAAGTTGATTAACTGTTACATATTCATAACCTTCTAACAATATCGGTAAATAATGTATGACATGACCCAGTTTATTTAGTATATTGTTAAACAAGTCCATTTTCTATTATAATCTAAGTTTTGCATTTCAATATCTATAGAACCTTCTTAAAGTATTTATATATTTATATCAAATGTAATTATAAAAGTATTTTATGAAAGTATTTCTCGATTCAATGTTTCTAATATTCTAAAATTTATTATAGTGTTCTGAAGAACTTATTGAGACATAAAATGATATGATAATTATGTCGAATCTGAAACCTGTAATGCAGAAACATTATGTGAAACGCGGTTAACTTCTGCAGCATATTGGGATATGTAGAGATTTTTCGCAGGGAATTTCAGGCTATTTCAGCAAAGGAAAACCTCTTTATTGATACCGTGAAACTACAACAATACACCCTCAACCAATTATGGCACGTTTAATTATAATTATTATAGGACCTGTTACCTGTAACGTAGAACAATCATATAAAATTCGGGTAACTTCTGCCACATATAGGAATATTATATAAAGTATTTCAGGCTATTTTAACAAAAGAAGAGCCTCTTTGTTGATACCGTAAATCTGCTACAAAAAACCCACAGTCAAGCATAATCTACTTTCATATTTAAGTTGGATTTGAATTTTCCCTTCCCTCTTGAAAGGGAAACTCTTCTCTCTCTTAAAGGGAAACTTAAGTTGGATTTGAATTTTTACTCTTGAATTTTCCCTTCACTCTTGCTTACTCGACACAATGTGACTTGTGTCATATTGGGTCGTAAGATATGAGCTCGTACTCGTAAGATATGAGCAATTTTCGAGATTCTAAAAATTAAATCTGCCATAAACTTCGTATTACACAAAAGTATGAAATCAATGACACATAAGTATATTCCAAGCAGAAAAAAAGATAATGTCTCACATTACAAATGATTTGGGCCAAGGATCTGTTTAGTTTGTCATCAGTGATAAATTACATTGTTTCTTTTGGAAGACATTTGTTCATTCAACGAATTAGTCAACATATTTGGACAAAAGAGTATATGATCAATGTGTTTTGTCTTATCCATCCTCTCTAAGCGAGACAATGCAGAAAACAAATCACAGCAGTGTAAAACAAAGTGTCAATAACATTGTTAATAAATTCATATTTAGATTTTCACATTGAATAATACCAAAGAACATCTCGTAGGAATCAACCCTCCAAGTCGATTCCTAAAAGGATAAGATTCACAATTGTAAGTATTGATTTTTTTAATATTGTTTATTCCTGATTTAATTTCAAGAGAATGGGAACAGTTAAATTTTAAAAATATATATACCGTTTTCTTTATCAATGAATTTGGATTAAAAATATCCTAAATGACGTAAGAACATTCATTATCTATTTCGACAGGGATAGAAAAAAGAAAATTCAATTTCTTAGAACTAAGATAGCGAATTTCCTCCTACGCAGCAAGTCCACCTGTTTCTTATTGAAAGAATGATCATTTATAATTTTATTTTTATGACAATTTTCTTTTATTCTGTGCGAAACTAATTCTCTTAAACTTTCTTTCAGACATTACAGGTATTATTGAATTTTATTTTCAATATAATTTATTACAAAAAGGTTCGCTATCCACTCAGATGTAACATAAAAAAATTATTTTATTGATTTTTGTAACATTTTCCTATTTTAGAAATCTTTCTCAATATTTTTAATAAAATAATCATTTATTATTATAAATAATTAAAAGATTTAAATTTTAGGCGTACTTATAAAGTATACTTTTCAACGTTTTAATAAAATAATTCCATGTTGAATATTACAGAATTTTCGTGTATCTCCGGTTGAAACTTGATGCTCCAGTTCTAATATTAATTTTAGAAAAAAAAGTTGTCAAAATAGCAAATGAACATCTAAAAATTGGCAACATTTTTCAATTGAAATTAACCTTGTTTTAATAAGGATAACACATTTAATAACATTTCCTTGCATGCCTTATGCATTGTGTATTGGCATAAATAACAATTAAACGCCCATTAGAAAATTATTAAATCAAACAGAGAAGGAGAGAGAATGGTTGATGCTGCGAACTACTCAATGACCATACACGTCACACATACATTTGATTCTATTGGTTCTTTTTCTCTGGACGTGACTGGATTTGTCAGTGAGTTGTAATAAAAGAATTAAGAATAGAGGAGTTCTCATATGTTTGATGCATAAAATTGACCCAATGACTGGACTGGATTACGTAATGTTCATGAATTTTGTTACATGGCACCCAGAGTATATCAACGATATTAAGACACGGATATTGATCAAGAATTGTTAAAGAGTCATCTGAGAATTTAGGATGGGGATTTCATCTATATTTCGAAGACACAAGAGTATTATAGTAAATCTTTATCAGATGAGTTATGATGCAAGGCGTAGTTTGTTACTTACCTTAGTTCGGTCTAGAGTTCAAGAGACTACAGACATACAAGAAAACTAAAACTATCCTATGATTTCCATTTGAAAAAATCTATTTTTAAGAAACCGACTAGAGTGATAAATATATAAGAAATGCTTTCTTCAAAGTCAGATAAACAGAATAGTAGCTAAACTGCTAGAATTGATAGGTGAACACTAAAGGTACATAAATTAATTGAAGTGTTTACAGAATTACATACTAAATCTAGAATTGTTGTATCCTGAGTTACATAAATGATATTATTAAAAGTGCCGCAGTGTGTTCCGCTCATTACATAAATATTAATTTTAAACTTTCCCTATTCCTAGTTTATTTATAAATATTTTTGAAAATCAGTTTAGAACGCGCATTTCACTTCAGTGTTTAGCATAAAAAACTACGTTTATGCCAAAATTTAATTCGGTGTATTTTTCATATAAAAGCTCCAGAGAAGCATTGGTTCGTATTATGAATTTAGAGCACTGATTCCTCACGGTCATTTGAGCAACACTCAAGGTGACAACCTATTAACCTTTTAGCAGGTATAAAAATATAATCCAACCTCGAGGTAGAGAGTAAAGTACAGATTAAATAAACAGTATGTATGGAGTAAAACCAATGTAAAGAAAGAAACTAAAAATATTTGAGTTGGGAATGCTCCCAAACCAAATCATTTAATTATAGTGTATAGTATTTAAAATGATCTAAACAAGTAAATTTAAAGACAGAGCATTCACTCAAGACACGTCATATTGTCAGAGGAGAAACACTGTGATTACATATTTCAGAGCTTCGCCCTGAATAAAGGTGCCTATATGCCAATCTCATGTGTCCACTATAAGGCGTTTTAATTTACGTCTTTTCTTCTGTATGAAAAGGTATTCCAATGAGGAGTTTTGAGTTTTATATGATTCAGTGTATTATTTAAATTCAGATTCCATGAACTGTTTGATTCGAGTTATGGGTTAGAGCTCTGACGCCACTAAAGACCCACCTTGAAGCGAAACTGATGCATTAGATATCTAGTCGAGATCCCAAGGCTTCCATTGGCAAGTTGTGGAAGTCTGGATACGGAGGTGCCAACTCAGATGACGCCCGCTTCAAATGACCGAGGCTTAAAATTTCGGGTTTTTGTGCCAATACCCCTCGCGTTGCTTCTCAGCGCGACCTTAATGAACAATCAAAATCCTTACACCCCACCCTGACGGTTTTATGCGTATTCTCTGTTGAGCGACCTTGACAAAAGTTATTAAAATTTTCAACAAAACATTATGTAAACGTTTTTCGTAAGTAATTAGAAGGGATTCAAGAAAATTTGTTGAAAAACAAGTATTTTTTTTTATTATATGTTTATCATTTGAATTAGATTTACCAGCATCCCGGTTTGAAAAGTTTGAAGACATGGTGACTGGCATCCAGGTCGGTTTATCATTTCATCTGTGTTACTTATTACAAATTTTAAAATATCATAGGCTCTCTATTATATGTTTAATATCTCCCTGCAGTACTGTATTTTATATCATTGTTCATAGTTCGTTTCATACGCAGAGCAAAATTATTTCTTCTGAATTACGGTGCCGTCTACGAAAGGGGATCTCCATTTAATGGGAATTCCCCATAATGCTACGTTGCATATTGCTAATAATTAGCTCACATTTGAAAAAAGAAAAATTATCCGCCACCCGACCTCTATTCTAATATATATACTTTGTAAGATCCCCACTGTCAAGTTCCCTCACATCTGCAGTTAAAACTAACTTCAGCTATCCCTTAAAGTTGTTAAGTTTAATTCACCCTATCCACCTATAGTGATGTAAATTATATTCCATCCTTCTCTCGCGCACTTTAGAGCACTCACTAGATCACAGCTCTGTTTTAACTGCAAATACGTCAGAAAAACATTGTTTTGGGAATCGCGTTAATTTGTGAAAGTTATTTATAAAATAGCTCTACTTATAAAGACAATTGATAGTCGTATTAAAAGTGGAAAAACTCAATATAGGTGTTTGACAGTAATTAAACAATTAACGCTAAACCTCAGCAAAATACGACATAAAGCACAAGAAAATTTAGGATCATATTATATATATATATAAATGTGTGTGTGTATTATCTAAACAAGTTTAGAAGATAAATGTCAAAAATTACAAAATAATAAATAATATAGAGGAAGAAATCATTATTATACTATATTGAGTGAAGAATAAATGCACCAATCCACATAAATATGCAAATACATCACTGCAAACAAAGAAAAATTGTATAAAAAAAAGGATGCAAATTTAACTATAAAAGTCAAAAACTATAGATAAATTTTCAAAAGTAAGTAAATTAATCAAAAAATTAAAAGGACATCTGCTCAAAATATCTATAAAAGACATGAAGATATACGAAAAATGAAGGAAAGCAAAAGAGTGGAGTTTTTTTAATAAATAATGTTGTAACTGGCTGTAGACTGATCTAAGCTGCGTTATTCCAGAATTAATGGTCAAACTGTAACCAATCAACAATCACACTCTATAAAACCAGTTTTCAAGGCTCCCGTCTACCCGCCATTTTGATTTCGCGGACTTAATGTTATTCCTATGGAATTACGAAACCAATTCTCACATCTTTACTATTTGATGTATTTGAATGCAATAAAGTGCATTTGAAAGAGTAAAAAATAATGAATGCTTCTGTGGAATTACTTTTTCCTTCTGATTTTTAAAAATATTTGAAAATATTCTTTAAAGACCGGAAAGCTCAAAAACGAATAATTAAAATAAGAATAGAAATATTTTTAAAAATCTTAGGAAAAAAGTAATTCCACAGAAGCATTCCATTGTTAGTACACTTCTCTCAGACCACTTTGTTGCGTTCAAGTACATCAAATGACATAAGAGATGCAGAGAGAATTCAGGTCAGGCTCCATAGGATTAACGACCAGAGTCCTGAAAATCAAATAACAGAGGCAGACACTAATAAAGATATGATTCAAATGGCTAAGACGTACTTACTTGCAGGCAAAACTTCGCCGCCGCCGCCATTACGCGCAGCTGCGCAAAGCCGTACGCGAAACGCTGCACCGCCATACCGCAAAGAACGCTGCTTTACCGCACTGCTGCGTAACAGCGCCACCGCGGCCCTTAATATACGTATCTTAAAATGAAGGAAATTTATTAAAGTAAAAGTTTATATATTTTTTTTTATTATTATTATTTCAACAATTGAAATTGCAATAAATAGTTTGAAATTAAAACTAATTTTGTTTTCACCAAAATTAAATTCTTATCAAATAACTTTAAAATAAAGTTACTTAATCTTTTCTTGTTAAATCAATATATCAATTTCAACTATTGGTAGAATATTGTGATTCTATACAATACCATATAATTCTGAAAAAAACACATATTAATGGTTATTTCTTTATTTTTTAGTTGAAAACTGTTTTTATAATGAAACTTATTTAAAATTGAAAATTTCTAAAATATTCACAAACTGAAATATTTATACGTTGTTTGGAACATTTCAGGATAAAATTTGAGACTCCACATTTTAAATGTAATAACAATCCTTCCATTCAATATACACATATAATATTTCTAAAAAGAAATGTCATTTTCATGCAAATGTTGAATCATGAGATTACACTAATGTTCTGTTCCAATGTCGGAAAAAGGAAAAAAAAACATGCATTCTGTGTTTTACTGTTTTAACTTTCTTAAAAATTAAATATTCTAAACGGAAAATTTCCCTACAGTTATTAAATGACTACTGCGATTTCTTTTCGTTCTTAATGTCTTTTTTCATTTTTTCCTCTGAGTTCTAAAATTTCTATTCATTGTGAAACGAGTTTCCACTTCGCTGCCATAATGAAGTGAAAAAAAGACGTTATTGTAAACCTAACATAGAAGAAAATTTTAATGACGTGCTCCGCTAAGTTTTATTTTCTGCTATCATTTGTTTGGTTTACAAAGAAACTCAAAAGAACAGTACCTAAGTCAAAACCTCATAATCGTTATATAATCGTAAAAATATCGTTATACATATATGTATACTGCTGATACCCGCCGCTCCGCTGTGCAGGGCAGCTAATATTATATTTTGGAACCTATACGAAAGAATATCAAGAACATTTTCAATTTTTTAACGATAATTATAATCTGATTTATTGATTGCAATAATGGTTATCGACTTTCAGAGTATTTGATAAAGAAAGTATTTAATTGTTAATAGTTTATCAATGAAAATAACCAATTTAGTCCATTAAATCTGTCGTTGAACAGAATTCCGCATCACCATGAGGTACTGTGTGGTGTACGATGCGTTCCATTATTCACCATGGCGGGTCCCCAGTAGACCCTGAAACCATGTAAAAATTACCAACAAAATAAAAATACATTTTGCCTTTTTTTTATTTTCAAACCTATTGAATCAATTTTTTATTATTATAACATTTCTATTGTCTTTATTTTTGTATGTATGGCATTTTGAGAATATTCTTCATTTTTTATTTTTATTATATGTATTCATTATTATTTTATCTTATTCTAATTTTAGAAAATAGTAAAAATATAAGAAAAATAAACATGCTCATCATAAAATTTAAAAACTTTTGAAAAATTACATATTCCATCTATCCAAATATATTCAGCATCAATTATTAGAAACTATAACTGAAAGATAAATATGAAAATCGAAAAGCTTATATAACAGTAAATAATTTTCAAGTTAAAAATATAACCAAAATTAATTTTTTAAAATCAATTGTTAAAATTCAACAAAAAAATGTAAGAAAAAAATATTTATAATAAAATTTTTTTAGCAAAAAAGTCACCCATTATTACATTCTTTTTGCAGATAACTCTTACTATAGCAGCATATCTGGAACTGTATGAATAGACAGATAGTTCTTAAAAATCACAGCATTAAAAGCATCGAATTCTGTATTCTGAAGAAACGATAAAATATCCAGCCGACAAAAAATAAAAACGTTTATTTCTAGAGACCTAAAACCCAAAATTGCCAAAATACGAAACAAAACATTTGCATAATATTTACATTGGGTTACAATGTACGTGCATCAAAATAAATATTTTGGCAGAAAGCTACTTATTTTTTTTTTTATCAATGACATGAATAACTATACCATTGTATTCATTTGCTAAAAGTCCAACTTCAATATATTCGTAACATAAGCGTTTAAGATTTACAATCAAAATTTATCAATCATTATTAATAATAAAATACTTTGCTCATAAGTTTAAAACTTACGTCTAGGTTCCATAGCGTTAAAAAATTATCGTTTAACTCAGTAAGCGGGCAAATCAGCTGGAAGTACGCGCTTTTACATAAAAGCCGCACTTCGCTTGCGTAAGAAAAGCTGGCTGCGCTTACCGCTTCGCACCGCGCGTATGCCGCGCTACCGCGGCACAGCGCCTTCGCCCGCTGTTGCCGCTGCCGCTACCTTTAAAGGCGCGTACAACGCCGCGCTGCCGCTGCCGCCGCCACATACCGCCAGCATTGCCAGCGCTGGCGGCACCATGCACCATACCGCCGCTGGCTAGCTTCGCGCCGCGCCTGCTGCCGGCCGCGCATGCCGCGCAGCCGTGGCGGCAGGTAGCGCGGCAAAAGTGCCGCTCCGTACTGGCATACGCCGCGCATACTGCGGCTGGCGGCCGGTGGCTTAGTAAAAGCCGCCGCTGGCAAAGTAGCCAGCGCGCCACTGCTGGCAAGCTAAAACGCTGCGCGCGCTTAAAGCCGTACGCCTTTGCTGCAACGTACCATACTTTCGCTCGCCCGCGGCAAAAGCGCGGCAAAACCTTTAGCAGCGCTGGCCTGCCTGGCGCGCCGTACAGCAGCGCGCGCCGCTGCCGCTGGCAAAGCTACGCCGCCCGTGGCAAAACGCTGCCAGAAGCGTAAGCAAAGCTCGCTTGCCGCTGGCTGTTAGCGCCATACAGTAAGTTCTGATTTTCAGCTAAAATAACGAATGAATCACAGTGGTGTTCTTTTTTTCATGTTCATTATTAATATGATGTTACGATTCATATTTACACGTTCATTTGACTATATATTAAATCGTAAGGCAAATTCAGATTGTTTACCTGATCAAGCTTTCTTAAAAAAATTTGTTTACATATACAGTGTTACACAGAATGAAGGACTAATTATATTGCAATAGATAAAAATAAAAGCACATGCAGAAAAAAATATAACACATTAAGCGCCATATATTTTTTTCTTAACCACAAACGAGTTTCTACGTGACAATTACATTTTCAGATGACACTTCCTGCAAGTTCTATAGAAGAAAAATTATTTACAGAGATGTCAGCAGTTACCAATGATTAAAGACAGTGACCCCTTTGTTCTTGTCGACGAGAAATTTGGTGAAAAAATTAGAAAGTTCCCGAATGTGTGGTGAAACCTAGGCAGAAATATTGGAAGGAAAAGCTGCGAAGTTTTTAGTGAATTTCCAGGCGTGAGCTTGTCGTACTTGGAGGTGGGGTATAAACTTCTCAATGACGCCTACAGGAGATGAGCCTGTGCTGAAGTCCCTTGCTGGGAATTATCGGAAAATCAACTGGAGGCGTGGCGGATGAATTTGGAAAGAAGTTACTCTGGAGGATGTTCTCAGTGAGAACTAGTAAGCTGCAGGCTGAAAATTGCAACTACAAGGAATGTCCCTTAAAAAGTACGAATTTTGTTCTTATATCTACCTGACACTTCTCTGTCCAAGTCCTGTGATTGTTTGTGCTGCTACTGTCCGTTCTGCTATTGAACGTGTTTTTCTCAAGATTGTGGATAAATGTCACATTTGTTTGTTATCCTCTGTGTTGGACTGGTTTCACTCCTATACCAAATTTTGCAGCAATATTTTATACCTGAATTAGCCATTGATTTCATTCGCGAAGAATAATAATACAGGACGAAAATGAATTTTTAGGTAGGCTCTTGTAATTAGGCTGCGCCTTGTGAAAAACCACAGCTTATAGCAAAATTAGCATAACTATAAAAGTGTATAGACTGAAATACTAACATGTTGGAGACTAGTAATTTTTTGACATTTGAGAGACATGTTGTTACTTAGAGAGAAAATAACATCTTCAAAAATTCTTTAAGAATAAAAGTAAAGGATACGTATTGATAAGTTCAAAGATTAGCCATTATAATACCAGTATATTACTACTTTTTTAATATTAGCCACTCAATGGACTATTGTTTAGTTAAGTTACTTTTTTGGCGTATAGATCACTTTTCAATTTATTGTCGTTTGCTTCAATTGTAATTATTAGCTCAAATCCATTCTCTTCAATTATTTATTGTTTTACTTTGATTTTAATTTAATTTGCTTTTTTTGATTGAATTTAATAATTTATCGTTTAGTTTACTTTTTTATTTATAACAGCTGATACAATATTTCAATTTATAATTCATAGTTTTGCTTTAATTTAATTACATTTAGCTTAAATATATTCATTTTATTAATTTAACGTTTGATTCAATTTTAATTACTTTTAAGCAATATATTTCAATTTAATAATTTATGTTCCATTAATTTTAATATCGGTTTGGTTTAATTTAAATATCATTAAAGTTTTAGTATTGTCTGTTGTCGATATTTCATCTTTTTGCTTTAATTCTTAGATTTAAATGAGTAATTTGACTAAGCTCATTTAATAAAAACGCTCCTTGGGTGACTAAATACGTTCTTCAAATTTTGCATATAAGTTTTTTAAATTTTAATACATTTGGTTACAACTAAGACTAAATTGACCTACTTCTAAAAGATATATTTATTTTTAATACTTTATTTTATTGCTTTTTATTTTAATATCCAATCAAAGTATTATTGTGTACTTTAATAATAATTTATCATTAGCTTTTATTTCAATAGTTAATGTAGTAACTTTGCATTTGTAGGTTGTTATTCTTTTGTTGTTAACGTTCTTTATTAACTTTTTAATGTTATGCTTGTGAAAATTTAAAAAAACATATAGGAATAGAGGTACATTCTTTCTTTACAGCAATTGTTTTTGCTGACTAGCCAGGCTGGATGTACGCTTTAACTCATTGATAATCAACCCAGATAATGTGCAGTTTTCAGTATCAATTTTCGCCGAAAAAAAACCAACCAACAGCTGTGTCAAAGATACGATTAGCTTGAATCTTCGAATATTATTATTTTGGATTAACTTATTCAGCCAGAATAAACTGGATGAAATCTTTTGGAATGTGTCTTTATTAGTGAGTGATTATGATTAATTCACTTTGAATAATATTCATTCTTCTAAATTTTGGAACATTAAGAACTACTTTTTTTTATTGTGATATGCTTATTATCTATTTGAAAGAAAAGTTTTTTTTTTTTATTGAATATTTTAATTAATAAATATTTTTACGTTGCTTATTTGTTACATCTATGTCTCTTAATAATATCGTATTCAGTTCAACTTAAAAAAGAACATTAATGCTCTCTTTATCATTCTTGTTTGAGAACCCGCGTGCACATTTTGTTGGCTTGAATCTCAAAATCTTTCTTGACTCAAATTTCTGAAAAATTGAAAGTTTTTTCAACGTTTACAAAACATGCCACCATTCAGTGTATAGCTCTAAAACTCTTCAATGGTTAGTAAACTTGTTTTATTTGAAAAAAAAAAAGTGCTTGAAAGTTTTGTTGTGAGGAACAAAAATTTCTTTCTTTAGAAGACTGCTAAGGAGTTTCCTTCTTTTTAATTATATCAGAAATGTAATGTCACCAGTAAAACAATTTTCTCCTCATAAATCTTTTAGAAAATGGCTTTCATTTAACACATTTTTTTTTTTTAATTTTTTAGTGCGATATTTTCTTTTTTAAAGATATATATATATTTACCAAGTACAATCCTGTTCCATAAATAGAATTTTAGTATAAATATGCATAACAAATGGAAAAAATTAAATTTATTTCTGAATAATTAAATGTTTCAAAGATTATATATTACTTTACCAAAAGTACTTCCCTTCTGTCTTCAGGTTGAACAATATTCATAGTAACATTCAACATAAGTGATTTATTAATTTGTAAATAAATAAAATCTGAGGTATATAAATTGTGGAATTTCTGTATAAAATAAAAACAGCCTTTAGATTCTTTATTTTGTTTATATTTAATTCATTTTAAATGGTAAAAAAAAAATCATTTTGAAAATTAGTAGTTAATGAAATTTAGCTTTTTTTTTTAGCCTCAGAAAAACTCACGTCAAATCCTTATTTTCACAATTATATAAATTTAGTTATTTTAAACAACTTTTCCAAACTATTTTAAAACATTTTTTTCCAAGTATGCAGTATCATATATCTTTCACAAAGCACTCTTTTAATCATGTATAGAACTTTAAGATCTGTTTTTTGATCAAGAGTTATTTTTGTGTTGACTTTATAAAGATAAATTCAATTTTTAAGTAAGAAATAAATGCTTCATTACTTTTCTCTGAAAAAGATTAATAGCATAAAACAGGAAATGAAGGAGAAATAGTATGTAAACGTTCATAAAATAGCCACTCAAAAGAGACTAAAAGAAATTTTTTTTTTCATTTCCTAAAATGATCAATAAAGTTTATATCACGACAATTTTGACATATTTACTAGAATTCAATTCAACATTTTTCTGTTCTTTGAAAAAATAATGTAAACTAAATTCAATTACAAACATTTGATTAAATGAAACAATTCTGAAATATTTTATCAGCTGATTCTCAACAAATTTAAAAACAATATTGTAAGAATTAGAACACCGTAGTTACCGATTTGATTGGTATCAACAAGAAACTATAAATACATCAACAGAAATAAATAGTAGAGTATTTTTATCAAAGAAACGAATAACTCGAAATGGGTTGGCCCGTTAATTTATTATTGTTTTCAATTTCCATTGCGGTATTTGTTTCGAAGAAAGGTAGGTAATTATTTCACAATTTTATTAAATTTTTACATAAAATTCTCTATCATTTTTAATAAGATATTACTTAAAGATCTTTATTGTGCTTTAACTCTAAACACATAAGTGTTCAGTTTTGTGACTATTACCTTTTGTTTCAAATATTAAGAAAATTTGTTCTTCAAATACACGGAAAAAGTGGGCCAAAAAAAGATACAAAATGCTATCTGTTCAAAATTTCTTTTAATCAGATTCTACAAATGAGTAATAATAATAATAACTGAAAATTACATCAACAATAAAATTCTATTTAAAATTTCAAAAAAAAAATTAAAATTCGAAAAAGACGAGAAGCTTTTTCAGGAGGCAAAATCTCGACGATTTCCATTTCAAATGTTTCTACTTCTGTATTGGTTTCTACTGGAGATGTTGCATTGCCAATAAAACGTTTTCAAGAAACTTTGAAAGAATGAAAAAAATTTACCATGAGGTCTAAAATGGGCTTATGAAAAGGATTTTCCACAGCTAGCTTATTAAAAGAACAATTGATACAACTCCATTTCGAATGCTTCCTTTTCTTTTCTTTGTTGTAACAAGTAAAGTTTCGCCATAGCAAAAGCCTTACCGTAAACATTTTACTTCTGGCTGGCTGTACGCCTGCCAAATTTTTAGCAAAACGCGGCAAAGCATTGCCATGTACGCGCGCTT
>BMAW01104244.1:25037-39907 GCA_019974015.1 Nephila pilipes | reverse complement strand
CAAAACTTACTGCAAACACTTCTACGATACAATTCCTGTTTCTGCAGATACAAATTGAAAGAGTACTCAGAAAAAGCAAGCTTTAATGGTCGTGTGCCCAGGAGAAAACCTTTCATTTCTAAGGGAAACCAGAAGAAAAGGTTTTCATTTGCTGAAAGTTATGTTTCAAGGTCTCCAGACTTCTGGGAATCAAATTATATTCAGGGATGAGAGCAAATTTAATGTTTGTGGAAGTGATGGGCGATGCTATGTTTTGCCGAAGCTTGATTGTGAGTTGATTCCTAAAAACGCCATTTTCCTACTGTCAAGTATGTAGGTGGCTCTGTACTCAGCCAATGACGTAAAAAGTTTAGTGTTTATTGATGAGATCGTGGACAAAAAAAATCAATGCTTAAACATTCTATAAAATAAGTTAAAGCAAAATACTGAAAAGTTGGGTTTAGGTTCGAGTTTCATTTTTCAACACGATAATGATCCTAAGCATACAGCTAAAATTGTTCCATTGGGGCTGTTGTACAACTGTAGAACGCAGTTGCACACTTCATCACAGTCATCTGATCTCAATATTATTGAAAGTTTCTGTTCACAGTTGGAAAATTCTATCCAAAAATATCATATCAAGAGTAAAGACCATTTAAAAAGAGTTTTAAGGGAAGAATGGGCTAAAATCACAAGTGAAACAACCCAAAATCTTGTTAAGTCGATGCCACGTTTTCTGGAATGGGTGAATTAATTTGAATGGGTGTGCGACCAAATTATTAAAAAGTTTGTCTTTTCATGTTTTCATTTAAAAGTTAAGCCTGGTGCATACTCAATTTTGGGACTTTATATGTTGTAGTTTCTGCTGAAAAATTATGTAATTAATTTATTATTCGGATTTCCTGCTTGTTTCTACGCCTAGTATATTTTTTAGAATATATTCTGTCACTTATATTAATTTAATATAAATATTCAGTATTACTTTTTTATACTTTTAAAGTCGAAAAAGAAAGGAATATATTCAGTTTTGGGATCCATAGTATGGTTTTTTATTTATCGGTTTCCTTTGCGTGTTTTCTTTTCTTTTTTTTTCTTTTTTTTTTTTTTTTTTTCGTTACTTCATTTTATATCTCCATCGGGTATAATGAAATTTCTTGCATTGAAATCCAGGGAGATTCTAGTCTCTCGCATTGAATCAACTCCAATTATACAAGGATATTTCTTGTCTTCTATTACTATTTAAACTGCCATTCTCGTTTGAAATGTCTGATACCAAGTCATGGTCATGAGCTCAGTTTAGTTTAGTTTTTGTATTAACGTCGCACTAGAAGCAACACGAGGGTTATTGGCGACGGACCTCGTAATTTTGAACCACGGTCAAGTGACGATGGTCATGAGCTCGCGGCCGGCCTTATTTCCATCGAATCGTGGATTCCACTGTAAGTATGCGATTCTGATATGGCAGACGAACGCTTAATGCCCTCTTAGAAATTGTAGAAAATTTAACTCTAGCTTGGAATTCAGTTAAGGATTTTTGAGAGAACACAAGTTTTAAGTCACTCTACAGCTCAGCTAATTTCTCTTGAGCTCGTGTGGCAGGTGATGAACGACATAGATGTCGATTTAAAAAGATTTTTGAATCCAAAATACTTTTTGAAATGTACTATATTTAATCGAAGATAATGAATAGATTGCGACTAATGTTCTTTTAAATTGATGCATCTAAATTACCGTGACCCCAACATTTTGCTTTGCTAATCCTTTTGGAGTCACCACCCACAGCTTAAGAAACGCTGTTCTAGAAAAACCAAAAGGCCTTTGACAGCGGACCTCGTACTTCTGAGCCATTGGCAAGTGACAAGGTTGATACCCGAGTGCTCTCTCTCTCTCTCTCTCTCTCATCGCCTTGACTTCCACACTACACTGCAGAAGACTTAGAGGCCCAGATGAATTCAATTCTTGCGGTCAATATTGTTTCTATTGAGTTGCGAGTGCGAGCCCTGATGCCATTAAAGACCCGCCGTGTAGCGGAGTTTAAGATCCTGGTTGAAGTTCCAATCCCTCCCGTTAGCGTAATGTAGAAGATATTAGAGAGAGAGAGAGAGAGCGCTAACTCAGTCGTCGTCCTCGGCACTTGACCAAGGTTTAAAATTACGAGGTTTGTCGCCGATAGCCCCCTTGTGATACTTCTCAGTTCGGTGTTAATAAACAATAATAATCTCATTATTACCCATAATAGAGGAGCCAGGTTTTAGTTAAGTTTAGTTTTTATTAACGTCGCACTAGAAGCAACACGAAGGCTATTGGCGACGGACCTCATAATTTTGAACCACGGTCAAGTGACGAGGACGACACCTGAGCTGGCACCCCCCCTCTCCTAACATCCATCCCACGCCAACGGGAGGACTTTGGGCCCCGAACAGATTTAACGTGCATCAGCCCCGGCTACACGGTGGGTCTTTGGCAGCCAAGGATCGAACCCGAAACTGCCGGCCGCTAGTCCACGACCGTGACCACTAGGCTACCGCAGCCCCCATAGAGGAGCCAGGACTGAAACTCTCGACTAAAATCCAACATCGGCCACCAGCTAACTAGGGATCGCCATCATTGGATTTTAGTGAAAACTCAAACTTTAAAAAAAAAAAAAATGATCTAATTTCTCTATTCTCCTTTGAAGTTTGTTTCAATTGACCTTCATTAATTCCTGTGAATATATGTTTCGATAGTTTTTAGTAACAAGTTAGAAAACCTACCAAAACGATCAAAGCTTAGCGTAAAAAGAAAACAATTATTTAAGCTAAACACTGAACGAAAATTTTTAAGCTCGTACTTTCTAAAAATCTGTAACTCAGATGTCATTAATTTTAAATATTTTATAATTAATTTTGAATTAATAAGGTTTTAATTAAAACTAAGAGTTGTGTTCGCATAAATTACAACGCAGCTTGAAATACGAAAGAAACTTACTATTTATTTTTTATTATTATTTTGTTATTGCCATTGAAAATTATCAGGCTAAATTTGTTGCAACGAACTAAATTATTGAAGTAATCCACTTAAAATTCTTCTTATAATCTATAATTGTAATCTCACGTAATAAGAAATCCATCCCCCCCCCCCTCTCCTTCCTTTCTATTTTTAATGAATGGATCGGATGTAATCAGTTGCTGATTTCAGCTATTGAAATCTTGAGGAATCGAATCACCTTTGTAATAATAATAAAAAAAAAGTCATGTTTAAGCTGCTTGTTCTTTTTTTTTTAAAAAAGTTGATAAAGAGCCATCTAAACGCATTGGTTTAAGGGAAGAATGAATAATATATTGTTTTTGAGAGATCACCAATAATTCATGTTGAAAATAACCTGATTAAAAAAGGGAATAAGATATTTATCTTTTTTCATTAGTAAATCTCATTCTAGCTCAAAACCCCATTTCTTGAATAATGTTTAATGTTTGTCGACTTTTTAATACATTTTTTTTGTTGTTAAAATCAGTATTATTTTTTTTTTAATATTTTTATCTTCATTTTCAATATATTCAAAGGCTTTTTCTTACTTTCATTAAAATTGCTTACAAACTAACATACCAGCTCATCATTTATTATTTGAAGCTAATTTATAAGACAAAGGGAGAAATAAAATAGCCCTTTTAAGCACGTTATATTTCAAAATTTAAACTTAAAATGACTTACGTATTTTACAATTATGCGAAATGAAACAATTTTTAATGTGGAACATTTTGCTGTTTATAAATATATATATATATATATATATATATTATTTCTTTGTATTTCAAAACGTTAAAGAATTAACTCTATAGCTGTGAAATAAATTTAAAAATTCTTTCTTTTTAAATTTTGTACGTCTACTTTTAGACTAATCGTAAATATAAATCGAAATTCGCGAAATTTTTTAGAACTTATTTGAATCTCTTCTGATATCTTCAAAAATTCAGATTTTGATTGATGGGAGGATGTTCCATGACAATGAACACGCTTTCTAAAGCTAACTTTTTCACGCACTATTTATGGTTACGCCAAATCACGGGGTAAAAAATCCTTTTTTTGTATGTATGTGTATAATACTGACACTTTTCCCAACTAATAATCTATTTTCATGTTTTATTTTAATAAAAAAAATGGAAATTAAATATAGCTGCAATTATGAAGCTTGTTTAAAAAATAATACTCCCATAATCATAATTTTTGAAATTTGCCTTACGATTTTAAGTTTTTGTTGCACTTCAAAACTGCTGATGTTCTTCTATGTAATACAGTTGACTGTTCCCAGATGTCGTTGGTGCGCTGAGAATGAACAAAATGTTGACCCGTGCAGGGACGTCTTAAGACTTCTTGAGGCCCTGAGCCCTCATCAAAAAATAGGCCCCACCTGTGAACCTTTAATCTAATTTGGTGTATATGCATGTACATATCTATAAAAACAATCCGCAGTAAAATGAGGTTTTATGTAAATATTCGTTTTCTACATTTTAAATTTATAAAATCATTAATTCGTTCTTCAAAATCAATTGTTAATAATATTTCATTTTCACTACTCATTAAGCTTAAATTATTCAAACGTGATTGAGTCTTACAATTTCTCAAATCTTTTTGACCAGTTCTTAGTTCTGAAAATGAACGCTCACCACTCGCGTCAGTAATAATAATTTATAAGAAAATTCTCATAATTATTTCAATATTGAGAAACACAATGAATAGTTTTTCATACTTGTATGTTATGTAAAGAATATGTTGATCCCAATTTCAGTCCCCTCATCCAACAACTGTTCTTCATCTTCATCTCCATTGTAGAATTGTGGCCGCGGTAGCCTAAGCACGCGGCTGATGCACGTTAAATCTATCGGGGCCCTAAGTCCTCCCTTGGCGTGGTGCTGAAGTTAGGAGAGAGGGTGCTAGCTAAGGTGTCGTCCCCGTCACTTGACCGAGGTTCAAAATTACGAGATCCGTCGCCAATAGCCCTCGTTTTGCTTCTAGTGTGACGTTAATAAAAACAGAACTAGAAACTAAAACTGAACTCAGCCGTGGTAGTCTAGTGGTTATGTTTGTGGACTTACGGCTGTCGGTTTTCGTCGGTTCAGAGTTTCAAGCACTGATGTCACTGAAGATCAACTGTGTAGTAAGACCGTTGCACTTAAAATCTGCCGAGGTCCCTAGTCCTCCCCTTTATATGGAAGTTTGGAAAGGGAGGAGCCCAGCTCAGGCATCATCCTCTCACTTGACCGAGGTTCAAAATTATGAGGTTTGTTGTCAATAGCCTAAGTGTTGCTTCTCAGTGCGATATTAATAAACATTCACTATCACTACAGGCTCTTCGGTAGGCAGTTCTTGACTGTGCTCTTCCACGAGCTCATCGATATCATTGCTATTCATTCTCTTCACCACCAGTTCCATAATATTGACCAAAGATGCAATCTCTTTGACTACAAGTCTCACAGGAACTGGATACGATTGGAAAAACGTGTTATCGCAAGTACCAGCGGAGTGTATGCTGTACACAGACTGATGTAGCAGGTGCACACAATCCGGACTTCCCTTCGCCACTTATTATTTGAACAACTCTCGTTCAGCTAGTCACATTTTGAAATGTGTGTTTGCTCTCTGTATACTAATTACTCCTAACGAAACAGGCACATTATGCGAGGCTCCTCTCTTCTTAATTAATGAAGACTAACACATTTTAGGTGGTGCACGATATTTGTATAAAAACTAAAGGAAATCTGAATCATAAAGTGTAAATTAAAATTTTTATTAAATTCATATTTTGAAATTATAAATATCTTCAGTATAAACAACCTTATATATATTAGTACTCCGCGAACTGTACAAAGATTGGATTTTATGTGTGTAATTGTGATTGTTTATTAATGTCGAACTGCGAAACAATACAGAGCTATTGGCGATAGACCTCGTAATTTTGAACCTTGGTTAAATGACGAAGCCAACACCTGAACTGGCAATTCTCTCTCCTAACTTCCACATCATGCCAACAGGAGGAGTTTGAGTCTCAACAGATTAAACGTACATCAGCCCCGCCTACGCGCCCAGTCTTTAGAGACATCCGGGCTCGAATTTTCGGCTCAATGAAAATCGCCGGCCTGAGTCCGCGACCGTGACTGTGACCACTAGATTTTATGCAAGAGGTATCTAAAGATAAGTACACTACTTACAGATGTAAATATAGCTTTTGATTATAAATTACTCGTTCATAACTATTTATTTTTATAAAAATCTGTTAAATTTTTTGGACAGAACTCACTTTCTTATTCGAAGACGTCTAAGTTACTTTAAGGCTCTCGTCTACCAGCCATTTTAGTTTCGTCTGCTTAATGTTAATCCTATGGAATATTGACTTAAATTCTCCCATCTTTACCATTTGATCTATTTGAATGCAATAAAGTGCTTCTGAAAAAGCAAAAAATAGTGAATGCTTCTGCGAAATTATTTTTTTCTTTTGATTCTTAAAAATATTTTTACCCCTATTTTAATGATTCGTTTGCGAGTTTTTCCGGCCTTCAAAAAATAATTTAAAATATTTTTAAAAATTGGAGGAAAAGAGTAATTTTGCAGATGCAATCCTTATTTTTTGCTCTTTCAGATGCATTTTTTTGCTTTCAAATAGATCAAATAATACAAATGAGAGAATTAAAGTCGAAATTCCATAGCATTAACATTACGTCCACGAAATCAAAATGTGGGTAGACGCGATCCTTAAGTCGGAAAGGCAGATGAACTGCTGCGCATATGCAAGAATCGACAATTGACATACTTAAATTAATCAAACAAATACAATTAAACTTATCTGGGTGCCTCACTTTTTGATCCATTCGTATCAAAAGAATATCAAGGGAATCAACATGAGAGAGAAAAATAAATTCTTTCGATTCTATTTATTTTAAGCCTAAATCTCCGTTAAAAATTTTTTTTTCCCTTTCTGATAAGAATCCGAGTTCATAAAATCCTCTTTTAAACCCACCTATAATCAATCTTGGCTCGGAGGCATGAGGTAACGCGAAAAGTGATTTTCGATTAATCTTAAAAATAGAAACCGGATTTGTCGCTCGATGGCGCCTCAAATGGTGAAAAAAAAAAATGTCGTGACGAAATTTTATGACACAAGAAAAGAGGATGACAAGGGGAAAAAAAAAGAGTAGAACTCTGAACTTACAACAGCAGGACTAAAATACACCACTAACAAAAAAAAAGAAATTTTTTTTTTATCTCACATACTTCAGATATCTAAGAGAGCACTAAATGTTGAAAGCATCGAACGGAATATAGATTTCATAGAGTAGCCTGTTTTCCCTGTGTATTTTATGATAGTTCATTGAGTCTTATTCATTGAAAAAAAAGAAAAAAGAAATATTTGAGGACTATTTAATGATATTCACAAAAAGGATGTACAGCTTCTCCTCGACTTACAACCGTTCGCCCTGACGACCACAATAAATAAATAAAATATTATGTAATACTAAAATAATAACACTACATGTTATTTAAGTTTCTATTTTTCCTTATGAATGAAGGAATGTAAAGATTATTGGCGCAAGAGCCAGATATGGCTATGCTGCGCCAAACAAGATTTTACTGTGGTCTAGACGTGAAATTGAAAAAAGATAAAAAATGTTTGACAAGAAGGAGGGTCGAAAACAGAGAAAGATTGCTAGGGTATCCCGGGATTGCGTCACCCGTGTTTACCAAAGACAGTAAACCCCGTGGGAAAGAAAAGATCACTAAGGTGCCTCGGGGTCATGATGCCCGTACTTACCTGAAGAAGGCAAGCCCCTGAGGTCCCCTGATATAATCCACAGGGGCAGGGTGCCCGGCTATACCCCCAGACGCTGGGTACCCATTTTAGTCGCCTTTTACGACATGCATGACCTTCAGTGGGACTATTCTGTCATTCCCGGTCACCACACAGGTCTATTTTTCCTTACAGTACGTATTGTAGAGTGCATGCCTGCACGGTCCATGGTCGTGATAACCTTGGGGTCATTTTCATGGACTAGAAGCCGGTGTTATTTTTGTCAAGTCGGCGGTTCGAACCCTGATGCCTCTGAAGATCCGCCATATAGCAGGGTTGATGCACGTTAAGTCTGATCGAGATCCCAAGTCTTCTCTTTGGCGGGGTGCGAAAGTTTGGAAAAGGAAGTGCCAGCTCAGATGTCATACTCATCACTTGATCGAAACTGAAAATTCCGAAGTTTATCGCCAGTAACCCTCGTGTTGCTTCTCAACGCGATGTTCGTAATTGGTTTGGTTTAAGAAACGTCGCACTAGAAGCAACACGAGGGCTATTGGCGATGGACCTCGGAATTTTGAACCTCAGTCAAGTGATGACATCTGAAGTGCCACACCCTCTCCTAACTTCCACACTACACTATTGGAAGGACTTTGGGCCCCAACAGATTTAACGTACATCAGCCCCGACTACACGGCGGGTCCTTAGTGGCCAAGGATCAAACCCGCGACTCAACAAAAACTGCCAGGTACGGGTCTGAAACCATGACCACTAGGCTTCCGCAGCCATGCGACGTTCGTAAACAACAAACTAACAAAAAGCCCTGAAAGTTTCCGTATTGGTGATTTGTGAATATATTATCCATAATTCGAGATAAAAACCAACGTTTTTATATGGTGGCAAAGTTTATTAAAAAAATTATTGAAATATTAGTTAAAACTTGTCGCAAATGTCTAAATATTGCATTGTTAGGCGAATAAGAAAGATTCCCAAAGTTCCAGAGCTCTAGCTTAATTGGAAGTTGGTTAAATTAACGATCGAAAATTTGATGACACACACACACCAAGTAAAATTCAGATAAACGTTTCAAAAAATCGGGAGTTTTTCAACAATTATGTTTGTGCTAACAGTAAGAAACACTTTGCCTATTTCTCTCAACATAACGAAGAAAAAAAAATTCCATAAGTGGAATAATCGCAATTTCACTCGATTGCTATATAAGTGTAATATTCTTCAAAAAAATAATGAAAAAAAAATCGAAAATTCCATGCAAAGTTTTTCAAATAACAGATTTAGCCACCTAAGGTGCGCTTCCTTTTATAAATATTATTAAATTACTCAATTAAAAATATAAAAGAATTAAAGTAAATGATGAAATATCGAGAAATAGACAATAGTAAACTTTCTGATATTAAAAATAAAGCAAAAGATAAATTATTAAATTGAATATTATATCAGCTAGATGTAATTAAAATTAATGCAAACGATAAATTGTTAAATTGAATAATATATAAGCTACATGTATTTAAAATTAGAGCAAACGACGAATTATGAAATTGAATATATTTAAGCTATATATATTTACAAATGAAGCATATGATAAAAAAAAATTGAAAAGTGATCTGGTACACCTAAAGTGATCCAACTAAAACAATAGCCCCTTGGGTGGCTGAAAATTTAGAACTTTTATTTACCATAAATGTCTAAATTACCCGTTTCTATCAAGGAGGTAGGATGATGATGGTGAAGTTTTATGGCGCAAGAGCCAGATGTGGTTATGCTGCACCAAACAAGGTGCAACTGTGATATAGACGTTTGAATGAATGAGACCATGATGTGCCAAACAAAGTCAGTGAGCGATAGCAAAGCTAGTAAGGTATCAGAGTATGATTCAGACGTGTGAAAACAGAGAGAAAAGTAAAAATTTTGATTGACATGAGGGAGGGTCGAAAATAGAGAAGGATCGCTAGGGTAACCTGGAGGTGCGTCCCCCATGTTTACCAAAGACAATAAACCCCATAGGAAAGAAAAGATCACAAGGGTACTTCGAGGTCACGATACAAGGATTTACCTAAAGAAGGCAAGTCCCTGATAAAATCCCCAGGGGCAGGTTGCCCGGCTATACCCCCAGATGCTGGGAACCCATTTTAGTCGCCTCTTACGACATACATGAGCTACAGTGGGACTATTCTTTCACACTCGGACACCCCACGGGTCTTTCGAGGAGGCAAGCTGAACTCGTCTGCGCATATTTTTAGAAACGCGTCACAAGATGTTGGGAGTGACTCTTTTTTATCCTTTAAATAATATGGCAATTTTCAGATCAACTATTGTTTGATAGGAATTAGAGGAATTAATTAGAGGAAAGAAACAAAAGCACGTTCTAGAGAAATAACAGTATTTTTGTTGCTCCACATTCATTCCATAAAACTATTGAATCGGGATTTTCTGGTGGAGACCTCTGTTGATATTGTGGATGAAGAAAACCTGAAATGATATTGTTATATTTCCATAGCATCAATATGAAATATAATGCTCGAATAATGAAATTAAATCAACTACAAAATTATAACTGCATAACTCAACTGAAATAATAACTGCTGCCAAAACCTCAAAAAGTATCTCCTCGGCTTTTCCGAATTGAAATCCTATAGAACACCTAGGATACATGGATAGTAAAATATTACTTCTAAGAGAAGATATGAGTCAGTTGAGTTTATTATAGGGGTAGGCGCAACATAGCCTGCTTTGGCTCTAGCGCCATAAACCCCCACTGTCACCCACTTTATTATAGCGAGGGCCATATTTGAATAAGTGTGACTCATTAATTTACGAAACAACTTATATCTGTGACCTAGACAAGGCCCTGTAAATAAATGCAAGAACAGAAGAAAGAGGTGGGGGAGAATGAGAAAGAGGAGGGTTGAAAACAAAGAAAGAGAGAACGCAAAAGTATCCGGGGGCATGACACCTGTATTTACCGAAGACAATAAACCCCTTGGGCAGAAGACCACTCGAGCATCTAGTGGTCGTAAATCCCAAACTTACTGATGAAGGTAAGTCCTTGAGGGGTTAATAAGAGATTCGAAGTGTAAAAGGTGACCTTCAAGACATTCGAGACGGTGTACCTTCCAATTTTACCAAAAAAAATAATCGGAAACTATTAGATTTCAAACATACATCGTGGCCGCTGCAGCCTAGTGGTCATGGTTTCTGATTCGTGGCCGGCGAATTTCGTTCAGTCGCGTGTTCGATCCTTGACCGCAAAAGACACGCTGTGTAGCCGGGGCTGATGCACGTGAAATCTGTCGGGGACCAAAGTCATCCCGTTGGCATGGAGTGGAAGTTAGGAGAGGGGTGTCAGCTCAGGTGTCGTTTTCCTCACTTGACCGAGGTTCAAAATTACGAGGTCCATCACCATGACTCCTCGTGTTGCTCCTAGGGCGACGCTAAAAAAACCAACCAATCTGAACATGCATCATTTTTATCTAATATTGAGAATTCTCCCAACTGTAGATCTCTCAATTGTTTATTAACGGGACATTCAGTAATATGTCCCACTGAAGGTCATGGATGTCGTAAGAGGCGATTAAATGATCAGGGTAGCAGCGTCTGGGGGTACAGCCACACAGCCTGCCCCTGGGGATCATATCAGGGAACCTCAGGGACTTGCTTTTTTCAGGTAAGTACGGGTATCTTGACCCCGAGGTACTCTAGTGATCTTTTTCTTTCCTATGGCGTTTACTGTCTTTGGTAAACACGGGTGACGCACTCCCGGGATACCCTAGCGATTCTTCTCTATTTTCTATCCTCCTTCTTGTCAACCAGTTTTTGTCTCTTTTTCAATTTCTTAACGTCTAGACCACAGTTAAATGTTATTTGGCGCAGCATAGCCATATCTGGCTCTTGCGCCAATAAACTTTACATTCTCTCTCAGTTACAACATGAAAGCTATAGGCAACGGACCTCGTTATTTAAAGCCACAATCAAGTAATGCGGAAAAGACATCATACTCTCCAAATTTCCACACCACGCCAACGTGAGGACTTTTAGGTCTGACATATTTAGCGTGATCCAGCTCCACTATACGACAAGTATTAAGTGGCTTCAGATTGAATGATTGATTGGTTATATTAACGTCGCTCTAGAAGCAACACGAGGCAGCATGCTCAAGAAGACCGAGCTCTCACAAGGGGTTTAGAGCTACAAACAGGCCACCCGGGAATCCCCCGCACTCAGCTTTTATTGACAAAAGAACATAAAATTACATATTTTCGAAACTCAAAAGTAAATAAAAGCTTACATTGTGTTTACACAGCTGGAAATATGCACGGCAGAAGTGAAAAAAAAAATTACAGTAGGATTTCTTTTCTTGCAGAAATAAGACGTAGAACAGGCGACGTACTTTGGTTAAATGGCACAATGCGAAAGGTGCCCAGAAACTCGTGAACTGAAAATGAAGTAACAGGAAAAGAAGGAAAACTGAAATTTTACAAAAATGTAATCAAATATTGTTACTGGGTAATTTTGCATTTGAATTTTCCCACACGGACTTCAGCCAAATAGGTTTCGCATCAACAACAGGACATTTTGAATGAAAATCTCTGGTAAAAGGGCAAGAGAATACGTAGTGGTCAGCATGTCCAACAGAGCCACGGGAACATAATTTGTATTTTTCATATTCAAACTATTTAAATAACAAATGAAGGGACCATGACCAGGTAAAAAGTGTGTAATTAGCAACAGATCTCGTAATTTTGAGCCTCGGCCAAGTCACGAGGACATCACCTGAGATGGCACTTCCCTCTCCTTACTTTCATGCCATGGGAGGACTTTGAGCCCCGATTGATTTAACGTGCATCAACCAGGCAACACGACGGGTCTTTAATGGCATCAAGACTGGAACCTACGACTCGACGAAAACATCTGGCCGCGAGTCGGCGACCTTGACCACTATGCCACCGCGGCCATAAGTGGCTTGAGAACACTAACCTGTGTTTTGCTAGAAACAATGCCGGCCGCGTGCTCGCGATCATGACCACTCAGCTGCCACCACTGCTGAGGAATCTTTCAATCATAGGAGAAGACTTACAACCCAAGACTTACAACTCAAATGAAAGACAAAATTACATTTGGATATCATTAAAAAACTAAACAATCTATTAAAAAAAACATTTCCCTCTGTAGAAACATGAAAAATTCTGAATTTAACAGGAGAGTTGAAAAATCGATAGTTAAACAAAATTAATCTTTATAATAATTCAATATAAAAACCAACGTTTTTAAAAACAACGTTTTTATATGGTGGCAAAGTTTATTAGAGAAAGTTATTGAAATATTAGTTAAAACTGTTAGTTATTTTTAACTTTAAAATTCACTTAAAAAGAGACATTTGTGAGAGTTTTAAAAAATTCATAATACTCATGAAATCAAAACATGTATTTGAAAGTTTGTAAGTCATTCTATTAAAAAAAGAATGGGAACCAGAATTCAGAAAAAATTATTGTGATAAGACATGGTGCCAAATATTGGAAACTTTCTTTCTTGCGAATGATTACTGACTAAAAGTCAGCAACCCTTACTATCTCGGAGATAGTAAAGGGGAGATAGTATCTCCCCTTTGTGAGTACAAAAGGTTTACGATACCGCATGCTGCGTGGGGAGTGCCAGGTGTTCCCAGAGGGGGAAAGAAATTTTTTCCTCAATCCTAAAAGCGCCGAGAGGAAAGAATATTTTGACTTATTAAAATTATTGAAATATGAGTTAAAACTTGTCGCAAACGTCTAAATATTGCATTGTTAGGCGAGTACGAACGATTCCCAAAATTTCAAAGCTCTAGCTTGATGGGAAGTTGGTTAAATTAACGATCGAAAATTTGATGACACACACACTCACTCACACCAAGTGAAATTCAGAAAAACGTTATAAAAAAATCACTGTTATTATACGAACACACATACGGATTAAGGTCTGAAATAAAGCATTGAAAATAGAAGAAAAAAATTATTTTTAGATAACTTCTTTTAAATATATAAGCAAAACAATACTGAAGTGAAAATAGTATTAAGACCGAAGGAGAAATATTAGAAATTCGGTGGGAGATGGAGAGGGCGCTAGCGAATACTTATTAATTTTTTAGCTATACCAGAGTTTTTCGTGCTGAAAATTAAATTATGTAAATTCTTGGAGGCTTTTTCAACTTGTTTGTCATTACAGTTTGAAGGGCTGCATTTATTCGCTTTTTCAGTTTGTCAGTATTCGCTGAAAGTGACACTAAGAATACATTATCTTTTAAATAGCCCCAAAGAAGGAAAAAACACAGGGAGTTAAAAACATGGTTTCTCTTTTGATATACTGATTAATAGCAAGGTCGTTATCTGCTCTGAATACCACTCAAATGTACTGTGTCATGTGACTGCGGTATTTCGTGGTCATAGTCACAGACTCGCGGCCGACATTTTTCGTCGAGTCGTGGATTCGAACCCAAATGCCACGAAAGGGCCGCCGAGTAGCCGAGTTTGATGCACGCTATGTCTGTCGTGGCTTAGAATCCCCCCCGTTAGCGTGGTGAGGAAGTTAGGAGAGGGAGGTGCCTGATCAAATGTCGTCCTCGCCACTTGACCGAGGCTCAAAAGTAAGAGGTCCCCTGGGCTCTTGTTTGCAGCTCTAAGCCCTTTGGCTGAGCTCAATCCACTGCTCCACATATTTCGAGAGCTCAACCCCCCGCTCCGCACATGGTGCACTACGGGTTTCATTGCTCTACACCAGGGCTTCTCAACCGGTGATACGAGTATCTCAAGGGACCTTTAGAAGATACGCGAAAAGAAAATGCACTATACTAATGAACTATAAAAAAAAAACTATAAAAAAATTGGCAGAGGTTTTTATTAAGATTTGCATTTGTAACATTTTCTAAAAAAAGAAGAAAATGTTGAACTTCGTATCAAATACTAGTCTGAAGAACCTCTTCAATGTCGGAATAAGGAATCTAGAAAGTTTAGGAGAGCTAGTCGTGGTGACGAAAACACCGTATGTATTTGTTGGAGTTTACAAGCACGGAGACTGTTGAACTCGCATTTTTTAAAACGTTTTTCTGAATTTCACTTGGTGTGTGTGTGTGTGTGTGTCATCAAAT
>BMAW01104244.1:0-24637 GCA_019974015.1 Nephila pilipes | reverse complement strand
AAATTTTGCCACTATATAAAAACGTTGTTTTTAAAAACGTTGGTTTTAACTCGAATTATTTCCCCGTATATTTACCCGAAAAATAAATATACATAGAAACATTGAGATTGTATTTATCTTTGAGCATAATTTTTCAAAATTTTGTGATTCGATTTATTCCTAAATATCTCATTAATTCCCCCCATCACCAATCATTACGTTATTTATTTATTTCGCATGCTTCAAAAATTAAAAAAAAAATAATAATAAGTAATTAAACAATGAAAAATTAGATCATTTAATTTAATTCAACATATTTTTTTTTTGGTAGAAGTTTTAGGGATCGGTAACGTGCGAAACAGAATGTGCTTTGAGAGATTAAGTGTTCCTGTGGGGGGGGGGGGGGGACGGGTTTATGGACCCAACCCAGGGGGGTATGGGAATTGAAAGAGTATGAGTACCGCTGCTCTTCGCGGCCTTTAGTGGAAACAGGACTGGAACGCGTTCATTGATTGAATTTTTTGTTCATTTATATATTGAGCGATTCTTTCCTATCATTCCTAACCGACTCAAAGATCCGTTCAACACAGCAAATTTTAAACCACGCACAAATGTCGAAGTCGGCACCCAAACTGAAATAAGTGTTTCAAAGAATCTTAAACACGAAGGCGTTTTATTTATTTTAATGACTCACTTTAAGTTCAATGGGTGAAGAGTACTAAATTTTTTTTTAAATAATACGAGTATATTATTTTAATGTATTCAGTGCTGAATATTCTAATTTGTCATTCACACACTAAATATTCAGTTGGTGCTCTCAGCTCACCAAGAATTCGAGCGATTGCATAATAAAAGAAGAAGAATGGCAATAAAACCTGTGTGGTTTTTATGAGTCCTTGCTCGGACATTATTTTATGAGATTCGTAGGACACGAATTCGGGATTATATGTTAATCGCGACGTTTTGATGAAGATCAAAAGATTTCTTTAAAATTCCACTCATTGGTAAAAAGTGCCGAACACCGTATGAAAAATTGCTTATGAATACCAAACACAGATGTGTCACTGGTAAGTATCCTTTTCAAAGAATATGAATATGATTGCTAGTAGGAAAAATACTTTTAAAGGGCAATTTTTGTTAAAATCCATTATCTCAAAATAAATAAATAAAAGAAATAAGTAATTATAATAAATTAAATAAATATTTATAACAATGCTGTATGAAAAATTGATTATGTATACCAAACGGAGGTCTATCACAAATACTTTTTCTTTTCTTTCTTTCCCTATTTTTTTAAGATTAGGAATTTGTTTTCTAGAATGAAAAGTACTTTTAAAGAAATTTTGTCAAAATCCATCATTTCAAATAATAAACAAATAAATAAAAAATATTAATGCTGTATGAAAAATCGCTTAAAAATTCAAAACATAGATTGAGTCACTAGCAATTTTTCGTTCCTTTCTTTCCCTATTTTTTAAGATTAAGAATTTGATTTCCAGCATGACAAGAACTTTTAAAGGACAATTTTTGTCAAAATCCATTATCTTAAAAACTGCTGCATGAAAAATTGCTTATGAATATCAAACACAAGTAACAAGTGCCATTAGTAATTTTTTTTAAAGATATGGAGTATGATTTCTAAACATGAAAAATACTTTCAAAAGGGAAATCTGTGAAAATCCATTATCTTTAAAAACTGCTGTATGAAAAATTGCTAATGAATACCAAACGCAGATATGTATCAAAGGTAATTTTTCTTTTATTTCTTTCTCTCTCTCCTTTTAAGATTAGGAATATGATTTCTTGCATAAAGAATACCTTTAAAGGGTAATTTTTGTCACAATCCACTATCTTAAAAAAAGTCTTTACGAATGTATTCTTTCAGGAAATCAAAAGATGAAAATTCGTTACATTTTCAAGGCAAAATAATTATCATACTCTTAAAAAAACAATTTTCCTACAATACTTGATTTTTTTTATGCTTTCATACATATTTTTAAATATCAATCAGATGTGGTGAGACCTTATATATTTAAATTTTCCTTAAAAATGGATTATTTTATGAAATAAGATGATGAAACTGCTATAAAAAAAATACAAAATGATACCCATTGTTAACTTTTTCTTAAAAAAAAAATTACAAACTGGTTCCCTTTTGGAAGTAACAATAACAATTATAAATTCTAATTAATCGTAGCAATATAAGGACCCCCGTGGGGGAAAAAATTAAACGAAAAATGTAGTGTTCGGGAAAATAATGGGCGTTAAAAGCAAAACAATAACAACAAATATTTAAAAAATTGGACAACATAATTCTTTTTAGTTTTTTGAGGCCAATAATGACAAACTATTTTACGCAAAAACTGCCTCCGAGAAAAATGTAATTCTAATAAAGAATCTCTCTCGCGCTCTTTGATCGTAATTGTTTATTTATTTATTTATTTTTTCTTTTCAGAATGATTTTTTATTTTAAAATTAAAAATATATATTTAATCATTAATTTTCCATGAATTTAATTCAACGAAATAAACTTGTATTGGTATTTACTTTTTAAAACATATCCTGTTACAGCGATGACTCCCCACCTTTTTTCAATTTGCATACCCCTAGCTGACTGGTTCCATTCTGCATACCCCGAATGAAAAATCTTCCATGTACCTCCTCCCCCATCACTCTGCAGATTCCAAAAACTCCTCCAAAAAAAGGGTGTATTGAATCACATTAAATGATCTATTTTTTCACAGCAGATGGATTTTTTTTTCTTTTTTGAACTAAGAAAACAAATTAACACATAAAATTGGAAAAAAGAAGAATTAATGGGATATTAGAGACTGCATTGAATCACAAAATCCTAAGAAATTAGGCTCAAAAAAAGTGGATAAATACAATCTCAAATCCAAAGGTGCGGAACAAACGCCCGTTCAACAAGCTCCATGATAGCAAACAGCAATACATTGTGATGTTTTTAGAAAATCCACTGTATATTCACGGAGAACTTTAAAATTTTCTAAGTTCGTAATTACGCCATTGAAGATGTTTTTCTGAGCGAGCCAGAGTCGACCATCTATATAATCATCCTGGGTACAAGAAACCATTTGGAGTCCTTAATTTTTTGAAAAGTTAAAAAATGATAATTACAAACACTAAGATATATAACAAATGTTTGTGTATTTAATGCGTGTTTTTGTTTTTGTATTAGTAATAAATTAATTACTTCAGATTTTTTTTTTTTTTTTTTTTTGCAATATCTTTTTTCGATTCTTAATGTATCGAGTGCATTTAAGCATTCTCCACACGCGCTTGACAAAAAAAGCTCAGTTTAGATGAAGATACTCGGAAGTTTCCCAAATCACAATTGACAAAATCTGAATATTCACATAATCAAGAATTAATTTGAAGATTGTCAAAACTCATAGATCTACACAATATTAATGTTTACGATAAATTGAACTTTAAGTCATTCTCACAACGCTAGGAATATTGTCAAGTTTTCATGTACAAGAGTACATTATTTTAGTTCTTAATCATGTTGGAGCCCCCTCAACTGCGGGCCCCTGGTGCATAGCATCCGCCGCACCTCCCAGATGGCCAGCCCTGATACGAGTTTCAGCAGTTTCTCCGTCAAAGTTACAACTAACTCTCTTAATGAAAATCTTTACCGACTGATAAAAATACTTTTGATTGTTTTATTTATTTATTCATTTTTTCAGCTATGTGGTCACCATAACCGTTTTGTTTTCGAGTACTCCTACGGCCTTTCGCGCACCCCTTTATACGAGGGTACCACCAGTTGAGAAACGTTACCTTTAAGACAACTTGTGTAGAAAACCGTAAGGCTATTTGCCTTCCTCGACGTCGATAAAAATTACAATAATTAGAATGTGAAGGAATTTCCGGACAGATTTTATGACTGGTGCCTGGTAAAATCTAAAATTTGAACATAAGTTTCGTTTTGTTATTCTAGCATCGATTTTGAAAATAATTATCTCTTATAAAGTTCATGATTTTTTTTTTTTTTTTTTTTCTCATAACAAAAGGCGCGGCGTGCGAAAACACCTCAAGTACCGACACGACTATTTTCTGCCAAACCCTTCCATTAAGCAAAAATGATCTTTCCTTAAAAGCACGACCGTCGAACTCGGAAATGTTTAATTAAAAAGAAGAACAAAAAAAAAGGACTTTTTCGACCACTCTAACCCTCAGTCGGGGCGAAAAACGGGTCCTCAGTGTGTGACGCGTCACACACTAAAACAAAAACTGTTTTTCTTTTCCCTCTTTCCTAATCACTCTCGGACGGCCTGTCCATCGGAAAGCAGCACGCAACGAGATAGCGAAAAAAAAGAATAAAAAAATAAATAAATAAATATTAGAAGGAAAAAAAAAAGAGAGAGAGAGATAAGAAAGGACGCGAGTAGCAACACAGAAAAAAAAAATCACAAAAAAGAAAATCTACTCAGAGCTATTTGAAAAGGGGGGAGGGTGACTCTGGCTGCGGTTCACTAAACTCAAGGTCACGGCGCCTCTCAGGTACAGGTAGAGGCAGCAATGACGTCACGAGTATCTCCTCAAGAAGGAAGATCCGGGATCACGGTGGAATTAAGAGATTGTTCAGAGAGGGAGAGTTTGGAAAAACCGTCTGGAGAGTGAAAGAAAAAGAAAGAATGGACTCGTTTGGGTCAGCAGCGTCCACTTCGGTTGCAAGTTCGGGATATATATGAGGGCGAAGAAGAGATTTTCTTTCCCTTTCTTTTCTCGTATCTTGTTTAATGGAAGGTTTTTTTAAGGTGGCAGATGAAACGGCAATAGAAATTTTAGTGACGAGGAAGCGAAACCGGAATGTTTTAAAAATAGAAATGTGGAAAAAAATGTGGGTCATTTTTTTCTTCTTCTTCTGTAGAATATTTTTTGTGATTAGAAAAGGGGAGGAGGGGTGCGAGTATGAGGAAAAAAGGTTGAAGGGGAAAAAAATTAAAGGATCTTCATAAAGTTCAAAAATAATGTAGGTAATTGTCTACGCTGTGATTCAATTTGTTGTTGTATTTGATTCTTAAGGGACGTTTTTCAAAAGGAACTTTGAAAATAATGCTTTAATAGTCCACCATTGTAACAATGTTTTCTTACTTCTCCAAGATCTTAAGCACTGAGTGCCATTGTTCAAATATAAGATGAGTGAAATTTTTTTAAGAAACAAAACCGTTACATAAACAATGCTTCTAAATTTCTGTAGTTATTTATAGTCACTTGCTATAAAATGATAGGTAAGTGCTATGGTATATTACATATATTAATTATATATGGCCTTAAATAGCTGAATTTTGGTGTGTAATGTATCTAAATACTCTCAATATGAAACCCAAGTGAGTCCAATTGCAATTTTAATAAATTGGTATTGTAGTACCTCATTAAAATTCAACATAAATGAGGCTCTAAGTCGTTCAGATTAATGAAAGTTAGAAATAAACAAAACAAAACAAAAAATAAGATTGAAATAGGCTTTGCAAATTCAATTTTAAAATGTATAAACGCCTTTTTTTCTTTTTAAAAAAAGGTTTTATTTGGATTATTAAAGGTCTTCACCTTTGGTATCGAGCTCATTCGACGATGAAAGTTTTGAATCCTTTTGTTGGGTAGCCATTATCTTCCCAATCTATATCACCGGTTCACCATAACGAATATTAATCTGCATAAAGTAAGCGTATTTTCCTTACCCAGGTTTCGCAAAAGCAATTACTATTAAGAAAAGAAAATACCTTCTTCAGATTCCTTAATGCATTTTTATTTTCAAGAACAGAGCCTTCTAAAGCACACAAACTTTGCCAATGTTAATAACAAAAAATAATAAAAACAAGTGTTTCTGCCATAACAATCAATTATTAAATAAAATAAGAGCCATCGCTACATTATTAAAATAGTCTGTAATATTCTTTTCCGATTTTAGAAAGAAAGCAGGCGATAAAATATTAATTAAATATATCTTAACAACGCAAATGTATCTTGCAATAATTGTTTTAATTGTAATGTATTATAATATCAATCTTTCGAACCTAACGCCTTGTTTCCTTTATTTCATGCCCAAACATTTTTGTTGACGCCATTTTCTCAAAAAAACAATATGTTAGCACATGTTAGTAACCTATAAAATGAGCCAAGGTACATACAAAACACTTTGTACAGTAAGAACATGTATTTTGAAATAAGGATAAGCAAAATGGTAAATATTACACAACATTGTAATTTTGAGCCTTGGTCAAGTAATAATGATCCTTGATGTGATTCTAGAGCTCCAAGATATGTATATTTTGTGAAGTGGATGATCCAGTCCTAGATACACTCAGCATCCCAACTTAGAGTTATTCTATATAACTATCTTGTTCTGAACCGAGTTTCGAATTTAATATTTTCCGGTATGAAGAATTAAATATATTAAATGTTTCATTGATATAGTCAGAGGTGTACTCAGAAATTAATTTTGGAAGGTGCATATCATGATTGCCATGAAACAAGCAATTTCTTATTTAGAACTACCACTTGGTAAAAAGTAAACAATACACTACATCAGAATTTTTTCTCTTGTTTAAAACTGTTCAAGTATCGATATAATTTCATCAATCCTTTAAAATTACGAAAATGAAAATCGTTTAAAAAAATAATTAGGATACCTTGAGAATAAAATTTGCATTTCTTTGGGAGGACGGTTGCATTTTCTATTAGGATGCAGTCCCCCCTATCCCTTCATCCAGTAACTCTGACCAGGAGACACTCTTTCAGAAACAACACAAACTTTTATTTTTTTTCTCAGAAGTTGGCTTATCTGAAATCTTTTTTTTCGCTTCGTGATGAAGAAAATTGAAGCAGGAGGAGAGAAAAAAAAAATTCTTATATTTAAGATTAAGAGCACCTATAACAGTGAAATAAAAGAATTATTCAGAAATATTTCAGTTTTGGGAAGAATTCTTCGAGGGTGCTTATGCATCTTTGCACCTCCTCTGGATATGCCACTGGATGTAGTCATATGTTTGTAGGTCGTAACAGAGAGAGAGAGAATGATGGCAAAAATACTTAAAAACAAGAAAGTTTTCCTTGGGAAATTTTAACCGTAAATTTGGGTAGTAAAGCGCGGCTTATACGTTTTTAAAAGTTGAAATTTATCGTCTGCGGAGTATCTATTCGGGCGGTGTATTTGAAGGAATTCTATTTTTCCTCTATCTTTGGAATGTCTCTAGTTTAGATCGTAAGTTATGCAGGGGCGAAACTTTTTATTGCAGAATTCGCTGCGACATTTTAGCATAATATGAGGGCTCAGATAGAGCAAAGGCAGTGAAACAAGTTCGAATTCGGGTGAAAATCGTCTAACTACGGAAGGGTGGACCGTAAAACAGTGGAGTAGTAAGAAGAGGTGCAAAAGGTCATATGCATCCCCAGAAGAGTTTATCTCGAAGCTGAAATGGGCCGCGGTAGCATAGTGGTCATGGTTTCGTTCAGTCGCGGGTTCGATCCTTGGCTACCAAAGACCCACCCGGTAGCCGTGTCTGATGCACGTTAAATCTGTCGGGACCCAAAGTCCCCCCCCCCTCCCCCGTTGGCGTGGTTTGGAAGGTCGGAGAGGGGATAGCCAACTCAGGGTTCAAAATTACGAGGTCCATCGCCAATAGCTCTCGCATTGCTTCTAGTGCGACTTTAATAAAAACTAAACTAGAAACTGAAATATTTCAAGGCAATTCTTTTATTATACTCTAAATTTTAAACATAGGAACTCTTTTTTTTTTTCTCCTCATGCTTAAATTTTTTTTCATCACAAAGCGAAAAAAAGGATTTCAAATAAGCCGGTTCCCGAGAAAAGAATAGAAAAGTCTTGGCTGTCTTTGAAAACCTCTGGCTCAGTATTTGTAAATGAAGAGAAGAAGTGAGTGCGCCCCTAAAACAATGCTTCCCCCAAAATGAAAATCTTATTCTAATGGTATCTTACTTATTTTTCTTAAAAGATCTTTACTTTTTAAATTTTTGTAACTTGATAAAATTGCATCAATACTTGAACAGTTTTAAATAGGAAAAATTAGATTTGTGTAGCGTATTATTTACTTTTTACCAAGTGGTGATTCTAAACTAAAAAAAAAAATGCTTCTTTCGTGGTGATGACTATATGCTCCTCCCAAAATTATTTTCTAGATACGCCCCTGCCGCAATGCATGTACTTTCTGTTGATACCATCGAAAATGAAAATGAAGGTAGCTGTGTTGAAAGAAATGATTTAGAACTGAGTGATGAAAATTATTTTTTCATAATCATCAGTCAAGTTTAATTCTTTTTCATAATATGGGAATTTATGGTAACAAACAATGCTTACCGGTCCGGTAAAAATAACGTCTATTAGAAATCAGCATAGTTCGTTTGGGGGAAGTTCAAGGTGTGGTGTTTGCTTAATTTTATATTTAACATACTGCTGTTCATACAGAGAAATGTTGTAAATATTATAAAATGCAATTATTGCTGATAACATCAATTTGGAAGGGAATTAGCGAATATTTGAATGTCAAGTTTCTGATTATACTTCAGTGCATCTTATCACATAAACCTTCGTTTCTTCAATCGATTATCATGTTTGTGGCGTTAACTCTAGGATGACTTGTAAATACGAAATTACCATAGACTCATATTTGTGAAAGTCGAAAATATTTAAAAAAAAGTAAAGTTGGCTCTCTTTTCTGAAATATCTTGGTATTGTAGCGAAGGCTATAGATAATCCCAGTCAAAGACTTCCGCATTGAACTCCCGTTTTTGTTCCCAACTTCCCATTCAAAGTCATAATAAAAAGTTTATTGCTTATAAGCAATAAATGAACAAAATCAGGGGTCATCGGTTTGAGTCAACCACATTCATGAGCACCTGACTCTGTTACACAGGTGTGGCCGAGTTGAATCCTCTTTGTGAGGTTAAATGACCTGTGACATTGATATGTATGTGAATTTAGGGCCTAGCCGTGTGACGGCTGGCATCTGCTTTCACGTGGGTTAAACTGACATAAACCGATAAGAACGTATGGTGTTGCGGGGGACAAAAACGGTGTTTGTCTTTGATTCGATAGTTCATTCAAAAATGAAAATAAATCTAAGGGGGGCGTGAGACAGACCTCCCCGAGGTTTTAAAAAGAGAGAAAAAGGAAATGAGTGTAGATTCCTGCAGGGGAGCGAGAGAGGGTTCCAGCTAGAAGTTGGAGGCCTACTCTTGCGACTTAAGAACTAAAATCGAACTGCATTTGATATTAAGCTTTTGGTGGTATTTTAACTATATGTGTTTGGACTTTGTGCGAATAGAAACCAGTGGAAACGCCTAACTAGAATATAATCCATAGATTTGTAAATTAAAGAATTATTTTTACTTCAGCTTTGTGATCCCTCCACGTTACCAGCTTCATTCCATGCATTCTGCGGTCTCGACGTTATAGTATAAATATATCATATGACGTTATCTTATTGCCTTTTAAAGAGCTTTGCTTCTATAAACAAATGACCCTGAAAAGCACAACTGGTAAGGAAAGGCATCTACGTGCCACTCTGATAGGTTCCGTTAGACATTGAGATGCGATGAGGAATTTTTTTTTTTTATCATTTACTTGTAATAAATATTTGATCAGTGTAAGATTTAAGAAACTGACGAGCGGATGCATTTAAAATGTCTCGCTAAGTGTGTTAATTCTAATGATAGCTTTCGTTTTACGAGGTGGGGCTATTAATGAGATGATATAGAATGACGCTGATACAGAAGAAGAACGTCTGCTCCAAACGTTAGAGAGCGACAGCTGTTTAGCATGATGCCTTCCCTTTCGAACGCAGTGCCTCGTCTTCTATTAACAAATCCGAAGCCGTCGTTCGGATTGGAGTTATTTTTTTTGCTTCGCCGGAAATATGATTGGTGAGCAACGAATTATTGTGAAATTTCACATGAAACACAGAAAACTGCAGCCGAAACATATAATTTGTTGAGAGAAGTGTATGACAATGAATATTAGTCACGTGCATGTATTTTCGAGGGGTTTTAGCGCTTTCAAAATCGCCGAGAAGACGTTGAAGATTATTCACGCCAGTGTCACCCTTTTACGTCGAAAGCGGATGACAACATTGGAAAAAAAATCAGTATTCTGGTTCGATGTAATTGTTGGTTAAATATTCATTCGATTGTTGAGACTGTAAGAACTGACAAAGAATCCATAGGGTAAATTTTCCCACCAAGATTATATTTCACATAATCTATCAAGAGGTTTCTTGTAAGTATAGTATCTCAATGTCAAACTGTCCACCTTTTCACTGGATCTTGAGCCATGCAATTTCCATCTGTTTCTTAAGGTGAAATATGCACTAAAAGGAACAAGAATTCAGTCTGTTGAAGCTGTGAAAGAGAAATGGCACGCGTGCTGAAGGAGATGATAGAAGATTTCCAGGACTGTTTCGAACAATGGAAAATTCTCATGGAGCATTACAGGGATAGAGGAGGAATGAACGTTAAAGGTGATAATTAGTAAATATATAACACATCGATCAATAACTCCCGAGTCTAAAATTGAAAACAACATTTTTTTTGTAAAATTTTTTTTTATTCATCAACATAACACCTTTTGTTAATCACCTTTTAGGGTGATACAATCGTTCCAACGCTTTTCCAAATCTTTTTTTTTTTTTTCCGCAAGAAATCTTTTTTGTTGCGAGTAAATAGCGATAAACAGCTTTCTGAATCATCGACTCGTTGCTGTTTTTGTTCCATCGAAAGCAATCGCGGCACCCACTTGGAAAAAACCTTTTTCATGCTCAATTTTTCATGAAGGATAGTAAATACACTTCCATATGATATCTGTGTCATCTCAGCAATCTCACGGAGCTTCACTTTACGATCTTTCATTATAATTTTTGTCACTTCACTCACATTTTCCGGTGTAACGGCTTCCACAGGTCTACCCGAGCGTTCCGCGTCATTTGTGTCGGTACGACCACGTTTAAACTCGGCAAACCACCGACAAATCGTTGCTTTTGATGGACAAGAGTCCGGGTAACATTTTTCAATCCATTGTTTCGCTTGCACGGTGTTTTTACCCATTAAAAAACAATGTTTTATCAGAACACGAAACTCGGTTTTTTCCATTTTTTAAACAAACTACAAAACGACTTTACTCCAACCTCGATAACTCAGCTGTTTCTGGTCCGATCGACTTAAAATTTTGACACGTTTCAAGCAAAGGTTAGTACTCTAGAAAGACCTGGTTACTGGTTTACTACGAGCGCCATCTCTGGGTTAGTCTCGGGAGTTATTGATTGATGTGTTATGAATTCAAAATAAAATATTTTACAGCTCCTGTATCATTATTAAATAGCCACAATTCGTATTTGAGGCAAAGTTGCAAGAATGCTACTCGCAGAGGAGACACGACTTCTTTGATTAAAGGCGAACTAGATAAGACATGAACCCCACACTTTTGCTACCACCCCACAAAGAGATCTCGATCAGAAGTAGCGTGCATCAACCTTGCTATACAGCGGGTCTTTAGTGGAATTAGGACTCGACCGAAAGAACACCGTCCACGAGCTTGCGTCCATGACTATTTGACCACCGCGGCCGTTACGCACCCTGAAGAGGTGGGCCGCGGTAGTCTAATGGTCAAGGTCGTGGACTAGCGGCCGGCGGTTTTCGTTCAGTCACGGGTTCGATCCTTGGCCGCCAAAGACCCGCCGTGTAGCCGGGACTGATGCACGTTAAATCTGTTCGGGGCCCAAAGTCCTCCCGTTGCTGTGGTGCGGATGTTAGGAGAGGGGGTGCCAGTTCAGGTATAATCCTCGTCTCTTGACCGTGGCTCAAAATTACGAGGTCCGTCGCCAATAGCCCTCGTGTTGCTTCTAGTGCGACGTTAATAAAAACTAAACTAAACCTACCCTGAAGGTAAATTAAGAAAAGAAAAACTGCAACCATAACTGCATATAACTTGGCCCGTGGATAGTTAAATGAGATTGCCACCCCTGTCTGCAGTCAATAGTCCAATGTGCAACCACGATGTGAATCGTACAATATCAAATCAATCAGTATTTGCATACCTACTACATATCACTTCATAGCTTACGAACACACGTACTACATATTACTTGTCACAACTGCCACCGTAACTGCATATAACATGGCCCTTGGATAGTTAAATGAGTTTTCCACCATTGTCTGCAATCAATAGTCCAATGGGCAACCGCGATGTGAGTTATATAAAATCAAATCAATCAGTATCTGTATACGTACTACATATCACTTTGTTTTTAAGATTTTTTTTTTAGTTATTATTATCAGGGTTCACAAAACTTTGTGAACCACAAGAACGAACCCGAATCCGCACAAAAAAAAATCCGAAAGTGAACAGCTTGATCGGTGTCGGATTACAGAACCAGCTAAACTATCGAATGCCAGATCAAAGAACGCTTACTGCATCTCTTAATTCAGAAAAAAATAGTATAATATTCATACGATTATGCATTGGCGTTGACTGAATTCAATTGATGGAACATTTTCAATTCAAAATTGCCCTCGAACATTCAAATTAATGCCAACGAAAATAGTTACCATTCGATCGGGCGAAATGCATGTGAGCCACTTAACAAGTCGGCAAGTATAATCAATGCATCACACTCAATCAATTCATTGTGGAATTCGAAAAGCAAAAAAAAAAACTGTGCATCGATTAATGAATACGAAAAAAAATTGTAAACCTGTTTCCGTCGAGGCGCCCTAATCACTCACCCATTCTGACAGCACAAATACCCCTTTTGGTTCGAGATGGTTCACTAAAACAGTTCAATTACGTGATCGTTTGTCTGGAATGCTTTCGTCATCATCAGTGGTCAAGCCGAAAGATCCATGGGAGAGTCGATTCTCGTTCGCTGAACGGATTTTCCTGTCCATAAGAGGAAGAAGCACGTTTTTGACGGGCAGCACAATTGTCATTCGGTTCTCGATTTGACAGTAATGAGTGCCGGTCAAAGAACGCTTCTTCTCGACAAGACGCTTGAGTGGTTAATGAATCTTCTTGATGTTTGCGAGTGTCCGTAACTATTGGATTATGCCTTCCATCGATTGTTTCTTTTTTAATCGAGTGCTAACATTTGTGTGTTGCTTCCTTGAAGAAGAAAGTAGATGAAAATTATAGTGTTATGCTCACTTTAATGAAAATATTAAAAAAATATATATATTAGGGATAATATTCCATAATGATTTAAATAAGTGTTCATGAGTTCTCGTACTGATGGTACATGAAATTATTGTACAAAAACAATAAATTTTACAACTATTTCTAGGCGAACGATGAAAAACACTTCTTACGTAACATAGAAAGAAATATTTGAGCTTACATGTACCACAAATGCTCACAATGTTAAAGCTGACCTTGTTTGCGCATATTTGGAGAAAAACGTTTCCAAATGCTGGGAGTGACTTCTTGTATCCTTAGAGCAGGGGTCTGCAGACTTTTCAGGGAGAAGAGTCAAATGATTAAAGAAATAGGATGGTGAAAGTGTTAGTGAGCCAATTATATGTATACCTGGGCGCACCCGGAGGGGGGGGGGTATGACTTCGGTAGCGGTCATGATCTAGACCAAGGGTCACCAAATTGGTCGATATAGACCCCTGGGGGTCGATACGGTCTAAAGGGTTGATGAAATAAATACCAATGCTAGTCAATCGCACATTTATTGACTGCAACGTAGAGTATACAATTTTCGTTCGGAATGCCATTTGTAATTATAATATAGTTAGAAAAGTTTTTATAATAGATTAAAGCTTATTTAATTTCTCATTCCTGCATATTTCTTAAAATAATTATTAATTATCTTTTTTTTTTTAAACCGTTTAAAGTATGCGTGTTTGGTGATGAGTTCTCATTCTCAGACTTGTGAGAAATTATTCTTGCGCTACAAGATGGCCCAAATTAGAGCACAACCTTTTAAATTACGGCTGTTTGATAAGCTTTGCGCCGAAAACAATGAACTATCAAACCAGTTATTATTTCACACAGAAATACAATAATTGTCTAGAAATGCATGATAACAAAAGTTTGTCGAATTGTTTAAACAATTACAGAATTTCTTACTGAAATTAATCCAGTCTTTAGTGACGAAATACAAAGAAATAAAAACAATATTTCTTATTTGGCCGATGTATTTGCAAAGCTCAATGATATTCAAACACGTCACCAAGGGAAATATATCACATTAATTCAAACACGAACAATTATTTTAAGCTCTTTCTTGAAATTTTCGACATTTGGATATAACCCGACGTAGAATTGGAAATACATACAAATCAGTTCCAAAAATTAAGTGATAATTTTAAATTATGCTTTTGAGATATTAAAAATATAGATAAGCCAGAATGGACTATCGCATCACTTTCTGTTCGACAGTCATTTGAAAGACGAAGTCATTGAATTATTATTTGACCAGGAAGCAAAGATACTTTTTAATAATTTAACTGTGAGTAAATTTTTTACGAATATAAATATTATGAAAAAATTTTCCAAAACTAGTTATACGACATTCCCTTTTTAATTGCATTACCAAACTCATATAGTTATGGTTGAATATGACCTCAGTCGTGTTAATTCTACTTTAACAAAGAAGAGTAATAAATAGAATATGGAGCTCCGAGGCTAAGTAAGACTGAAATTAACAAATTTCGAACCAAATATTGCTAATCTAGCCAAGAGTCATCAAACACATCTTTCTGATTGATTTATGTAAAATTTTTTAATTTTGTCAAAATCAAAAGAGGAAAAAAAAAAACTTAACTGTTTCTATGATTTAATTTAATTAAGAAACAGGTAAGTTTTTTTTTTTTTCTTTTTTATTATTTTTTATAGAGGGGTCGATAAGAGAATTATAAAATTTTTGGGAGTCGGTCATCAAAAAAATTTGGTGACCCCTGATCCAGACTGTCATTATTAAATTAATTTTTTTGTTTTTTTAAAAAAAAAATTATACAAAGTAGTATCTTCCATTCCTTTCAAAACTAAGAACTCTTAAAGATATTTTTATTTTGGTGGTTTAATGAAAGAAACAACCAATGTCAAAATATCGTAATGTCAGGAATTAGACTTCCATACTTCTTGGACTAATTTCAGTGCCAATAATAAGAAAATACTTTATTCTGAAACTTCATATTTTCACTAATAATTAAAATTGGCATTGGCTGTTCTTGCATGTAAACGTTATGAACTTTATTAGTTGAATATGTTACCTGTCTAATTTTCATACAAAAAATTGACTTAAATTATTCTTGCATTAAACAACGCATTTTAAGTAATTCTTATTTAAATCTACCTGATCAAGATGCTGGGTACGCCTAGACATGTTTATCTAGATATGTATGGAAATTTAAGGCATTTATAAAAAGGATAAGTATAAATATAAATTACAATCTTTGGATTTATGAGTATTTATTGCGCTCACTGTCTATCTTTTTCACGCTATCGGAGCTTTGTCTTGGCAAGACAATATTTGGGGGAATTTCGCTTTATTCTACTTTCGATCGGTTTTGTTTTGCAAAAATTTGTAGAGATTTTTCAGGGGCTTCCATTATAATTCTTAAAAAAATTAACAATTATGATACAGTTGGTTCCATTTTATTATTTTCTTCTCAGTGGAAAAGAAAAACACAAGAACGCTTGAAATACGTTGATACAAAATAGATTTATAGCAAACAACCATATGAATCACAATTCATTTCAAGTGACTCGAGACTTCTTATTTGAGCAGATATTTCATCATGTAGTTTTTTTAATATGAAAACATCATTTGATATACCGTGAACAGGCTCTAAATTTAACATTTAATTCCGGTTGCACGCCGATTGAACCAGAATGTCGTGCCTATATCCTTCTCTAATTATTGATGGTTCAGTGGTGCTAATTGATATTTGCGATTTTTTTTTATTGAACAAACAACGTCCCTGTGTACCACTAAGTATCACTCAGAGCTTGCAGAAGTAAGTATAGAACAGTATATTACAATAAACGAAAACAACAAAAAAAAACAAAAAACATGTGACTAAACAATATACAAACAAAAATTAAGAAGGATTATAAATATCTTCAATATATTTGATAAAAAGAACTTTTATACTGGAAATTAAATTACTAAGATTTGGAAACCAGTTAATGTTTAATTTTTTCGAAGCAAATTTAAGAATATTTCTCTGTGAGACAAATTTTGAGCTTAGAAACAGAATGTGCTCAATGTGCTCATCACCTCCGGCACTGCAGTTGCAATTTGTATTCGAACTTAAATGGAATCTCTTCAGATATTTTTTTAAAGTTACCGTGACCTGTGTAACGTCGTGATCCCAGAATGTGGGGAATGAAGCGGTAACATGAAGGGATCTCACAGCTTAAGTAAAAATAATTCTTTATTTTACAAATCTGTGGATTATAGTCTAGTTAGACTTTCCCACCTGGTTTCTATTCGCACAAACTGCAAACACATATAGCGACACAGCTCAAGTCCAAACACCTATCCAACCAAAGACAAACTCCGTTTTTGTCCCCCGCAACCATTCGCTCTTATCGGAAAATGTCAGTTTTCCCCACGTGCAAGCCGATGTCAGCCGTCACATGGCTAGGCTCTAAATTCCCATATATATCAATGTCATGGGTCAACAATTCCTCACAAAGAGGATTCAACTCGGCCACACCTGTGTAACAGAGTCAGATGTTCATGAATGTGGCTGATCCAAGCCACCTGATTTTGCTCATTTATTGCTTTTAAGCAATAAACATTTTATTGTGACTTTGAATACGAAGTTGGGAACAAAAGCGGGAGTTCAATTCAAAAGTCTTTGGCGGGGATTATCAATAGCCTACGCTACACCTGTAAGAAATTGCGTAATTTTAAAGCTAGTGAAGAAGTGACGGCAAGACATTCTTATATTGACGTCTGGTAAAAACCTTTTCGTGATGCTTGCTGTATTTGATTTAATATATATTTTGTTCCATTATTTCAGGACACTTTCCATCATAATCTTTTTAAAACACGATTGAGGAATATTAACTTTAAGATCAATTTCCCGCTTCGTGGCAATCTTTGCCAGAAAGTCAGCCCTCTCATTGCCACAAATACCAGAATGTTCACGTACAAAAGAGAAGCAAACAGTAATGTTCTGATCTTTGAGGTGTTTGAGATGCTTTTGAATTTCAACAACAATATCATTTGAGGAAGATATGTTTTTTAATGTTTCCAATTAAGATTAATCATTTATTTTAATTACTTCCTCCTCTCAAAGTAATTTATAAGTTCAGTTACTTCTACTAATTATTTATCTAAGATATTTACTCTTTTGTACTGAGTAATATACTTTTTTTGCAGCCAATTACAGTATAGTACTCCTTAAGAACAGGATTGCCTATAGTACTAGCACTAACTAACGCGGCCCTTATCTGAAGATCAACATATAAATTTTTCACAAGGGTTCTCCTCCATTTTTTCCAAGAATAACCTTAATTTTGAAAACAATTCTAGGCACTTATTCAGTAAATAATTATTCTAAATTTTACTAAAATTAAAACCATTTCTAAGTTGTTAGTACACATTTTTCAATCCAATTTCAACAAAATTGCTTGCCCATCTCGCCAAGAACGCTACAAATATTATACATAGAGACAGAAGTCCGAAGAGCCGTGGACTGCCGACCCCTTCCTTTGAATACGATGACCATTTTCAGATAATCTATTGTTTGGAAATTGTTTTCAAAAATTTCGTTCTTTAATTATCCCCACAGAAAAAAGGTACAGAAATATTTTTTTAAGGGAATGAGTAGGCCATATATTTCTTGAGATGAGTCGATTGCCCTAGAAAGAAATCTCGAAGAATGTCCGTAATTTAATTAATCGTATGACATATTGCATTGTTTTCATTGAATCAAGAACCTTGTTCGTCTAATCTGAGCTTTCTTTGGGTTTTTTTCTGTGACAAATAATAAACAAACAATAGATGATCTGAAAATTATCATTACTTGAAGAATACTAGAATTCACTCAAATCATGCGCAATCAGTCATTCAATCATACTAGTCTCAAATCATGCGTAAACGAGGTCAGCTGTGCCGCCTAGAAAGTGTGGTAGATTTTGAACATTTGTTGCAAATGAAGGTACAATTTTTTTTTTTCTCTTTGTTATGTCAGATGTTTTTTTCATCATTTTCGTGAAAAGAATCGTTTAAGAGCCCGTTGTCTTTGTGTAATTCTGGAATCGTCGCTTTTGGCATACCCTGTGTGTACTCTGTAGTAGTTTCCTAACCTTTTACATCTTCGGGACTGTGAAAAAAGGAAAAATATTTCGTGGACCGGCTTCAACAACAACAACAAAAACGCGACATACAAACACGTATTTTACTTAATAAACCTGCTATATAAATATAAGTTTTGATTAGTGCCATGTTTGCTGTTGTTTATTTTTTAAAACGTTTTTATGTATTTCACTTGGTGTGTGTGTGTGTCATCAAATTTTCGATCGTTAATTTAACCAACTTCCCATCAAGCTAGAGCTCTGAAACTTTGAGAGAATCGTTCTTACTCGCCTAACAATGCAATATTTAGACATTTACGATCAGTTTTAACTAATATTTTCTTTAATAATACAGTTTAGCCCAACCACTTGGCGCGATTTCAAAAATTGACACCAAACTTGGCGATTTTTTTTGGCTGAACGTTAAGTCCATAAAACGGACCAGGGTAGCCACATTTGGCAAAATACTGCCAAATAATTCTTGTCTTCAAGGGTGGTTGGGTTAAACTGCATTCCAACCATTTAATTTACCGGATGAATTAATTAATTTTAGTTAGTTTTAATGTTTTTATGTGTTTCACTTAGTGTGTGTCTGTCTGTATGTGTATCAGTGTGTCATCAAATTTTCTAATGTTAATTTAACCAACTTCCCATCAAGCTCGAGTTCTTAAAATTTGGGAACCGTTCTTACTTGCCTAACAATGCAATGTTTAGATATTTGCGACCAGTTTTAACTAATTTTTCAATAATTTTTTTAATAAACTTTGCCACCATTTAAAAACGTTGGTTTTTTTATCTCGAATTATTAATAAATTAATAAACATGACTGCAGTGTTTTTTGTGCGAGAAGAAGAGAGCTACATTAACATCCAATCGATTTTTGTTTGTTTGTTTATTACCATTGATATAGTTTAAAAAGAACTTTCACATAAATAGGAAGTAGAAAAAAACTATCGACACTTTGATAGTAACAGAGAGACGGATATTCTTTAACGAGATACATCCATAATTGAGACTAAATAATCGTATTTTACATCTGGACACAACAGTAACATCAGAAGACAATTGTATCCGTTTTTCCTTGTCACGAAGATCAAATACGCATGAATTAACATCTTCCAACACAATTTAAAGATTCAAATAACCTTAGGAAGGACATTTCAATTTTTAAATTTTTACCGGTCTGGAGAACGCTGGTTGCGAAACACGGCTGTATAGTATGCACTGCAAACAAAAATACAAACTGAAACTATATAATATTAATATTACTATTATGCATAATCTTTATTTACTATTATTATTCATTTATTTTTGGTGCGGTGTTGAAGGGGCAGAAGTCGTCGTCTTAGGCCGAAAGATGGTTCAAAGCAGTTTAGGATAGGAAGGTTCCGGAACAAAATCACAATGCAATGAGATGTACAATATACAGTTTACATGAAACAAATTTTATGGACGATATATATATATTACTGAGCTATAAACAAATTTTAATCGTGTGAATGCATGGTGTATACGTAATAAACAAGTACAATCAGAGTCCCATGTATTATGTGATACATTTTTTAAAATATTCATGGATTTATCGCAACGTTTGCGAAATTGTTAAATATGAGAGCGGAAAGTCAAATATGAAACCTAGTAATTTAGTTTCGTCTCCCCAAAATTAATTAAAATTAATTTATTGTTACAATGAAGTCTCCTTTGTCTGCAGAAATGCACACCAGCAGTCGTCAAAGAGAAGCAGGAACCGCTATTATGTGTCTAGTTTGTGATTTTATTTATAGTCTATTGAAATTGTGTCTTTCAATAGAGTTAATTTCTTTTCTCATGCGTGAAATTTCCAAGTCCTCAACATATATAAGAGCTTTCATAGATAGTGGTATGTTCGAAGTGATGATGTTAACTTTTATACTCTTCAGAGTGTAATACTCAAACACGCACTCCAATGTGGCACTTTTTTTTCTTGAATAAAAACATTCAACAAGATTGATCCATAGGTTCATTCATTAGGATTATGGATTGCAGTTAAGATGCTCATCATTCTGAATTATACTTTGATGACAAAGAAGACCACCCCCTTCACGGAACTGATGTTCTTTTGGATTAATATTGCTTCAGAACTTTGTAATGAAGAAGTTACAATGTACGTTGTGATTTTGTAATACATTTCATAGATGAGAATTGGTGAGGCGTAGATATGGCTCAAAATTAAAAACTCACTGGTTGTGGTCAGCAAACCCTTGAGTATTTTTGAATAAGATTTACGTATCGGTCTTAATCCTCATCGTAGCGTTCAATTCTAACAGATGTGATTCTTAGCTGTGAATTAATTCAATGTTTGAATTCCGAAATTATTTTTTTTTTACCAGATCTTGCTTCGTCAAAAATTAGCGTGCTTTAATACGAAATTCTGTATTCTAAATTAAAAATCACGAGTTAAACTGATGTATAATAAATGGAATAATATGTGTTTTTAACTCTATTACTAATTATATATATATATATATATATATATATATATATATATATATATACTCAGTGAATTACATTATAATAAAATTTGGTAAAAAATCTAAAATCAGCAAAATTCAGAAAATCAACCATAGAAAAGAGAAGAAAGTAAACATAGCACAAATATTAAATTAAATTTTAAGAAAATTGGTCGAAATTCTTTATTTACATACATACACAAACCGATTTCTACAGAAAGAAAAAACACCAACACTAACAAAATACATGTAATTTTATACATTACAATACGTGCACAAAAATAATACAACCTTAAGAAGTTAAGAACTCAGAGGTGTGTTAGAGGATGCATCGGGAATTCAGAACTGGAAAAATGGGAAGAAAAGAAGACACTTTCAAGATTAATGAAGCACTGAACTTTTGAATAGGATATTCCTGAAAATAAAGGAAATGAGGATCGGTATGGAGAGAAAAAAAGGGCGCAGCTTTTTGCGTGTACGAAAATGATGTATTAATGCATAAATTGTTGTTTAATCAGGAAGATTATAGCTCTGTTTTATAACCTGACCTTGTAGCCATATAAGATGCTATTAAGTGGAAGTATTGTATAATTCAAAGCGAAAATGGCTATGAGTTCGAAGTGAACATGTTATTACTGAACGTTTTGAACGATTCAGAACTTCAAAATATTCTTATCGCAGAAATGAAATGTTACGTTCTAATATTAGTGTAATGGAAAAAAATGTTATATTAGTAAATAAATAAATAAATAGAAATGGGTGAATAAGTAAATAAAATATTACACGAAGCAAATAGAAAAAAAAATGTGTTTAAAGTAGTTCGAAGGAATTTAAAACTTCTGCTTTATGAAGAAATTAATGGTAGTGTACGCCTACACCAAAGTTATATAAGTGACGAACCTCACAAATCTGAACCACAATCAAGTCACGAAAATGACACCTGTGAGTTAAGAACTCACTCCCTTGACCTCCCACTCCACACAACTTGAGAACTGTGAGACTCACATAATATTACGTAACCAACAGTGACAAGGTTTTATTGAGGCATCAGCTAATAAGGATTTAAATTAAAAGTGATTTTATTTTGATAATTCAAGTATGAAAATCATATTTGTTTCTTTTTCGTAGGGCAATTTTATTCATTTCTTTGGCAGTGCACATTCAAAAAGGAAGAAAATCCTAATAAGTTAATTGTCAGTAAAAAATTAACAAAGCAAACGCGTACGAGTGGGGTACCTTAAAGGTATAATTATTACTAAAAATAACCGAGATATCTGGATCAAATGCATTTCGTGGGCCACGGTAGCCTAGTGGTCAAGGTCGTTGACTAGGCGGTTTTTCGTTCAGTCACGGGTTCGATCCTTGGCCGCCAAAGACCCGCAGCGTAGCCGGGGCTGATGCATGTTAAATCTGTTCGGAGCCCAAAGTCCTCCCGTAGGCGGGGTGTGGATGTTAGGAGAGAGTGCCAGCTCAGGTATCGTCCTCGTCACTTATGAGGTCCGTCGCCAATAGCTCTCGTGTTGCTTCTAGTGCGACGTTAATAAAAAACTAAACTAAAACTCAAATGCATTTCGCATATTAATTGATGTAAATATATATATATATAATGTTGTAAATTACAGCTATTCATGTTGATCTATTTGGTTCCAGGAAACCGTAGATTAAAGAAACCCGCAGTATCTCAAAGTTTTAATTATTATCTCGGAGTGTCGTAAAATTTTAATTATTACTCAAAATAATATAGAAGCTTAATTATTCTTTATTATTCTTAAGACTTCACTATTTAGTCTTCATCCAAAGTTATACATTTCTCTCTGCATTTCTTGACCTTTCGAAGGACGTCGTCGTAGAACTCACCAGATTGAGAACTCCAAACTCGGAGTTACATCAATCTACGGCTTCCACAAACCAAACAAGTCAACATGAATAGCTGCCATTGAAAAGATTATATTCATAAGGATCAATTAATAAGTAGAATAACTTTATCCAAATTCTCAGTTATTTCTCAATAATAATTAAGACTTTACGACAGCCCATCTTATTAAGAAGGGGGCAAATGACATTTCTTTTATGCCCCATCTATTGATGCAATCAGGTGCAAGGTGTATTCGAGAGATATTATCAAAAGGATGGAAGAGTTGCAACAAGAAGACAAAAGGCGGATCAAATTGTGTCTTCAGGAAACTAAGAACATTATGATAGTCTTTTTCTGTTGTGTGGAAGGAGTAATTTCAACGCCATTCAGGTTTCATTGATCAAACAATACACACAGTCGTTGATCGTACGATGAACCGTTTTTTCCCTACGTTTTTCCGAGCCCAGAGTTTTTAACCTTTACTTGCAGAGAGAAGAGATATTGTTAAGGAAAAATAAGTGTTTTATTTCATTCTAAGAAAATTGATTTTTCTTTTTTGTTCTTGCTCTCTTGACAGGGAGGAAATAATTCGGAAATTTATACGTCATAGTTCGCAACAAAACGTTTTTTTATTGATTTATTCATTTTTCAAGGAAGTGAAAGGCGATATTATTTATGAAGTGAACAAATAAATAAGTGATCCTGACTTTCATGGTCAGTTCAGATTTTTTTCTTCTTTTTTTCGCGTCGAATTCTTCAATCTTCCCCAATGTAAGTCATTTAGGCATGAAATTACAACCAAGTAAATTTATGAAGAAAAAAAAATGTTTTGCAAATTTATTTTAAATTCACTTAAAACTTGGCAAATATCCAAAATCCGATAAGTTTACAATTATAGTACGGATACCCTCTTCTTAATATGTGTATGTAATTAAAAATAATGTGTATGTAATTAAAACCAGGAAAGGAAATTGTTTTTTTTTTTTTATAATTCAGTCCACTCGGGTTTTATCTTGTTTGGTTTGGTTTTATTAACCTCGCATTAGAAGTAACACGAAGTCTATTGGCGATGGACCTCGTTATTTTGGATCTTGGTCAAGTGACGAGGACAACACCTGAGCCGGCACACTTTCTCTCTTAACTTCTACATCACTCCAATGAGAGGACTTTGAGCTCCAACAGATTTAACGCGCATCAGTCCTAGCTACACTGTGGGTCTTTAGTGGCCAAGGCTCGAACCCGCGACTCAACTAAAACAGCCGGCCACGAATCCGAAACCAAGACCACTAGGCTACCGCGGCCTTCATTTATCTTGTTTGCTTGGTTACTACTAACCTACTGCACCGATCGTGAAATTAAAAAATCTCAGTAAATAAAGCAAATACTTCATAGTAAGAATGATCATAGAATTTTCTTAAAAATTTTATTCCATAAATTAACGTTGCATTAGAATTACACATAGATAATGGATTTCATCATTTTTAGCTAAGATAAAATAACTAGGACTACACTTGAGGTTGAGATTTACTTTTTAAACCATATCATGCGTATCATGAAGAAGAAAAAAAAAGAGCAGAGGGGCAGTTAGACTTTATATGCTGAATCCTACGGTCTTGAATCCACGTTATCGATTTTACTATCAAGTTGCGTCAATCTTAAGGCTAGCTTCGCCTTATGTGAAATAGCATAATTGAATCTTAGAATACATTTGCAGGCAGAAAAATGTTCTGATATTATATGAAAGCTCATATTATTGTGAGAAAGGTGTGGACTCATCCTCTGACTCGGGATGAGGATCTTAGATGCTCCTCCAGAAATCTGTCCTTTGCTGTTTCAGGCTGTCTTTGCCTGGATGCCAAAAGCAAGAAAGTCGGCAGTTCTTTAGTCCTTTTTTCATCTATTCAGTATTCCTAAGTCTTCCCCCCTTTTATGTCCATTCTAATCCACTCAGGGCTCCCAATTCCTCCCCCCCCCTCTGTTTTTGTTCGTTCTTATGTGTTCAGTGCTCCCAGCTCTTCCCTC
>BMAW01104236.1:1669960-1740226 GCA_019974015.1 Nephila pilipes | reverse complement strand
AAGTAAAGTCCAATCCAGGCGCCTTTTTGGTATTTAATGTTTGAATGAATTCCTAAATTTCACTGGAATGAATGCAGTCCAGATCAAGACAAGCGGAGGAAGCTAAAAAAAAAAAACCGTTTAATTTTGCGGTATGTCTGCTCAGAAAACCTAGGTTTATCTACCTCAGTGTAGGGTTCAAATTGATTCTGAAGGCTATTTGCTATAACTTCTGCCTTTTCAATGGCCTATACTGCCAAGGGCGCCCCGAAGTGGCGGAATGGGATGAAAAGACTTTCTGAGTCAGGAGGTTTCCCTCCAAAGAGTGTTTGTATCAGACGAGAGGCCTTCAATGTGTGTTTCCCCCTCTTTCTTTGGGAGAAGTATTTCATATTCCTCGTTACCTCCCAACTGAGAGTGCGGAGTTCATATTTGAGGTTCGGATTTATAGAAATTCGCCAAAATCTCTGTACTTTGTTTCTGTGACGAATTTTTGCTCTGATTTTAGGGGATATGCGGAGAGGAAGAGGTTTAAATTTTGGTTTCGAGGCTGTCACAAGTGCCTCGGAGAGGCCTCTCCAGCTGATTCAATATTTTCATAATCATAGCTGGATGAGAGGGGGTATTGAGAGTAAATTTTTATTTTACAACGAAATGGAAATTCTCCAAATAAGTAATTATTTGCTCTGGAATTTTGAGATAAGCAGAGTTTGTATTCAGATTAAGGATCCCAAATATAGATGATCAGAATCAAATTCATTAATTACTCTGATGTCATAATTAAAGGAGATGTTTTTGAATATTGTTAGATCAACGATAGAGTCCAAGGCTCCCGGTCATGGGTTATTACTTATGTGCGTGTATGGTGCAACATTCCTCACATCTGGAAGTCTATTTACAATATTTTTGAGTTAATATCCAAAAGAATTGCATCTGACATTGTTCCACATTTTGTGTTTTGCATTAAAGTTACCAGTAATGATAACATTTTGGCTTAAATTAAAAAATTTAAAAAGTCCATCTCCGGAAATTTGATTATTTAGGGGGGATTAGATTATTATAACAGAATGGGCATAGTTATTAATTTGAGTTCAATTGGTGCTTTGCGTCCATATATTGTAACTCAACGGAGGACTCTGTTGCATACAATATTTGTGACATAATATATTTTTAAGTGGTGCTCATCCACAGATGTGACTTATAGTCTTTATAGAGACAATAGTTGACGATCAGGGTTTTGTGCCCCGGTTGGAGTTTTGTTTCCTGAACCAAAAACAAATGAAGATTTTGCTCTAGTAATAGCCCTGACTCTCAATTTTTGAACGTAATCCATTCAAGGTTCCAGAACCTATGGAATCTTCTGCACGTAACAAGTGAATTTTAATGTTTGGGGAGTTGATGAGCACGCCCGTGCTACATAGTCTCAAAACTAATGTAGATGGACATCATCCGCCGACACGGTGCGGAGAGATTTCCGGAAGGTTCCAGCGAGAAGTTGCTCATCAACATTCATGTCGGTCGCAATTTCCATGAATGACCTAAATAATGCGGAGAAATGTCCACTTGCTTTGCCTAGGGTAGTAGAATTTTGAATAATGACTGCATGTTGCTCCTGGATTTCTCCTGTTACAACTTTTGAATATTGGAGAACAAGTGTTAAAGTGCGGTAACTGCTAAGGAGCCACTGCGGTCTGGATTCAACCTTCTGATTGGTTGGGTAGGGACTTGATTTTATCCTTGTTATTTGGACATCCATTTTGTTTCCTCGGAGAAGTGAGATACTGGCTAGCCCCGCATGGTTCTGCCAGTTTGCACAATTCAGGAGGGCTGTCAAAATCATGTGACATTTATAGCCTGTGTTTAAGCACATTTACACATTTAATCGGGAGATAGCAGACTCAGTGGCTGAGGAGTGGAAAAAATCCAGACATCTTCAGCATTGATTGGGTTTTTTATTGCCGCGGTAATTTTCAATAGACATTTGAGCGCCAAACATTTCTGTAATATTAAAGATATTTTCAACCTCAAGATTGTTTACACTGTACACAGTATACTAAACAATTGAGATGGCCAATCTTACTTTCAATTTGATAACCAAATTTTAATGAAAATAACACATTAACTAGAATAGAAGACGTATTTTTACTTACACGTAATAAAAGGGTTAATTTACAGTAAAATAACGAAAATCAACAAAAATATCTAAAATTAAAAGTTTCACACTTGAAGTAAACATAGGCAGATTCTTTACCAAAAATTAAGGATACACCAATGAAATGTTTTATTATATTACATGCATAGACACTATCAGTATTTGCATGTCCTTGGCTTTTATAATGTCCTCCAAACGTCTTGGTACCGATTCGACCAATTTTAGTGGTATCTGGAGATTTATCCCATTCTTCTTGTAACACTTTGCTTTAAATGGGCTTTGTTTCTAATCTGGTGTTTTTGACCATGTTTCTATGTGTGGCCTACAAATTTTCTATGACATTGATGTCAGGGACTGTGGCGGTGTGTGTGCAATTGTTGTTTAAAAAGACACATTTTGACATTACGTGCCGTGTTTGGGTCGTGGTCAAAGCTGAAATATAAAATTTCCATCTAAACCCAATTTTGCACTTTTCTTAAGATTTTGTTATGGGAGAAGTCTATATAAAGCTTATGATCCATTATACCATCTATAAAACTCAAATTTCCACCCATTTGCAGCCATACAAACCATGCATTTGTTTCACCAATTATGTTAACTGTATATGCAAATTTTGATCCAAAGCGGTGTCTGGCTTCTCCAAATGGTGTGACGAATGTTTCCAAAATGTTGAATTTACTTTCTATCACTAACATAACTTTCTTCCAAAAGTTTTCTGTCTTCAACTGATGAGTTTTGCAAACTCCAACGCTTTTCTGATTTTGTGTTTATGAAGGTTTCTTTCTAGCTACTGACTGCTATATCCAGCATGTCTGGTCTACATTTCACAGCGTTTCAGCACTACTTGCATATTATTCGAGAAGTTTCTGCAGCTAGTTTTGACTGCACCCAGTTTAGATTAATCTTGATATCTTTGAACTTTCCTTTAGCTACACTCAGAATATTTTTCCTTCCTTCCACCCCTTATTTTGAATTAATCCATCACGTTTAGCCTCTCCTAATGATTTTCTGGACACATGAGTGACTTCTAACGGACAATTTGTGCTGTCATCGATAAGATTTTCCCCTTCTCTAAATAACCTTAATATAAATTCTCTTGCATCAATACTAGTCTCTTTCGAGGAGCCATTTCATTTAAATTAGTAGCTTTATATTCTCATAACCAACTTCAAAAGACAGAAATAATATGAAAAAGCTTAGGGACAAAATTTCAAACTTAGATTATTATAAGCAAAGAAATCACGTGGTAGTTAAACAAAATTTCATTTGTGTATCCTCAATTTTTTGAGGTAAAAATCTGCTTATGTTTATTTGAAATGCCGCTAAAAAGTTTTATTTTAGAATTTTGTCGTTGATTTTTCTTTATTTTTACTGTTAATTAAACCTTTTGTTATGTCTAAGAATAAAAATTCGTTTGCACTTCTGGTTAAGGTGTTATTTTGATTGAAAGTTGGATTTATCAAGTAAAAGTAAGGTGTATCCTCAATTGTTTGTGCCACTGTATATATGAGAGGTATAAGGAGTTTTAGACTGAAATTTTGTAAGACAGGAAATTTTATGAACTCTAAATCCCTCGTTCATGACCTGTTCAATGTCCGTGGATATTGGTAGTCCACAGATTATTTTATCCACAGAGAAGTTTCAAAAGAAGATCTTGCTCAAGCACAAACGACTCCTGCTCTAAATGGTGCAGGAACGCTGCGATATTCATTTTCACTCCCAATTATAATTTTCAGGAAGCAGCAGTTAAGTTTATTCCTCAGCGAAGGCACTTGTAATTTCGCAAACGATAGCAAAGTTTGTTAGTCTGCGTTGGGAGTTATGAAGATAGAGGGGATTTTAATTTTCGGTGGAACCTGTGGTGGAGTTGCATTTTCCGAAACAGCCTGGTCCTCACAAGAATTGTCAAGAACTATGGAATTAATTGGAGAAAAATTGCTTGATGTTGTGGTAAAAGAAGGCAGAGAAGAGGAGGAGAGCGACTTATCGTTTTAAACGGTGAGATGTTTAAGTGGCATCTGAAATCCATCAGCATTGATGGTCCTTTTCTTGTTCTTTGTCGGTGGAGATTTCATTCCAACTGGAACTGGAGGTTTTCCTTGCTTAAGGCAGCTTTTTTCCTTTTGGTCTTGACTTTGGTGAGTAGATGTAGTGGCTCACCAATCGGCAAGGACGTCAGCAAACGGCGCTAATCCAAAGCAGCAACGACGGCGTCGAATCGGAGAAGCCTCGGCACGGCTTCAGAGAATTCAGACAGAAGCGGGAGAGTCTGAACTCGTCAGAGTCAAATCCCGGAATTTGCTTCACATGCTGATGCACTACATTTTACATCTACCCCTTCAATAAACGACAATTCTCAGATCATTAAAAACAAGAAGCCACTGCAAGAAGAAAAATATCTACTGCTTCGCAAAATATCTTACTTCAATTACCCCAAAATAATTCAAGAGGAAGCACTTGCACAAAGTATCGTGTCTCACAAATCGATAATAGGGTACAATATATGTGCTCTGCTATTCCAAAAGAAATAATGCTAAATTACAAAGATAAGAATTCTTGGCCTGCCATTACAAATAAATCAATATATTCTTTTGTCACACATGGTCCAGATCAAAGCGACAACTTTCAATACGTTGAAATCAAGTGATTCAGGGCGAAAATTTACAAAGGACTGGTTTTATGTTAAACGAATAAATGGCGAAACTGTTAAAAGAAAATTGATTTTATATATTTTCTGTTAATCAAAATACAGTACTTTGTTTTCCTTGCAAACTTTTGGACACGATTGATTGTTCATTCACGTCGCATTTAAAAGCAACTCGAGGGCTGTTGGCGACGGACCTCGGAATTTTGAACTTGGTCAAGTGACGAGGACGTCACCTGAGCTTGCACCTTCCTCTCCAAACTTACACACCATACTAATGGAAGACTTGTAGCTCTAAAGATTTAATGTTCATTAGCTCCACTACAAGGCGAGTCTTAAGTGTCATTAGGACTCGACAGAAGCAACGGCAGCCACGTATTCGCGACCATGGTTACTAGGCCCTTGCGGCCAGGGACGTCTTAAGGCAGGGGCCAACTGGGCCCAGGCCCAGGGCCTCGTCATTGAGAGGGCCTCTTGTTCTCTACTCGGCCTCAATAAGATCATGATCAGAATAATTTTAAGCGTCAAATGTTATTCCCAAACATGACTGGTTGAAAACCGTTACTTTTATATTAAATATTTCTATTTACAACGTTTGCTGAGAATCAGGAGGAATAATAGTTTTATTTCTAAAGCGAGATATGCATATAATCCTTCATTTTGAATGCACCATGATCTTCCAAAAAAAATTTCGATGTGTATTGTAATTCAGAGAAATATTTTTATTTATTTCTAATATGGAAAGCGTTATTTTGCTCATTTAAAAATTCAAATGACTGTCCTTTTTTATTATTATTGAAACCCAAATAAAAAAAAAGAACATTCATAAAACAAATATATTACATTACTACAGATTGTTTTTCTACATTTATATTACATTACTACAGATTGTTTTTCTACACTTATATTACATTACTACAATCATATAACAGGAATCCTAGAGCATGATTTGATAATTAGATAAATAAATGTCTGTACAATAATTCAATGTTCTAAGAGTAAACATCAAAACGGAGAAATTCTCGTCCAACATAGTACAAAATTTGAGATTTTTAGAGCATAAGAACACTCACTAGAAATTTTCTATTTGCGTGCGTATGTTTAGTCAGATTTTCCTGCAGAAATTGAAGTTTATCAATACTTTGTTACTTACTAATACTTTATCACATATTAATATAAAATACTTTTAATGAAAATTATGTATTTAAATATAATTCTCCTAATTAATAATTTATGTAATAATGTTCTTTAATTTTTAGAATCTATGGCTTCCTTTTTATCATGATTTTTTGTTTCGTTTGATAAGCATAATAACAAGAATATATACATTTTTCGTATAATTATTAACATAAATTTTTCTGAGAACTTTTCAGATATTCTAAATATTATGTAAAACAATTCACTATAGAAACCTAAAATCATTTTACAGATTTTTTTCTGCATGTCATTTCCATTAAAATAGTTTACTCAATATTTTCTTAGATACGATTTTACGTTCGCAATTTTAAAAAAAAAAATATTTAAGGAAATCTAATAATTAACTGTATGTAATAAAACTAATATAGATTTATATTCGTATATAGTACATATGTATATCTGCATAATAATGATAATTTGAAATATAATACTTTGGGCAATAATAATAATAATGAAATAATCATATTATGAAAATAGGAAAATTTTATACAAGAAATATTACCTTAATTGAAGCTTTGTTCTTTCTACCCACGAAAGAGTTAAAAGGAATTATGTAAAAAATTCTATATTATTACTTTCCGATTTCTTACGAAAACGAGAGTTATTTATTATTATCATTTTATACACCTTTTTATTTGCAAACCAATGAGCGAGTTTTCTCCTCTCCCCCCCCTGAGCAGAACAAAAATGAAAAAAGCGAAATACTACACATAGTTATGTGCATATTACGTGATATATGGTATAACGATTTTTAGAGTAGTGTAGTTATTTATTATAAGTAACAAAATAACAATTCTTTTTCGAATGAATGGTCCCTAAAATGCGTTATTTTTAAAAATACCTTAATTATTTTTTAGGATATTAATAAAAAGGGGAGCCATCATTTACTAAACTATTCATAATTTTTCTGTATATCATCTCGTACCGGTTTTAAAGTGGATTCTCTATAACTGGTCATTTATTTTAAATTTTACTTATTATTTATTTTTACTTGCCATTTATTTTTTAATAACTGATCGTTTTATTTTAAAACTTCACTCGTACTGAAAATGGGTACTTCAGTTAGTATTGAGATAAAATAACATTTCCCTCAGTGTTTGTAGAGGTCAGTAATACGATAATGCCTCGAATATGTCTGGGAAATATTCAGGATTGCAAGCCCGACTTCATAGGGAAAAAAAAAACCGCTATATACGTACCATGTGTGGAACATTCTTTGAATTTAATTAGCGTTCAAGCAGTAGAATGTAACAATTTATTTTGATTTTGTCCAAAATCTTTATAATTTTTTCTCATCGTCAACCCATCGTTGGAATATACTAACATTTAATTTGAGCTGTGATAAAAATAAAAATTTTCTGAAAAACCTATCAAAAACATGTTGACCAGTACTCTCAGATACATTTAAAGCTTTAAGCTCCAGATATTCAGAAATTGTCATGAGTCTGGATTGCTTAATTAAGGATGAATTACTGGCAGCGGATACTCGACTTTCTGCTAAATAATTAAAAACTATAAGATGAATGAATTAGAAACTACATTTTTAAACTATCCTTTGGAATGACAATTTTGACACGTATTGACAAAGTAAATCTATTTATTTTGAGTAAAAATATGGATTTGTCAAAAGGTGTAAAATTATTAAAATTATATATTAATGATATATATATATATAAACTAAAAGAGAATCTTTTGACTATTATGAGTCAAAAGCCATAATAAGTAATATAAAGGAGTATCAAAGTGTTCACAAGCATGTAAGACAACGCAGTGTTAGGGTAACTTTCCTTGAAGGAAATGGAAACACCGACACAACGTTTGAAAATAGCCACAGCCAGAAATTTAAAATAGGAACCTTTTTACCAATAATCGACTCTCTAATTTGCTGTATACAAAGGCGTAGTAAAAAATATGAGGAGCTTTTTGAAATGTTTGGATTTTTTAAAAATACTTCTAATTTGGGTGAGACAGAAATTAAAATAACATGCGAGAAAATATCAAAATTTTACGATAAAGACATTAATGGAGAGGAACTGAACTTGCAATATCAACATTTCAGGTCAACTATGATCATTGATGGCGAAAAGCTGAAGAAAAAGCAAAGAGAAGAAAAGGAAAAAAGAAAAATTAATAAAAAATATAATTCTGTAAATGCAGATGAAGATGAAGAACAGTTGTTGTATGAGAGGACTGGAATTGGGATCAGCACACTCTATACATACATATATAATGAAAGATTATTCATTGTTTCCCAATATTGAAATAATGATGAGAATTTCCTTATCAATGATGATTACTAACCCGAGTGGTGAGCGTTCATTTTCGAAACTCAAACTGGTCAAAAATTAATTGAGAAATCGTATGACTCAATCACGTTTGAAGAATTTAAGCTTGATGAATATTGAAAAGGAAATTTTATCAACAACTGACTTTAAGACCTAATTAATAATTTTGCGAATTTGCGCCGTAGAAAGCGAATATTTTACACAAAAAAACTCATTTTTACTATGATTGCTTATATTGAACTGTGTATGCTACCAAATTAGATTAAAGAATGCAAGGGGCCTTATTTTTTTCATAGGCGTCTAGGGCCTCAAGTAGTCTTAAGACGTCCTCAAGCAGGCCATATACATCTAATGCCATTAATGTAACTTATTTTAAATAGTAAATGTACATAAATTCCACTTCACTTGGGGATGAGTCACAAAATGTAAGGGTTAATTAATAGTCTAGTGGCATCAGACTCTTCCACGACTTGATTTGAAACAACGCCAGTCACGAGTTTGCGATCAGTTTACTAGGCAACCGAGGCCACTCTCGAGCACCGAATTTCGTACGTGAAAACAGAAAGTGATGGTAAAGAATCAATGAGACGTACTATTGATGATTCTGTTATTAATTCAATTAAGAAGGCAAATTAAGATAGAAAATAATATTGATGCAATAATATTCTGTGCCAAAAATACTGTTTGAGGTTCAAATTCGGCTTTAAGATTTGATTGAATTTTCTAGCTGCCATCATACTTTAGAGGAACGCAATGGAAAAATAAGTTTCTTATTTTTTCACTCACAATTCAAAATGAAGTAATAATTGAGAACAAAACTAAACATAAAATCCTAAGCAGAATCAAGAAAGCAAAGTATTACATCATTTCATTCGACTGCGACCCTGATGTTTCAAGAAAAGAGCCCAAATAGGTCGTGATATGTCCACGTTGACTGCAATAGAAAGGTAATGACTAAAAAGAAAGAAAGCCAAATTATCTATATTCAGTCACGTCAAAAGCGAGATAAGGTTTATCAGTGAAAATTTTACCAAACTTAGCAGTTTATAAATTTAGATTCAGGATAAAGGCAAGGAGCAATGATTTGACAACAACAGTATCAATACATGGCAAATACAATGGAATAAGTGTATGTATTTTGGGAATTAATAAGGATATTTTTACCTTGTGTAACCTACAATCAAAGTATAGCTGGTGCCCATATGGCATTTGTAACTCTGAAATTACTTTTTGGTACTGAGCAGATATTATTAAATTTTTTTCGTTATAACACGTTAGGACATTTTAGTAATGAAGTGCTCCAACATTATCATTTAAGTTTTTTGATTCAAGGTGGTTACTTAAAGGTCAATGTAATAAAGAGGCGTATTTACAATCACATGAAGAGTAATGAATGAACTGCGATCGATTTTTTTCAAACCTGAAGTTATATTGAATGCAAAATGTTTGATTTTATAAATTAATTATAGGTTTTATTTGTACTCTTTCCTAGATGAAATTAAATTTTACAATGCAATACAATAGAAATTTTGTCAAAAAAGATTGTGGAACAAATTAATAACAAGATTATGTAGTTACAATACAAGGGTTTTATTGAGATGGTGGTTTTCAAAATTTGGTGGAAGTATAAAATTTGATCCAAGAAATTGACAAAGAGAAGAAATCTCGCAATAAATGAAAGAAAAGTGTTAAGATAATAGAAACAGATGAAACAACAGATGATGGAAATAACGCAAAAGAATTATTTTTTGAAGTACAAATTACAGTACCTTGGACACTTTGTCTCAAATAAAAGGACGTCATTAAAAAAACTATTTATGACGATTTTGTTTCTTTTTCTAGTTGTTTTTATAAAAAACGAGTACACGAGTGAAATTTAAAAAGACTGGTTTTATTTAATATAGCAAATCTGCAAACTTTTAAAAAAAGTATGAAACCGTAGGAGAAATATAAAGAGAGTTTGAGAAGTAACGACATATACACAAAAATACCCCCAGAAACTGCATCTCTCAAGTTGTTCTAAAGACATTGTATTTTGCTTTCTTTTATAACTTAATGATATATCCTGATGATAGAATTTTGAGTTGTAAAAAGCTTTTTTTTCTTCATTTATGAACTTTTTACAGTGGAACTGTAGAGGCCTAAGAAATCTGCATGGTTAAATATTCCTCCCTTCTCACAAGCAGATTTTTGGCTGTTTCAGGAAACCTTTTTAAAAGACGAGGCCTGGTTCAATTTTTCAAATAATTTTTTTTTTCAGTTTAGACAGAACAGACAGACCCGGTGGAGGACTGTTAACTGCAATTCCAAAGAATATCTCTGCCCGACAAGTTCCTACTCAAACAGCACAACACAAGATCTCGAAATACTAGTTATCGAAATAAGAAATCTTTCTTTCTATTTAATTAATATCTACTCGCCGAAAGGATTAAACATCTCATTAGTAAAATCATCCTTGGAATCGGTAACAGATCTGGCCTTCCTTTTTGAGGATTTTAACCTCCATCACACATACGATGTGGGGATCCGATCATTCTACTAAACATAGTAATGACTTTGTCGATTGGTTAACTGACTCAATTTTTATTATTCTCAATACCACTTTTCCCACGCATAGAAGTAATATAGGTACAACATCTCTAATAGATCTTACTTTATGTTCTCATCAACCTATTCAAGCCACACCAACACTTACCTTCTAGACTGCTCTTTTGAAAGCGATCATTGCCCCATTGTTACAGAGTTCTCATTATTCCAGCAGAATAAGCAATATGTAAAACGAGTAAATTGGGAAGAAGTAATGAAACAAGCTCAATATGCATTTACCAACGAAGAGAATGATAAGACACAACTAACTGAAACAATGTCTAAAATAATTAAAAATAATACTCGAGATATTTGATTATCAAACGGATCATTTCCACCATGGTGGAACAGTACGTGTAACAATTTTTTCAAGCTCAAAAAATATTTCCGAAAAAAAGCCACACATTCGTAAAATATTTCCCCTCAATTGTGGAACAAATACAAGCAATATTCGAATAAGCTCAAATTTCACACAAAAAAGGGCAAAAACATTATATTGGGACACAATATGTAACAATATTTCTAATGCAAGAAATTTCCTACTCATAAAAATCCAGAATCAAATTTCAATATTCTACTAGTTAATAATAGATATATCACAGAACCTCAAATTTAGGCCAATATGTTTGACGACTACTTTTCATCCAATAATATTTCCTATGAACCGCTTCCTTTAAATTTACTCAACAAAGAATACAATTTACTAAATAAGCCGTTCTATATCTCGGAATTAAATAGGGATATAGAAGCATCCAAAAACACTACTCCAGGTGCAGATCACATTACAACTTCTTTCCTCAAAAATTTGAATAACAGTCAACGGGCAGTTGTTCTTGATTATTTTCAATATTTATTTGAGAATTCGATTGTACCTCAATCTTGGAAACATTCAATCATCCTTCCGATTTCAAAAACCTGCAAAGATAAGACTACAATACCCTCTTATAGACCAATAGCTCTAACTTCTGTTCTCTCTAAGACTTTTGAAAGAATTTTAGCTAGTCGCATCTCATATTTTCTGACATTTGAAAGAAAACTTCATCCACAACATTACGGATTTGTTCCGTTTAAAGATTGTAGAACTACAACGCACCTTATACATAAAGCTGTAGTAGATGCTTAACAGCAGAAGAAATTTTTTGTATGAATTAGTTTGGACATCAAGAGTGCTTATGAATCCGTGTATTTAGGTGGCCGCGGTAACCTAGTGGTCATGGCTTCAGATTCGTGGCCAACGGTTTTCGTTCAGTCGTGGGTTCGATCCTTGGCCGCCAAAGACCCACCGTGTAGCCGGAGCTGATGAACGTTAAATCTGTCGAGGCCCAAAGTCCTTCAATTGGCGTGGTGTGGATGTTAAGAGAGGGGAAGTGCCAGCTCAGATGTCGTCCTCGTCACTTGACCGAGGTTCAAAATTATGTGGTCCGTCACCAATAACCATCGTGTTGCTTCTTGTGCGACGTTTATAAAAACTAAAGTAAAAAGAAAGTAAACCGATGGAGGGGAAGTCTTTCATCAAGGAAGAATGTTTTGAAAGGGGTCCCTCAAGGTAGTGTTTTCTTCCCCATATTATTCACAAACTACATGTACGATATCTTTGAAACTTTAGAAACAGGAGTCGAATGCTCAATTTATGCTGATGACCTTTTTATTTATTGATCTCATCATTCTCTCGATATCATCCATAAAAAAATCACAAGATACTCTAGAAAGAATCACAAAATGGTGCAAATACTGGAAACTTATTTTAAGTCTTGAAAAGTACAATAGCTGAACTTTCAAATAAGAGAATTCAAATGCATTATAATATGTGGACTAGGTACCCACTCCCATGGCAATCCTCCATTAAATATTTAGGAGTATACTTTTCTAAACGCAAGTAAAATATTTTTGTGATAAATCAATTGAACAATAAAGATTTTAAAAAAATTAATGCCCTTAAAGGCACAGCATATAAACACTATGGCCCAAGAGCTGAAAATCTTATTAAATTAATTAACTATAGTACTTACAGTACTTTTTAATACACCTGTAATATCATAAATAAACGGTCTGATAACTAGCTCAAGCATTTCAATATTATGCAAACAACAAAAGCTACCATAATTGCCTTGAAACTTCCACAATGGAACCCAAATATCGTGCTCTTACAAATTGCTAAACAGGAAATTCTCTCTGAAAAATAAGACGATTGGCAAGTAAATTTTTTATATCTCATATATCAAACGGTAACTTTTCTCCTATGCACCGCAATGGCCTTGAAACAATAAATCTGGAATCCTGGAAGGGGACAGAAACAACATCATAATTATTTTTCATATTTTGGGCATTAATGAAAAACAAATTATGAGTGAGTGAGTGACTGGGGATTTTAATGGCGCAAGACCAAAAGTAAGCTATGCTGCGCCAAACATTTGTTAAATTATATCGGTGTAAGAAATTTTAAAAATATGAATCAAACACATAGAGAAAAATAAGAAAAAGTTAAAAATCAAATTTGGTGTAAAAGGCCAATATGTTTTAAAAAAGCAAATAAGCTATGGTGGGGTTTTTTCCCCCACCAAGTCAGATAGGTTTAAAACTGATGAATGAAAGAGAATCCGGCGATGACGATTAAACACCGGACTGTCAATTAAAATATGATGAATAGAGTAAGGGACATGGCAGGAAGGACACTCGGGAGCATCTTCTCCAAACAAAAGATGTTTGTGAGTAAATCGAATATGTCCAATGCGAAGGCGAGTCAATCTGACATCTGCTCTTCGCGTTGGAAATACAGGCCATTCTCCAATGATCGGCTTCACTGAATGTAATTTATTATTAGTCTGGAGACTCCAAGATTCCTGCCATGTCTGATGAATGAGCATTAAACTATGACGTCGAATGTCCTCAAGTGGGACTAGGAACTGCATAGGATTCGTTGCCGAACGTGCAGCCGTGTCCGCTTATTCATTGCCTAAAATACCTACATGACTAGGTATCCAACAGAATTTTATAATATAACCCCTACTATATAGCTGGCGAATAATGTCAGCAATGTCAACCACAATAGGATGACTTCGATCGTCAAGATGTACCAATGTCTCCAGGACGCTCCTGCTGTCAATATATATGACAAATTTTCGGGAACTAGACTTCTCGATTAATCTGAGGGCACAGTAGATTGCGACTGCTTCGGCAGTGTAGACACTGCAGAAAGCGTCGAGCCGGTAACTGTGCCTGATGTCATTTGAAACGACACCAGAGCCGACGTATCCAGTTCCTTTCGATCCATCCGTGTAAATAGGAATAAAATCCGCATACTGACAGCGATGAAAGGCAAAGATACTCTGGAAAACAATGGGACATGTGTTGGATTTGCTGAATATAGCAAAAGGGTTATGAAATGTAAATCTTGGCACATTCCAAGGAGAAAATTTAATAAAATTTCGTTGTTGAATACCCATGTCATGTAGGCTGAGTTCCTCGATGATGTCTTTCACCCTTTCAGAAAAAGGACGGATGAAGGAAGGACGAGCACTGTATAATCTCCTTAAAGACGGGCTGATAGTGATATTCTGCAATGGATGAGATGAAAGAGATGACATTTTGAAATGATAATAGAGCGACAGTGTCAGGCGCCGTAAAGCCAAAGGTAGCTGGTTACAAAGGACATAGAGACTCTGCACAGGTGACGTTCGAAACGCACCACAGCAGATTCTCAGAGCATTATGGTGGACTGGGTCAAGCTTCCGCAAGGTAGTTTTGCAGGCAGATCCATAGACGATACATCCTTAGTCAATCCGAGACAGAATCACCGACTGATACACTCGTATTAAAGAAATTCGATCCACTCCCCAAGAGGTGTTGGACAACACCTTCAAGATGTTGACGGATTTCTCACACCTCTTTCGCAGATGTAAAAAGTGCGGAAGGAAAGTGAGTTTGCGATCGAAAATTTCTCCGAGGAAGCGGACGTCAGGGACGACCGGAATAGACGTATCACGGATGCGAATGTTAGGATCGGGATGGAGACCCCGTTTCCTACAAAAATGCACTCAACTACTCTTGCTGGCAGAAATACTATGCCCATTCGAGTCGCACCATGTAACCAGGTTATTGACTGTGGTCTGAAGTCGTCGCTCAATGATACGCACTGACGATCCTTCGCAGGAATTCTGCAGATCGTCAACGTATAATGAACCATGAACTGAGGGTTGCAAATGAGAAAGTATGGGAGAAATGTGACAAATAAAAAGCGTGGGGCTCAAAATGCTCCTCTGAGGAACTCCTTCAAATTGAATAAAAGATGAAGACAAAACATTACCAACCCGTACTTTAAATGATCTAAAAGAGAGAAACATTTGAATAAAAAGAGGCAAATTCCCTCTCAGACCATAACCGTATAAAGTGCGCAGAATCCCATAGCGCCACGTACGGTCATATGCCTTTTCGATATCAAAGAAAATAGAAACCAAATGATTCCTCCGTACGAAAGCAGAACGAATCTGACTTTCGAGTAGAAGGATGTTATCTACTGTGGATTTTCCTTTACGGAAGCCACTCTGAAACGGAGGAATGCATTGATCCTTTTCCATTTGATAAACGAGATGGACATTGACCATACGTTCTAGGGTCTTTCAGAGGCAACTCGTCAGAGCGCGAAAAACAAATTATATGAATCCCCTGATTGATGTATTTCACAGATCTTTCTTGTGAGATTTATACAGAGGAATTGGGATTTCAAAATAAAAATTTACAACTCATGTAATAAGAGAATAGTTTGAGGAAATATTGAATCATAGATTCAGTGATTTTTTTTCCTAATACCTACGGATGCGTCAAAAATAACAGTATCACATCAATAGCAGGTATAACGAAAAATGCATCTTTTGCCTATAGAGTAAATGATATAAATTCTATATTTACCGCAGAATTCCTTGCTATATGCCAAGCTCTAGGTGACTTAACTGAAATAAACAAAAATCTATTAATTTTCTCGATAGCTATTCTGTGCTATCAGCTTTTAAAAATTACAATATAAAATCTCTAAAAGTTATTCATAAACTAGCCAGTAAAATCTTCATTCAATCACAATTTAGTACTCAGATGATTCTCTTTTGGATTCCGGGACATTCGAAAATTTTTTGGAATGAACAGGTGGATTATCTCGCAAAATCGGGAAGGGAATCCAACAATACCTTGACTGGATTGCCCCAGAAGACATCAATAGTGATATTTTCAACGACAAAATGAAAAGAACCAATGAAAACTCTTATTGAAGAAAATATTTTGAAATCTTAGGAAACATCCCCACCCACAATTGACATAATATCTAAATGGACAAAAATTAGAAGAGAGGAAATACTAAGCACTCGAATCATCAGCAAAATGATTATAACTCCATGGCTTTTGCATAAATTCAACTTAAATGATAACGCACAATGTAGAACAGGTAACCACATCAATGATTGGAACATATTCTTTTGACCTGAAATAATTACGCTACTCACAGAAATCTTCTCTGAAATATTCTCAAGATAGGCCCACAGCAAAATATTAATTTCAAAGATTTTTTGGAGAGGACCGTGGCTAATTAACCAGTTTTCAGAGTATTCTTGCAAAAGATGAAATATTTTGATATTTATTGAATAAAAAGAATCTATGAAAAAGAGGATAATAATCATTGTTGCTTCATACCCCTCAAAACAATCAATCAAACAAACAAACAAACTCAACAGTAACTCATCGGGTTTTTTGAATCCCCTAAGTGTTACTGTAGGATTTCAATCTCATTAATCTTCTTTACAAACCAATGCTACGTTGTTCACTTTTGCATTATTTTGCGGTAACTGCCTTAAATTTAAATCTATATTAATAATAATTAAATTACATTTTAATTTTGATATCAAAGCCTTAGTCTAATTCACACAGTAATCACCTTCATTTCACTCCTTTCTGTCAAAAACTCGTATTTCTAAAATATGGCATTGAGCGGTGGAAATCTTTTATTATTAAATTTTAGTAAATTCTAAAGTAGCACCCTTTTTAAATTCCATAAATCTCAGAGAGCGAGAGAAAACTCAGCTTTTTGCACGCTTCTTGATTCTTCAACTCCAGCAACTATCGGTGATCTTCAATCACTGATTCTAGACGTTTGCGTCCTGATCTTATTAAGTGGCCGCGGTAGCTTAGTGGTTATGGTGTCGGATTCATGGCTGGCGTGGTTTTCGCTCAGTCGTGGGATCGATACTTGACCGCTAAAGACCCGCCGTGTAGCCGGGGCTGAAGCAAATTAAATCTTTTTGAGCCCAAAGTCCTCTCGTTGGCGTAGTGTGGAAGTTAGGAGAGAGGGTGCCAGCTCAGGTATCGTCTTCGTCACTTGACCGAGGTTCAAAATTACGAAGTTCGTCGCCAATATATAACCCTCGTGATGCTTCTAGTGCGACGTTAATTAAAAAAAAAAAAAAAAAAACAAGCCATCTACTTTTTTACTACTTTTGTATGCGTATACAACTCTTTACTTTTAAGTTTATTTACTTAACTTTTGTTTTTATCATCCGACAAATGTAAGAGACGTAATTCTATAACAATAACAATTAACTTTACTCATATAACAGGTCAATTGAAAAGTCCCCGGCCTGACACATAGATGGCGCTACTAGAATTAAATCCATATGTTTTTTTAGTTAACCCTAACCCTCAAAAGATGCGTGTTTAAATTTGACAGCTGTCGGATCATTAATGAATAGTGATTAACAAATAGTGATCATTGTGAATTATAGCATTTTGAGTGAAGCAACTTTGGTTATTGTGAAAAAAATGGATAAAAAGGAATTTCGCGTGTTGATAAAATACTGCTTTTTGAAGGGAAAAAATACAGTTGAAGCAAAAACTTGGCTTGATGCCGAGTTTCCGGACACTGCCCCAGGAAACTCAACCATCAAGGATTGGTATGCTAAGTTTAGACGTGGTGAAATGAGCACCGAAGACAGTGGACGCCCAAAAGAGGTTGTTACCGACGAAAACATTAAAAAAATCCACAAAATGATTTTGAATGACCGTAAATTGAAATTGAATGAAATAGCAGACACTCTAAAGATATCAACTGAACGTGTACATCATATCATTCACGAATATTTGGGTATGAGAAAGCTCTGTGCAAAGTGGGTGCCGCGCGAGCTCACTTTTGACCAAAAACAACGACGAGTTGATAATTCGGAGCAGTGTTTGAAGATGATCAAGCGTAATAAACCCGAGTTTTTGCGTCGATATGTGACAATGGATGAAACATGGCTCCATCATTTCACTCCGAAGTCCAATCGACAGTCATCCGAGTGGACTGCACACGATGAACCCGCTCCAAAGCGTGGGAAAACGCAACAGTCGGCTGGCAAGGTTATGGCGTCTGTATTTTGGGATGCGCATGGAATAATTTTCATTGACTACCTTGAAAAAGGAAGTACCATCAACAGCGACTATTACATAGCGTTATTGGACCGTTTGAAGGACGAAATCGCCGAAAAACGGCCGCATTTGAAGAAAAAGAAAGTGCTGCTTCACCAAGACAATGCACCGTGTCACAAGTCAGTGAAAACGATGGCAAAAATCCATGAATTGGGCTTCGAAGCCTCTATCCACCGTATTCTCTAGATCTGGCCCCCAGACTATTTCGTGTTCTCAAACTCAAAAGAAGAATGCTCGCTTGGGAAGAAATGTTCGTCGAATGAAGAGGTGATCGCTCGAAAACTGAGGCCTATTGAAGAAGGACAAATCGTACTACAAAAATGGTATCGAAAAGTTGAGTGGTCGCTATAACAGTGTATCATCCTTGAAGGAATTATGTTGAATAATAAAAACTCATTTGCCAAAAAATGTGTTTTACTATGGCAAGCCGGGGACTTTCAATTGACCTGATTATATATGTATGTATATATATGTGTGTGTGTGTATGTATATATATATATATATGTGTGTGTGATTATATATATGTATGTATGTGAGGGAGAGTAGGTGGTGTGTGGGATATAGTATGTATATATAATATATATATATATATATATATATATATATATATACTATATGTTATCACACACACACATATTATATATATACAAAACACACACACAATCAACACATATCACAATATCATATTGCATATATATATATATATATATATATAAATATACAGATTCTGGCCCCTAGCATTATTTCCTTCGTTCTCAGATCTCAAAAAGACATGTCTGGGAAGAAATTTTCGTCGAATGAAGAGGTGATCGCCGAAACTGAGGCCTATTTTGAGAAAGGACAAATCGTACTAGCCAAAATGGTATCGAAAAAATTGAGTGGTCGCTATAATCAGTGTATCACCCTTGAAGGGAATTATGTTGAATAAAAAAAAACTAATTTTGCCAAAAAAATGTGTTTTACTATGGTAGGCCGGGGACTTTTCAATTGACCTGTTAGTTTCATACGTTCTAATTTCCACAACAATTCCTCTTGTTTTCATTTGTATTCATCTACCTCCTTTTATTCACGCTCTACTTGAATCCTAGTATCCATTATCATTTACAAAACGGTTTTTGGTGAATTGCTCAATATAGTCCTTAGAAGTTGTAATTAAATCTTTTAAATCTGTAATTATTCGTTTCTCTTATTTCCAACTCTAGTTCTATTGTAAGCATTTTTAAGTCATCATTGAGGGCTATAGAGAGATACGCTGTCGTTGCATGTTTTGAATAATGAAGCTGCCAGAAGATGGGGATGGGACAAATTAAATTCTATTATGTTTATGTCTCAAAATTCACTTTAAACCTGGATTACTTAGGTAATGATGTTTAACTTTAAAGCCAGATAGTCAAAATTCAAATTTATATCAATTAACTAATGTAATATAATATTACTTTGTATTTTTGTAAAGATATAAAATATATTTATGCTATTACATTGATCAATATATAACATTAGAATTATTAATTCAAAAATTATATTGAATAATAATACAATATATTACAGCTATTGTTAATTTTTTCAAATGTGCTTTTTAAGCGAAATCTTTCTTATATAATTATTTTTAAAAGCTCTATTGAAACTCTTCTAAATCAATTAGTTTGAAAAACAAAACTGTATTCGAATCCAATCAGAAATAGAGATAACTCAATCCCAATCACATTCAAAAAACTAATAAACCCCATTAATAAGAAATTATAAGGCAATAAAATACAAGCAGAACACATTAATATGTAAAATAAACAAGCATTTATAAAAAGATCTAAGAGATATAAATCTATTTTCCGTAGTTTCTCGCATCAACAGATTCAAAAACCACTCTTTGAATTCTTTTCTCGGACACAAAGACTTAATTTAATTAAGATTCACGATATCTTAATTAAACTAAGTCTTTGTGTCTCATGTTAAGCGCCATTTTAAAATTGTTACTCAATAATCTTTCCTAGCTAGCTCTATTACTAATTTATTGAGTCAAAAAATATGCCAAGTCAAGATGCACAGTTTATAAAATTAACAAAAAAAATTACAAAGTAAGAGACAAAAGAGATAACGCAAACAAATACATGCCACTCCTATTTCGGCGAAGACAGGAGTTCCACTGTTTAAGTATTTGTAATGCCATAAAGGGGAGCTGTTTTCTTGTCTTGTTTAAGCTATGATACGAAGTTAATTGCATTAAATTAATCTTAAATATCTGTTGTAAATTCCAAGATTTGGAAATAAAATATTTCTATATATTTAAAATCACGAAATTCTTATCCTGTAATTAAGCTTATTTTGAAAAGAAAAAGAATTAACTAATATGTGAAAGAAGGTGTTTTAAGTTTACAAGCAGCTTTTTATGGTCAAAATTTAAATTTCAAGGATAGTGGTTACTAATCTCCATACAACAAATGGCAAACACCCATCTAAAATTATCGTAAAACAATTTTCATGAAAAAGTCTAAATTTTGTTAATTTCTTAAAAAGTTATACCTTATTGAACTTTCAGTTAATAATAGTACTCTTATCCTCAACTAGGGAAACGAAACAAAATTACAAGATTGCGTATTTACACAAAATACAGCATTGCATTTAAAAACTAGTAGAGATTTTATTTTGTAAATGTCAATAATCTTTTTCATCAAACTTTCTCACTTAAATAACAAACATTAATTATAATTAAAAAATTCCGATTTTTTTTTAATGTTGAATGAAAAATTTATTATTATACATATCCATTTTTTTTCAAACATTGTGAGGGATTAAAATACGAATGTGATTAAGCTTCTTTAAAAGAAAATAATTGCTAAAATCATAATGCGTTGTAATACATTGTTTTATATATTTTTTACAATGTTTAGGAATAGGGAATTTTCAAAATTAAAAATATTAATATTTGCAGTTATAACTATTGGAGCATCTGAATGATTAAGGTTTGGTGAGTAATCCATACTTATTTTAAAAGAATGTTTTGAATTGGAGAATTCTTGTGCACGTGCTGCAGAGGTGTTTTTGAGAAAATAGTGCAAAAGAAGTTATTTTCTATTATTTTGTTAGACGTTGGTGGCGCTGTAGTTTCTTCATTGTGTGAATACCTTAGAGTGAGCATCATTACGATCGTATAACAGAAAATTTTTACATAAATTTCCATAAAATTATAGCTAATGAGGGAAGGAAATTTTAAGTTTTTGTTATTTACTTTAATAAAAATAACGATTGATTAAACACAAACTACACGTGTCGTAATTGCACGCAACCAACTACAAAAAATGTTTTAAAATATTTAAAATTTTCTCTTCATGTATATCATTTTTTTTTTTTTTTCTGATAAGAGAATTTTATAAACTTTTCCTTGGTGAAGTAAAGATGATGGTTTTTTTCCATAACAATGATACAATTTGCCTCGAGCGACAGTGTAGATGATAGACTTTCAAATACATTTCAAATACATTAAAAATCATTACTTATACTTTGAGTACCTGCAGGTCATTTGCATTAAATCATGTTTTTCTTAAAAATCTGCTCAGTTTAAAAATTAAAATTAATTTTTTTTTACAGTTGTAAAAAATTGAATATTTAATTCTGCATAAGATTTTTAACTTCCTTCCTTTTTAGATTTTATAATCCATTCTAAACTTACATCAGCTGATGGATAATTTCCAAGAATCAGAATATGAGTGTATTTAGAATGCGTTATATACCATGGAGATGACCAAACATATCTGCGCATCATAAATCGAGACATCATGTTCTCAATATAGACAATGATATAAAATTTTTATATGTGTCAAATATGTTCACCAGATATCCCTGTAAGTAATAAAATGAGCTATATTTATATTGACACACTTGGCTCAAAATATTTACCGACATAATAATGATAATGTTAATTTTGAAATCGAGCAATTAATATTCCCTTATAATGCACAAATGCTTCACAGATGTAGTTAATTAAAATATGAGCCTAATTTACGAACTTGTTTGAAATTCCACAGCATTCTGAGAAATATTATTTTACATTAGAAATTATAGTTATATCTGCGTCGATTCTGATTTTATTTCCTTAAATTTAAGTAAAAATATTATTACAGAATGTATCTTGAAATCAGTTTTAAAAATAATTCAACAGAGTGAAGATTTACAAATAAACGCAATATTATCAAGAATTCAGTTTCGAATAAAATTCGCTGTCATGATATAGTTTTAATTGAACATTTCAGACTCAAGAATTTTCAGGGTTATCACTAATATAAATTTACAATTAAAATCATAAAAATGAAAAAGAGTCACAAAAAATTGTGTGAAAAAAATGGAGGAGCTTATTTGATAAACAACTTCGAGGATGGAAAATATTATATAGCTACTCGGTTACAATTTCGAAGATGCTGAGATAAGTTTATTCTTTGTATGTACCACACAATGGCGTGGCCTAGTGGTCCTGGTCGCGGACTCGCAAAATGCGGTTTTAGTCGAGTTGGGGGTTCGAGCCTTGATGCCACTAAAGATCCACCGTGTAGCCGGGCTGATGCACATTAAAACTGTCGGGGTCCAAAGTCCTCTCGTGGCGTGATGTGGAAGTTAGGAGAGGAAGATACCTGCTAAGGTGTCGTCCTCGTCACTTCACCGAGGTTCAAAATTACGAAGTTCGTCGACAATAGCTCTCGTGTTGTTTCTAGTGTGATGTTAATATAAACCAAACCAACATCACATTGTGGCTTTATTCATTAACGAAATTAAGAAAATCTACGAATGTCCCATAATTATAGTAGTAAGTGAATATTTAAATGGGAAATACTAGCGAACACGGCTGTAAGTTTTGCAATGATATTATTATTAACTATATATTTCGTAATGTTGTGTGTGTTTTTGTGTTATCTTCAAACAAGCTAAGCGATAGCCGGCTTCTATTAGAATACAGATTAGCTCATCTTCATGTATTATCTCAGCTTTTCTGAGTTGAGCTTTCAGTCCTTCTACGCAAGTTGGGGGCCCGTAGATGATTCCATAGTTTCATGCTCTTCGCTTCTGTCTCTCGCTTGCCATGTGAAACTGCGTTGATTAGCACTCTGTATTGGAATTCTATTTCCATTGTTGTGCTTCGATGTTTTCTCATTTCTTTTAGAACGTAACGCACTGTTATTATCCCAAGGAATAAAGAACAACAGGATTTCTTACTTTCATTGACGACATCAAGATTAATAATATTTGTGAAGTCTAAGAAAATAATAAATTTTTCATATATTTAATAACATTTATTGTACAATATATATTATTCATCGTTTCTTATGAAATCTTGCCAGCGAGATGATAATTTGTAAAAACCATTTTTTAAAAATGCCTTATCTTTAGAGGCGAAAAACCCAAGTAATGCTAGATTGACGTATGCTTCAGTTTTGACATTTTTTCCTCTTCAAAAAGTTTTGTAGGGAGATAAACAAATGATAATTAGACGGTACTAAGTCTGAGGAGTATAATGGATGTGACAGAAATTCCCAGTCTAGCTCTATGATTTTTCTACGAATCGCCAAAGCAGCCTGTGTTTTGTCATTATCATGATACAATATAATGTGTTTGATATTGAACCTCGCCTGCTTCTATTCTTTCAGTGCTTTGTTTAAATCATCCTTTTGCTGACAGTATCTTTCTGAACTGAGCTTTTTGCAAGGTTTCAAAAGCTCAAAATGTATTGGTACTAAGACGTTGCACCATATGCACAGCGTTCTCTTATTTAGGATCAATCTCGATTTAGAGGTGGAGGGGACAGATAGTCCATGCTGCAAATTTACTTTTTTCTTGATAATGTTGTGACATTGGACTATTCGCGGTTTCTATTCACTAACCTTGGGGACTTTCAATTGAGATTGTTTGCTTTCACTAAACAACCTTTGCCCAACCAAAAATGAAACGTGATGAAGAACATTAATATGTAAAGGAGTTAGGAATGAAGTGAAGCAGTTAAATTGAGAATTATATAAACTCTTTCTGAAGGAGTAGAATCTCTGAAGGAGGATCAGAGAGGCGTTGTAGTGAGAGGAGGTGGAATCTAAGTGCTATATTAGAGGAAGGCGGATTTACAGATTAGTATTGAGGTCCGAGTATAGATCACTCGGATTGAGAATTGTTCTAGTATTTTCAGCAGTTGTTCCAGATTCGGAGTTGCAGTTGATAAAAGATATTGATAAGAAGCTGTTAGATTATTATTGGTGGGTTGAATTAAAGCGTTAGTAAACTTAACCTGGAGAGCACAGTTATTGGTGTCATAATAGATATATATTAATAAATTGTAAAAGTTGTTTTGGTGGTTCTGTAATTATTGGTGTTGTAGTATTTAATATTTGAAATTAGCGATGGCACAAGATAACGCCCGGAACGATCGGGTGTTACAATGTATTCGAAAATGATCAATTTTTCATCACCAGTTATCAACCGTTCAAAAATGGGTTTGTTTTCGTTCCGAGAAAACAGAGATGTGCATATGACGATTCAATGAAACAAATTTTTCTCACTTAACTCATAAGGAACCCATCTGGAATGTTGAAAGACCAATCCTAGTAACGACGGAAATTATATTGTACTATAAATATTATTAAATGCATTATATATAACACATCGATCAATAACTCCCGAGACTAACCCAGAGATGGCGCTCGTAGTAAACCAGTAACCAGGTCTTTCTAGAGTACTAATCTTTGCTTGAAACGAGTCAAAATTTTAAGTCGATCGGACCAGGAAAAAGGTTTTTTGAAGTGAAGTGAAAAAGGTTTTTTCCAAGTGGGTGCCGCGATTGCTTTCGATGGAACAAAAACAGCAACGAGTCGATGGTTCAGAAAACTGTTTATCGCTATTTTCTCGCAACAAAAAAGATTTCTTACGGAAAAAAGAAAAAGAAGAGAAAGAAAAATTTGGGAAAAAGATTTGGAAAAGCGTTGGAACGATTGTATCACCCTAAAAGGTGATTAACAAAAGGTGTTATGTTGATGAATAAAAAAAAATTTTGCAAAAAAGATGTTGTTTTCAATGTTAGTCTCGGGAGTTATTGATTGATGTGTTATATATATATATCTGTAGTTCAATTTATCAAAAATTCAAGAACATTACATCAGCAAGAAATCTTGTTTGAATTATGAACTATCTGAAACACTTCTAATATCACAAACACACAAAACAACTTTAAATTCGAAAGAAAGAAAAAAAATTGCTATCTATTCTTGTGTTCATTTTTTATTTGTGCACTGTAATGTTTTTACGCAATAAAATAAAATTATGTATATTTTCTATTATGCTTGATTATTTTCATGGTTAAAATTAAAAGTTTTTTTAAAGAATAAAATATTTTTATTGCATATATAAAGGACTTTTTTCCACTTGATTTATGTACTCATAGACTTTTAATTTTTTTCTAATTCTTAGATTAACGCAATTGTCTATTTGAGTAATTATTTCTTTAGGAAAGATGAAACAGACTTTCGTTCTTTTTTATGTATAACTGTGGCACAGCAACAATTTTAAAATAGGTATGATATTGAACATACAATAATACCTTTTCGAGGATAGCATTTCGTTGGCAAAAGAACATTTTCGAAAAAAAGAATTTTGTTTCATCCCCGCTACACGATGGTACTTCCACGGGATCAGGACTCATGCTTAATATATACCTATAGAGCTATACAGTTGATTACTCGCTTTTTAGATCACATGCACTTTATAATTTCTTTAAATACAAATTACCAGTTACATTAAGAACTTGATATAAGATATTTAAGAAAATTTGTATTCTTTTGCAATTTTTCGCAAAGTTAAACCAAACAATTAATTGCTCTCCCTTAAAAATTGGCAATTTATTATATCTAGTATATCTAATTTTTTTTATTTTGTTTTTACTTGATTTTTATTTTTGTTTTTTGGCCAAAAAAAAAAAATCTAGTAATCATCTTTAATAAACTTAATATTGCTATATATTTTTGGGAGAGAGTCAGCGAGAATATTTTTTAGTGTTTCTTGGATAATATTGAGTCCCACTTAACAAAAATGAAACATTTATTATGATTTATTGCCATACTTGAAATGATATTGTGAGGATAACTCTCTCTCTTTCTTCAGTGTGAGGAGGTCGGAAGGAAGACTCGACATGTTCTAAAATATTTAATTTATTTACAACACAAACCACAACACAAGTTTGATCCATCCAAGTTAAGAGATGCACCCAATTATTAAAAATGAGGACAATTGACGAAGTATGCGAGATATGAGAAGACATTAAATGCTTTAGTATACTTATTTACTTCAGTAGCTCTGACTTCATAGCTATCTAATCTAGATTCAATCTCAAGTGACAGATCATCACCTTAAGTAACACTATTATCAATTACTAAATATCCACGCTTAGCATTCAATTTGATTATTCACTGCTCCGCTAGCAGTCTATCCTATCTCTCCCTCCTAACCTGAAAGCTTAGACTATATATAGCAGTCTTGATTTGCACGTTCACGCTCTCTTCTTATGAGGAAACTTTCTAATAAAATAATTTTAAAGGACCAAAAATTCCCCAAGAAGATTGTTAGTGAAAAGATCGCGGATAGAGGAGTCACAATATAATGATAAATACTTCTGCTTCCGACGTATTCCTTCCCCTAAAAACGATACTAGTAAAAATAATTTAATATCTGCTATTAGTATGATGAATAAATTCTTCATTAATGAAGGGAAAAAACTGTTGACTCTAAGCTAGTATTAAAATTTTTATTTTGTAGTGAATAATATTTTTATTACAAATTCTTTGAATGCAATGTTTCATGTATGATCATCTTCATAGCTTCTATTATCAGAATGTAATGAAGAACAATTAGGAGAGTTTTTAAAAACTGTAGATGTCACAGTCAGAAAAAAAACAACAGGAAAAGTATATTTAGTATAATTATAATGTTAAAAAAATAAAACATACCACTATATAAGATTAATGTATTCTAAGGTTTCTCCACTTTCTCTTCAAGATTTCATAATTCGTACAGCAACGCGGAATATATTATCGCATATATTTTTTTTACTTTTTAAACAATTTAAATCTGACCTCCTAAGATGTAACTGTTTACTGTTTTTAAAGTACAAAAGGGTGGAGCTTCTATGAAAAAGCTTAAAAATGGTCACGTTGTGTCATAGCTGATTATTACAAAGTTTTTATAAAGCTAAAAGAAGGGCAGAATTTAACCTTCGGATGACCAGATGGAAATTTGAAACACGGAAGAGACTATATGGAGTCAATATAAATAAAATATATGTATAAATAAAAATGTAAGAGTTCGTTTGTTCAAAATCAGTAATCTCTGAAAGTTCTATATTGTGTGTGTGTATGATTGCTTTGAAATTTTGACACAACATTGCATTCGATTATGCGCGAGTTTTAAATACTTTTCATATAGATGTCACACCTATGACAGATAAAAACACACTTTTTCAAAAGAAATCGCCATCAGTGGGACGCAAAAGCAACACAAGCTATGCTAGATATTTTACGATTTCATTTCAACCTCCTTCAAATCCAATAGAACAGAGCTTTAAGTAATCTCCAAAGCTCCAATATTCATTCCAAAAAGAGTTCTACATGGCCTGAAAATTTACTCCATACCTCAAACAAACAGAACACTTTCCGAAAATTTGACAATACTTTCAACAACAATTAAAAATCAAACAATCAGGAATCGCACAAGACAACCAATTCAAATGGGAACCAGAAATCTTCCAGTTATGCTCCAAAATACTCTCATATCCTTTTAAATTACTTTAAATTCACCGCCGTATTAACAGCATGACGGCTCGAAAGCTTGAGTGGCTTTCGTAAGAAAAGCACCTAAATGCAGCACCTCTCGGCTTGGCTCTCAATATACGATTTCCAAATTTCAGTTTTATGAGAACCCTTAAGTGTTACATATTGTATTGCTAAATTGAATTTTCATTTTTATTTAATTATTTTGAGCTTTTAAAAAAACACAGCGCCGTGTGTATGTAAAAGCAACACACATTCTATACTAAATATTTTATGATTCCATTTGATTACAATCCATTTACGATTTCCGAATTTCCTATCTTGCGATCCCATTTCAGTGTTTCTGATTGCACTGTTAAATTAAATTCTCATAGATTTTGATTTATTTTTATTTTGATTTAATTATTTCGTGTGACATTGCGTTGGAATTGAGTCGAGTCGTTTACCATAGCGTTCATTTCGTAAGTATAGTTGATTTCTTTTTCATTTCATTTGTTAACTGTTTTTCAAGTTTTTCAGTGCAATTGGCGGTAAAATAGAGCTATGTCGATTGATTTTCATTTGAATTCAAATTAAGTCGTGAAATGGTCTTCGGAGTGATTTGTTAGAGGGGATTGAAAGATTTTGTTACTCATTGCGTTGGAATTGGGATGTGTAGATCGATCTACATTGAAATCGAAATATTTCATCATTATTTTTAGTGCCATTCACAGTAGAATTGAGATGTGTTGATTGATTTTCATTTGAATTCAAATTATATCGTGAAATTGTTTTCGGAGTGATTTGTTCGAGCAGATTAAAAGTTTTGTATGAAGATTAAACTGCCTCAATTTAGAGAACCTCTAGAGCCATTAAAACCTTTACTTGTAGGATCAAAGCATTTTATAACATCAGGAAATACAACTCTTGCTTCCAAATGACGTCGTTCGGGGCTGATATCACAACAACTCAATTCATGCCAACTATCAAATTGAAAGAGCAAATTTATCATAAACCCGTTTTTCTGCTTCCGCTCCCTTATGATCAACAGAAATCCCTACAAATGTATTTCATTGGTGATGGGAATGATGAATCAAATGTATACTACGGAGTTTCTATCAACATAAAAATGTTCATAGTTTCCCAACTGCAAGAGCTTCATCATGAAAAAAACAGTAATTGCTAAGAAATTGCTAAGAAAAAAACAATTTAGCACGTTTGTTCAAAACAGTAATTGATTTGATGCCATTTGATACACTTGAGATTGTTATTCATGGTAAAAAAACGCCTGTTGGAGAACATGTGCGAAGATTCAATGCTCCAACTAGAGACGAAGTGGCAGTTGTTATAATAGGAGACCAATTACAACCTAGAAATATTGTTCTTCATCGGATAAACGATCAATTGCCAAAATTGCAAAAAATCACCGATGATACGATGGCTTTCAATATTCAATCAAAATGATTATGACAATGCCGATGGATATAACTTCAATGTTAAGAAGATAAATACAGGTAGCGGAGAAGAAACAAATAAGAAATGCAACTCAATGAATTTTTATTTATACCTATTAATAATTCGAGAGAATGAAGATAATATACATTTTGAAACTCTGTCAATTGTTTCACCAATACATCCTAGATATGTATGCAAAAATCGAAATGAAACGTTTGATGTTCATCCATTTGTAGAAGACTTGGGTTCGCTTTGATGTATATGTTCATTTGCGAGAAGCAATTGTAAATAATGGTAATACAACTAACGTTAGAAGGCTAACGATTTTGTTATCTTCATATACAGACAGTCAGCGTCATATGTATGAGTAGGTTCAAAATGTGAAACTACGCATGTTCGTCACTACAGGCGTCCAGACATATTCATTACATCCACATGAAATCCAGTTTGGAACGATATATTTTCTTGGCAATCGCAAGCGAATAAGTTTGACTAGAATAAACTTTAGTTATATAAATTAATCGACTCTGAGTGAATGAGAAAAGAGCAGCGTTTTAAAATTTAAAGATTCAGCACTTATTCATGTTTCGTTTTGGCTCTTTTCACATGTTAATTTCTCACATAATAACATTTAAAAATTGAAAAGTGTGTTTATCAATTGTAAGTTTGCCTCATTAATTTAACTGTAAGAAACTCTTTATAATTAGGCAAGATATAACTGAAAAACGTTTGAACTGTTTTGTCACAAATCACCCTACAATACTTATCTTTTGTTCGAAACAAGATATCGGATAACAAGATATCGGAAAATCTATAAAATACCCCTCCCTCAAAACCTTCATCAAAAAACTTTCCATAAAATTCTTCCAAAATATTGATACCTCCACCAATAGAACTATACAAGCCATAGAAAAATACACCCCCATCAGAAATAATCAATTATTTCCTAGACCTCGTGAAATATTACTGGATTAATTTCCAATTTCATACCTCTCAACACAAAAATCACAGAAAATCTTAAAACTCATCAAAGATAACAGCCATCTCCATCGACCAATAGGAATCCACCTTCTTGTAAACTCGAGAGAAGCCACTGATCCTTCAAACCCACCAGACTGGACGTATAAGCAGGGCATTTCTACCAACGCGAACTCTAAATTTATTAACATTTTACGAAATAGCCTCATTTAATAACCCATCCAATAACTGATTTTTTTTTTCATGAAACTTAAAATAAATAATTTCTTTAAGTGCAAAAAAACAAAACAATATTTTTTTTCCAACCCAAATAAATTCAACACTGATCACCCATAAAAACAAGTTATAAATTATATATTTAAATTTATAACCTTTTTTAAATAAAATCATAACTATGCAATTAAACCTATTTTCATAAAATATTATTTTAATTTTAATTTTAATAAATTAAATATCAAGCATTGCTCGTGAACTTTCATGTTCTTAAAATTTATAACTTGTACCTATTATTTTCTCTAACTCTTGGGCAAGCGTAATACCAAAGTTCAGGCTCATCTTTTAAAAATAATAATAATGGGGATTAAAGACCGAGAAGGTTATGCACCCCAACAACTAGAATTCCGTATCCTGTCACCCTATGGAAAGAACCGCGTACATCATAACAAATCAAACCGTTTGAAATATACTGCTGAATTTTAACAGTTATTTTATGAATTCAAAAAAGTTGATAATTTATTCCTGCATTATATATTATTTATCAAGCTTTCACTTCTGAAAATTTTGTAATTAAATATTTTGTATTTGAAGAGAACAATAACATTCTTCTCTACAGATATTATCAATCAGCTTATTAACTTATATCTGTTTTCACACATAGAGACGAGTGTGTTAAGAATCTTCTATGAATTCAAATTTTGAAAAAGTCGTTTCTCGTGCTGTGAAGAAATACTCAAAGAAAATTAAAAAATATTGATAAGCCCTGAGAAAATTTTTTAAAAAGTAAAAGATTTAGAAAAATATATTACTTGAAGGTGGGAAAGGAAAAAAAGTGAACACATAAAATTTATCATCATAATTTGAATAATAAAATGCTTGATATGGTACACAATCTAAATTAATTACAAGGCACTATTGGGCGTACACATTTAATTTTTTACAATTTTTTGAAATACGATTATTAGTACTATTTAAATATTTGTTTGAAAATGCTTTTGTGTCGTAAGAATATTTGATTCAATAGATTTTAATGATACTTCTACGATAACTATTCTTTGTACTTTCTTAAGACAAAACAAAACAGGAAATATTTGTTTAAAAATAATATGTATGTGACTTTCCCCTCCTCCTATTTCTTAGAAAAAATAATACTTTTTCTAAAATGTCTGAAATAATTTTATTAGAAATACAACAAACAAAAGAAAAAAGTTAAAGTTGTTGTGTTCACTGTGTGACGGTGGTAGCCTAACGGTCATGGCCACGGACTAGCGGTTGTTGAGCCTCGATGCCACTGAAGACCCAATGCGTAGCTGGGGCCGATGCACGTTAAATCTGTCTGCTCCCAAAGTCTTCCCGTTGGCGTGATGTGGAAGTTAGAAGAAGGGGTACCAGATCAGGTGTCGTTCTCGTCACTTGACCGAGATTCAAAATTACGAAGTCCATCACCAATAGCCCTCGTGTTGCCTCAAGTGCGACATCAATAAAACCGAAGCCTATTTTCACTGTGCAACATGAAATATATCTTGTATGGAAGACATTAAAAATCCTTCAGATATTCCACTTAAATTAATTTCACATTAAATTTGTACTGGAGTTTTTTAAAGTCTGTGAGGAATACGGATAAGAAAGGCTTTAAACGCATAGAAATTTGTTGAATTTATATAGTAAATCGATTTTACAAAAAAATTGGGATTTATGCTTGATCAGTATAGAAAAACAAGCTATTGATTGGAGTTCCGTAAAATTTTATTCAAACCTTGTTTATCATTTGGATTGAAACATGTTATATTCAAAATTACAAAGCTAAAAAATAGTTCATTTCAATATTAAAAGAAATATTTCATTTAATCTTTATTAGAAGAGAGTTAAACAACCGAATCCAATAAATTAGTTTTTACCTTTCTTGTGACTAGTTCAATGTTTCAAAGCGAGATACCATGGAGACTTTTTTCTGCATAGTATTTTTCTAGTAGCTGTAGTGCTTCAAGGTCGAAAGTAGGTATGTGTGTTAAGTTGAAAAAAAAACTGATAGGTAATCTTCGTACTAAAAAAGAGTAAATATCTTTTTTTAAAATAAAATGATCGATCATACTTTAAGTTAGAAAAATGTAATTTAATATCTCAAAGTTCTATCACAATTTAGATATTTAGCCAGCTTTTACAACAAACAACAAAGCACACCAATTAAACTTAAATTATCTGCAATTTATTAATTTAAAAACTGAAAATAAAAATTCCCAATATTTTTAAATAATTATATAAGGGTTAAAAAATATCCTTGATTACAACAAAAGTAAAAAAAATTGAGAAAACGTAATTCGTAAGAAAAGTGAATACAGATTACATTTACAGTCAAAGGACGTTGATTCGAATATTATTAACTTGAATTCAGCGGAAAGAAAATGTAATAAAATTATATAAGAAATAGTAAATGACATTTTCAAATTTGATATCTATGGAATTTAAGAAAAAACAATTTACATAGATCCGTAATCAGATAATAAAAGTTTTTTACCATCTTGATAAAAAATGTTGAAAAATGCAAAACTATTTATAAGAATTTACGATACATGCATAATTCTATTCAGAGGAATTAAATGAAATAATTAAAGAGAAGAATGAAATAAACTATAATAATATGTTTTCCAAAATGACTCAAAATTAAATGAGGTAAGTTTTAAAAAAAAATTCTTTCATTGAAATCAACATTTAAAATAAAATCAATTTTTTCTATTGTAATTTCATCCTTGAAAAGTTATAAAATAAAAGTAATATATACTCCATAATTATAATACTAAAATAAAGTGGAAGAGAGAAAAATAAAATCTCACTTGTAGAAATTCAGTCTATATTTTTCGATACTATTCTCTCAAATTAAAAAGTGACAGATAGAGCAGTTTTATGGCACGAGAACCCAATACAGCTCTACTGCGTCAAACGAGGTGTAATTATGATCTAGGTGTTTGGAAATGGAAAAAAGAAAAACTGGTTCACTAGAGAAGGATCACTAGCGTATTCCGGGGGCGCGTCGCAACAGACTTTAAACCTCACTCGAGGTCGTGATCACGAATTTCTAAGCTCTATGTTTTTCCATCATGATTTAATAGTATGTTTCCATAGCTTTAATAGTTATCAACTGCTGCAAATAACAAAGCTGTAATCTATATATATATATAAGCGAAATACAACTGACTGACTCATCACGAGATCTCTATAACTATACAACCGATTGACTTGAAATTTAGAATAGTTACTCATTTTGCGATGTAGACGCTCACTAAGAACGGATTTTACGGAAGTTTTATCCAAAATGTAATTTTCATCCGTTAATCTACTCTTATCCATCGGTTATGTAATTTTTGGCGACTTTATCGCCCAAAATGATATGACCGACGCCAAACGAAATATATTTTTTTATATGTATACTGTGTATTATCACCAATTAAGTTTACTTGGTGAGATTTGCGCGTGCGAAATGGAAAAAGACTAAATAATTTTATATTGAAGCGCTGATGGAGGATTGGCAAGATTTTGGCGAAGGGGCTCTTTATGCGAATTTTTGTGCATGTTGAAAATAGGAAACGTACATATTATTTAGCGATAGAAATAAATCAGTTTGGAATCCCACGGTTGGTGAAAGTGTAGTTTAGCTCCAAAACTTAGCGGGATCTTGAAAAATACTAAAATGGCGACTTCTTACGGAGTAGCGCACACCCAAGACAATCCGCTGAATAGGATGCATTATAGGTTTGTCATATATAATGTAAATGTTGAGTCCCGAAATTCCTACATTTAGAGATTTATCACCAAATATCTTCCACCGCTAAGTCGAAGCATTTCAATGACCTTGCATTGTGAATTTTAAAAAACTATGCTATGGTAACCACAGCTGATATCCGCCAGCTTTGCTGAGTGAACGAGAATTTTTTATTGTTGTGGAACCTAGACGTAAGTTTTAAATTTATAAGAAAAGTATTTTATTATTAATAATGATTGATCTTTTCACAAAAGGTTGCATCTTTGGCAATACTATGTGTAACATGTATATGGTGGAATGAATTTTATCCATATTATATATATATATAGGATGACTTTTTACGAATTTTTTTTCTAATTCTCATATATTTGAAAGTCGTGGATAACCATTATTACAGAAAATCAATTTCTTAAAATTTTAAATTTAGATTATCATTAACGTTTTAAAAATTGAAATTTTTCTTGATATCTTACGTATAGGTTCCAAAATATTATATTATCATCTGTCCAGTGAAGCGGGCGGGTATCAGCTAGTTTCTATATAAAATGGAAATTAGTAAATATCCTTTTCATTGTGCATGACATACCTCTTCTTCTCCAAAACTTAAAATCTCTTTAAATTTTTAATTTCTTTAACAGTATTTAAAATATTCTTCTAAGAGTACTGTAAAATTTTTTAATAAATAAAACGTGCTCGAAAATGGTGTAAAGAATGTACTATTTCTTAAAAAATACAATCAATGTAAGGATTTATTCATATTTAAAACTTTTAAATGTAGTAGAACTCGACACTGATAAAAAGAATTAATTTTTTCAAAAATGCAATCGATAAAAAGTATGTAATTGTATTTGGAACCATTTTTATGAGAGAAGGTATTTTTTTTTAAATACTATCAATCACAAAATATATAATTGTGTTTAGAATTTTTTTATGAGAGAATTAATTTTTCAAAAAATGCTTTCTTTCTAATAAATAAATTAAGTAAAACTGTTCAAAGTTATTAATCTAAGTGATTACCATGTAAATTGTTAAAAGCACATTTAAGCATTTTATGTATATAGTCAGCCATTTTGAAATCTTAAGATTGTAAATTTAATTCAATAAGTTGATTCTATTTTTTGAATACTGGAATGCTTTACAGAAATAATGAATGATTATTTAAAATAATTTAAGAGGTACCCTGATATTTAATATATGTTCCTGGTTCTTCTGAGCCTATCAGAATCAAAATCATATTACTTGAAGGACCCAAAATATCTATTGGATAGAATAAACTTTAGTCTTATGGATTATTCGACTCTGTGAATCAGAAAAGTGCAACACTTTAAAGTTTAACGATTCAGCACTTATTCATGTTTTATTTTGACTCTTTATGCAAGTTAATTTCTGAATAACAATTAACAATTGAATACTTGTCTATCAATTGCAATTTTGCCTCATTGGTCATTAGGGAAATATAATGAGCAAAGCGGGTAAAGAAACTTTGTTAAAGACATATGTTACATGCTAAAAATTCGATATAGCAAAATCCGATCCATAACAACATCAAACCTTGATATCATTTAACATAAATTAAGGAGGAAATTAAAAAAAAAATGGAAATAAAAAAATTAAATATTTTATTGCAAATATTCTTAAATAAGTTTATAACTGTTAAACTGTAAGAAACTGTTTATAATTAGGTAAGATATAACTGAAAAGCATTTGAACTTTTTTGTCACAAATCAGCCTACAACACTTATTTTTTATTTGTTCATTAACAAATCAAACCCTTTGAAATATACTGCTGAATTTTAACAGTTATCTTATGAATTCAAAAAAGTTGATAATTTATTCCTGCATTATATATTATTTATCAAGCTTTCACTTCTGAAAATTTTGTAATTAAATATTTTGTATTTGAAGAGAACAATAACATTCTTCTCTACAGATATTATCAATCAGCTTATTAACTTATATCTGTTTTCACACATAGAGACGAGTGCGTTAAGAATCTTCTATGAATTCAAATTTTGAAAAAGTCGTTTCTCGTGCTGTGAAGAAATACTCAAAGAAAATTAAAAAATATTGATAAGCCCTGAGAAAATTTTTTAAAAAGTAAAAGATTTAGAAAAATATATTACTTGAAGGTGGGAAAGGAAAAAAAGTTAACACATAAAATTTGTCATTATAATATGAATAATAAAATGCTTGATATGGTACACAATCTAAATTATTTACAAGGCACTATTAGGCGTGAACATATAATTTTTTACAATTTTTTGAAATACGATTATTAGTACTATTTAAATATTTGTTTGAAAATGCTTTTGTGTCGTAAGAATATTTGATTCAATTGATTTTAATGATACTTCTACGATAACTATTCTTTGTTGTATCTTACAAGAACAGAAAATGTATGCCTCAATTTTTCTCTATAAAATACATAAATAGTTTTTGGAATTTGAAAATTAATACATTAAATTAAATTTCTTAAAATCTTACTTAGAGGTTTTTTAAAGTCTATGGGGAATACGGATAAGAAAGGATTATAATTATAAAATAAAGAGAAAAATTGAATCTCACTTGTAGAAGTTCAGTCTATATTTTTTGATACTTTTCTCATAAACTGATAAGTGAGAGATGGTGAAGTTTTATTGTGCAAGAGCCAGATATACGACTTTGCTGCTTCAAACAAGGTATAACTATGATTTAGAGTTTGAAAAATGGAAGTAAAAAATTGGTTGACAAGAAGGAGAGTCGAAACATCGCTATCGTATCCCCGGGGGTGCGTCACTCATGTTTACCACAGACTGTAAACTCCATAGGAGGAAAAAGAACACTACGGTACCTCGAGGTCGTGATCACAAATTGACAAGTTCTATGGCTTTCCATTATGATTAAATAATATATTTTCATATCTTTAATAATTATCAACTGCTTCAACAATAAAACTGTAATTTCTAAATAAAATGGAATGTAGTAAATATCCTTTACAACGTATATGACATACCTCCTCCACTCCAGAACATAAAATCTCTTTAAATTTATAATTTCTTTAACAGTTTTAAAAATATTCTTCAAAGAGTATTGTAAAATTTTTTAAAATGTGAACGAGCTCGAAAATGATGTAGTTAATACAAAAATGTAATTAATACAAAATATATAATTGCATTTGGAACCTTTTTACGAGAGAATTTATTCTTTTAAACACGATCAATTACACAGCAACAATCAAATGATTCGTGAGCACCAGTTCTTAAGACTCTTCGCTTAATCTGATTATGTTTATAATCATGAAAATCTATTTTTTTCAATTAACCTATCCCATCACTGGTGTGTATTCATAATACATAGAGTGAAGAGAGATAATTTGGAGGTACATACAGGATAAGAATTTTTCATTATTAAATTTTTATTGTTACTTTCCTCATAATGCGATCAATTACCAAATATATAATTGTGACTGTACTTTTTTAAATACTATCAATATAATATATATATATTAGAATTTTTTTTTCTTTAGAGGAGCTCGAAACTAATGTAAATAATTAATTTTTATTAAATACAGTTATTACAAAAGGTAAACATGTTTTTAGAACTTTTTTATGTGGCGGGGGAATAACCCTTATTATGCTAGTTTCAAGAAACTTTTTTTTATACGTCATCGTATATGACGTAGTATCAATTGGATGACTGCCACATTGGAACGTTAATTGCTAAGTTTGGCGACTTTGGCACATTTCGAAAAATCTTCAACCCCACTAAGAAAAGATTTTCCTATTTCAATTGATTCAGATTCGTTTGGTGTGAAGTAAGCTTATGTCGCCACTGCTTTTAACGATAACAAAGATTGTATAAGCAAATATTCAACATTTCACTTGTTTTTTTTTTTCCCTTTAAAAATTTCATAACACTTAACTGTGTTAGTTTATTTCACTGATTATTCATGCTTCTTAAGTCTTTAATCTAAAAATAAATTAAATATTTACTAAGGAATCCAGTTTAATTGAAATCTTAATACTTACAGCACGATAGATACACAACAAACGGTTTGGAAATGAAACAACAAAATAAATAATGCCCCTATCCCTACTGCCTGGATATCCAACTGCCTCTACCCAATGTCTGTTTTAGCAGTTTAAACAAAGTAGTAATGTTATTCACAGAGAAACAGGTGCGTGACTAATACATAATTACTCAGTGTAATTGTGAATGTTTGGTAATGTCACCCTGAGAAACAATACGAGAGCTGCTGGCTATGGATATCGTAATTTTGAACCTCATTTAAGTCACGAGGACTTTCATCTACTTGGAACTCACTCTCATAACTTCCACTCCACGTCAACATGAGGACTTGGAACCTTGATCAGATTTAGCATGCATTAGCACCGTTACACGGTAGATTTTTAGAGCCATCAGGACTCAAACTCATGACGGCCGTGAGATTGCAATTTTGACCACTAGGTTACCGTGGCCACCCTACTTCTCACATTTAATAATCAAGCTCAAACAGAGGACAAGTTACTCTGTCGATGTTACAAGCATATTTGGTGGAGTAACAGGATATAAATTATATGTGATATCAGTCACTGTTTGTTGATTGTAAGAGAGAATGCTCTATTTCAAACTCGCTGGTAAATTTCTGTTTCGTTTACTTTTATTCATCAGCAAATCAGAAAACTTTATTTATCATTCAATCATAGATAACATAAGTACTATCCACTTGTAATTACAGACCAAGCGTTGCTATTAAGAAAAATTTGCATTTCAATTCTTTAAATACAGAGTCTGTTTTTGTTGATTTTACTTTTCGTAGTCATCTTTTAATGGTTCGCAATGGAAATATCCAAAGTGACGTTTAAAGTTGTTCCGCCAATAGACCAATCAAAGAGGACTAATGTTTGTCGGTGCACGAAATAAAATCGCCTGTTTTCATAACTGTAACCATTCAAATTGTTTAGAAATCCGGCGGTATATGTACTAGAGTAATTTATATGTGTATACTTTGTGAGCGGTGTGTTTTTTATTAAAAATATTCCCAATAGTGTAATCAAATTTACAATGAAAAACTTAATTTTCGATGTTTTATTTTTATCTGTGTTTTGTTCATTGTATTGTACCGCTACAGTTGAAGTCTTGAGACCAAGAGGAGTTGATTTATCTAGTAAGTTTTATTTTTAAAAATGAATGTGTTTGTTTTCTTTTTGTAGAGTTGTTAATATTTTTGCCTCAATAAATGTTTGAAGTATATTTCAGAATAATTCTTGCAGTAACAACCTGTTTAGTATTGCTGTTATTGGCTAATTACACGTCACACAGCATTTTGATGGTATTGCTGAATGTTGCTATTTTTGCATGATTACTTAGTCTTTTATATCTATGCATTTTTTTAAACGTTTAGCTGTTGAAAGAAACAACAGAAATTTTTTTGCAATCACAGTAGCGGAGTTGCTATGATTATCGTCTTAGTGCTTTTATTTATTTGTAATAAAGCTGTGAAATTGTTTTATGTTATGAAGTTATTTCCCCATTGTTAATTTAGATCGTTGTTACAGCTAAGTTTATTAGTTCATTGTTGCACAAATTATATATAAAAACTATGTTACGAAATATAAATGACATTGTATTTGTTTGAATATTTTTATTTGTAATATCACATTTTTTAAAAAATAATTTTGCTTATTTTGATTTTTTTTTTCTTATCGAGCACTTTGTAATGATTAATATTTGACTAAATAGTTGTATGGAATCTTTTGTGGATGAAATTGTTAAAATTTATTTGACTTTTGATTATCATCATGATATTTTATTTCTTAATTGAAAATATTTGCTGTTAGGAAAAAGTTATGATGAAAATATTGTTTAGTCTGCACTCCTTTGTGCAATTTGAAAAATCACCTGTGCGCTAATTGTGTAAATTTATCAGAGTTCTGTATGAAAGAAGAATAAAAAAAAATAAATTATAACCTACTTTGCTTGTAGATCTGTTAAATGTTTTAAAAGTTTCACTATTATTTACATGCATTTAGATTTATTTCTATAAGTAATAAAAATATTATATAAGATATGTTATCAATCTGTCACTTTTCTGGCAAATCAAACTGTATTTATGTTATTACAACTATATATTACCATAAAATTTGTCCTTCTGTTGATTAATTCATGTGAAAATGAGTAATAAAAAATTCTCATGCCCTCAACAAGGAAAAAAAAAAAGCTGGACATGATTATTGAATGAACATAAATTTTAATGATTACATTAGCTTAACGTTTAGATAATATTGTTGTCCGAGATCATTTAAAATTCCACCTGGAACTTATCAAAATAAACTTGATAAAAATCAAAATAAAATAAATTGCATATAGTAATTTATTAAAGAATAACTTAATGTGATAACCAGAAACTTCAGTGATAAGGACTTAACATTTTAGTAAAACATTGTAGAGTGCCTTAAAAAATGGCATATTAGAACTCTGCAAAGTGTTAAATGTAGATATATGTAAAAAGTTTTCTGTTCCTATTTTGTTGGTGAGTCTAAGAAATGTTTAAATAACATTTTCAGGAGTTTAAATGTGTCTTATTTCCACATTTTCGAGATCCTCCTAGTTCCTAGCTAATAGCAAGCACATCATATTGTCTCTTTCTTAAATATTTCGTTTCTTCTAGCTATGCCATTCATATGAGAAATTGTGTTAATAATATCAGAAAAAAAAATACACATTGAATTAAAACTTCTATGTCATTTTCTTACCTAACAAAAGTTTTAATTGGATTCCAGTCACAAGCTTAACAAAGCCTCTTACAAAGTCTGAACATGCACTATTACCCTAAACCAGGGCTTCTTAAACTTTTGTCATTCACGACCCCATTTATGATTGCGAGTTTCTTGACGACCCCATACAAACCTTGATGACCCCATACATGAATCATTGTTTAGCTGCAGGTTGCACGTGTGTACGCACGCGCATTCGTCCCTTTGATTGTGTGTGATATTTAGAGGTGGCGGTCAGAGTGGGAAGTCAGCGGCGCGCGGTTTATTCAACATGTATGATACCGACAAACGCACTAACAATGTATAGCCACAGTATAATAATAGCGATCGTTTACTGCTGTCGGTGGAGATAGCTCAAAACCTTCAACAAATGTGCGTGTCTAGACGCTGCAAGTCCACTGTATTCCGCCAACTCTAGTGATGTTATAAAATGGTATATATAAATATTTGACATTATAAAATCTCTCGCGACCGCAGAATTTTGCATGGGGTCGCGACCCATAGTTTAAGAAGCCCTGCCCTAAACCAATGGCAAGTGCTTAACTAGCAATGTGTAGGTGGGAAAAGTTTTAGGGTTGCAAAGTGTAATGGCCATGCCTAAACAGAATAATGAGGGTTTGCACGTTTGGTAATTTATCTCAATATTTCCATTGTCAAGGGTGTGGGCTAAACCACATTTCAACCAAAAGTTTCTTTTGCTATTTAGAGATTGCAAATTTACAGGGTCTGATACAAACATCAGTTATGTGAAATAAGAGTACATGATTTATCAGACATAAATTTTTGTAACAATTCATAATTCTATTCATAAACTTTTTCTGGCTAATCAACTTTGAAAAAGCATGTATAACACGAAACACATGTTTAGCATCCAAAGATAAATTGGGTAAAGCATAGGTGACCCATGGTGATTTGGGAAAAAATATGAGTTAGAAAATAGGCCATCAAAGTAGTGATAAGTAAGATGACATCAAAATTGAACAGGTAACCTAAGTAAAACTGATTCTGCTGAAGAAAATGGAAAATTTAAATGTTATTAAAGGAGAATGTTAAGATTATGGTAATTTTAATGATAAAATAGCAATACTTATGTTAAACTTATTGATTATTATGATTTGCATATATTATAACTACTAATAATTATAGATGTTGTAAAATTAATTTATATATTTTAAAATAGAACATGAAAAATAAAATAATTAAAATTTATATTTAAAATAGAAATTAATGAAATTCATACAATGCATATTAATGTCATTCAATAAGATTTATAAAAAATACTTTTTGACTTTTTTTTTAGAATAGTTTTGCAGAGTAAGATAAATTCATTCATTACTAGCCAAACACTCAATCTTTGTCATACACCTCTGTGAGACATGCATTTTATCCTTCATTTCAAATCATTAAAGAAAAAAAAGTAAATCGTTTTTTTCAGACATACGTAATAGAACAATTAAAAGAATACTCCAGCTGTCGCAGTGGCTGTGGTAACCTAGTGGTCATGGTTTTGAATTTGTGGCCGGTGGTTTTCGTTCAGTTGCTGGTTTAAGCCTTGGCTGCTAAAGACCCGCTGTGTAGCCAAGGCTGATGCACGTTAAATCTGTCGGGGCCCAAAGTCCTCCCGTTGGCGTGGTGTGAAAATCAGGAGAGGGGGTGGCAGCTCAGGTGTCGTCTTCGTCACTTGACCGGGATTCAAAATTATGAGGTCCATCTCCAATGGCCCTTGTGTTGCTTCTAGTGCAACGTTCATCAAAAACTAAACTATTAAGCTGTCACAGATTATTTGAAAAATTATTAAATAGCATAAAGAACTATATAACATTTTTAAAACATTTGCTGTTTCTCAAAAATTATCTGCTGCTTGTAACAAATAGCAGTCAAGAAAGAAAACTTGACCTTTGGAGAAGTTTGCAAAATGAAAAGCTGTCAGTTATCAAAAACTAATTTACTACATTGAAATCGTTATTGCACCCAATAATCGCCTGTCAATAAGGGACGCCTAATACTTCACTTAAACCAATAAATTTTAAAGAAAAGTGTGCTACTGACCTTGTTTGCACTCACTGTGAAGCATCTGCTGATTTAGATTATGCAAGTGCATTGTTAACATCTGATATGTTTTAATTATGATTTAAGCTATATAAATTATCACATTGTTATATTTTGTTTCCTGGTGGTGTACCATAAAATATCACCTAGTTTTCTCTTGTGTCAGATAATTTGGAATTTTTTATGATTTTTTCTTCTTAAGTTATTTTGAAGAAATAATATTAAAATGATAAAAATGTTTGAAAATTGGAAATATGTTATAGAACATTTTTTTATGAATAAAAAGGGTTGTATAGTATTTGAAGGGGGAGTCACAGCTAAGTAATGAAAGTGGACAAAAATAAATGTTGGAAACTATAATGAAGATATTTGCCAATAAAGCTCAATGTAATATACTAAGATTTTAGTTCTTTAATTTAGAAAAAGTTAAGGTCTGTATGAATTTATAGTACAAACTACAACAGACTTCAGAATGTGTAGTGTATTATGATATACTTAAAACTTCTTTTTCTATTGACATGAAGGCCTTCTTTTCTTGGCATAAGATATTTTCAAAAGTGCTCAAGGGAGAAGAAAATAAAACGTATTTTTAAATTTTTTATTTGTGACATCATAAATGAAGCAAAATTTCAATTGGGAATGCAGTCCTTGAAATTCAATTCCTGTACTTTATTTCATAGTTTTATAATCAGAAAACAGTTCTAGCATGATCAATAATATTGTTTCTTAAATAGTTTTCATGCAAATAAGTTCTTTTTATTTTTAATTTTAGTTAATAGCTTCCAAGTTGTCAATTACGACTGTAAACTGTACAAATTAGAAACTTAAAAGAATAATGTATGAAATTCATTTTGTTGTAGCTCCTGATTTTTTTTAAATTCATTGTCTGTTTATTTAAGACTTGAAGCTGCTTAAGTTGAAAGACTTGGTCCAAAAGTTTACAAGTGTTTTGGCAATTATTTTCATTTCCAAGGAAAATTCAGGATTGCAAAAAAGTTTTTAGCTTCTAAATGCAGTGAAATGACAAATTTCTTCTCCTCTCTATCCTAAACTTTTATTACAATTAAATCTAAAAGTCAAAAGTAGTAAAAATGGTCTATTTTAGAATGGAATAAGTATGAAATTTTCTTAAAATAAAGGTAAGTGAAAGATATTATTATGCAGGGATATGTATAATCAAAAACACTTAAACATTAATAAATTATTTAAAATATCAATCCAAATGTGTGTTGAGTAACTTGTATTCTTTTCTCATTAACACTGGATGTTTGAAAAATTGTTAGTAAAACTGCTATTTAACCCCACACCCTTGGTACAGTTTTAAAAGTTGCTATTTTGGCAAATTTTGAAATAGCCAAATAATTGTATAACTGTGCAGAGTGCTAATTGAAAGAATATGAATCATAATATCCGATTTTGCCTGTGGAACCATTGATGTTTAAAAAAACTTCATATTCATTTTCACGAATTTAAATTTACTTCCACAACTAATAAAAATAGATGCAAGATCTGTTATTGCTTTTATGTCATTTTCTGGCAAATCAAATGATATTCACATTTTAACAACTACATATTCCAAAAAAATTAATCCGTCTGTTAATAAAACCATATCAAAATGAATTTTAAACGTGTTATCTAGTCCTTTACAAGAATAAAAAGCATGGCAGGATTTTAGAATTGGTACAAATTTTAATAATTACACTAGCTTGATGTTTTGATTGTATTTTTGTATAAGATATCTTGAAATTCCCCCTAAATCTTTTAAAAAATAATTTTACTAAATACTCTCCAAATAAAAATTACACACACACATATATGTGTATAGTAATATACTAAAAGTAATTTCTTAGAAACTTTAACAAAAAGTACTTAATATTTGTATAAAACATAACTTCTCTTAAAATGGCATATTAGAACTCTGAAAAGCTAAATGAAAGAATACGAAAAAATGTTTAACTAACTTGTTTTGCCAGTGGACCTGAGAAATGTTTGAAGAACTTAATAATTATTTTTTCACATATTTGTATGCATCTTATTTTCCATAAATATTCCAGATCCTTATTGTTTCCAAGCTTTGTCAAACATTAAGCAAATCTCTTAAAGATTACCTTTTAAAAATGCCATTCATATAAGGAAAATGTACAAATATCAGAAAAAAAAATGATCATTGAATTTAGTCCCCCTGCATCAGTAGCTTAATGAGCAAAAGTTTCAATTCTACTCCTTATGCTGGCACCCCTCTTCTGAATAACAACAACAACAAAAAACCTTTATGAAATTTAAGCATATGCTGTAACCCCCAAACCAATGACAAGCATTTAACTAATAATAAAGGACTATAAAAGGTTATGGTTGTAGATTAACCACATTTCCAAACAAATTGTTATATGATGACAAGAAAACTACTTGACAATGAGAAAAACATTAATGTTAAAAAAGAAATGCCCTTTTAAAAGTTTTTGCTCTATTATTCTCTCCTTGTGGTCAATGTCCCTAATTATTTCTAAAAAATGTGTAAAGTAATTACTTTTGCTTCATTTGATTTTTTTAAATAAAACAGTCAAATAAAATTGGAGATCTATTTGCCTGTTGTAAGAATGAAGTACATTTTTTACTTACTGCCAAGTTCTTTCGTTGATAAAATACAGATTACAATTACCTGCTTGATGATCACAACCTATTTGACCCAAAGAATATACCTCAATGAGAGTGAATCATTGTGCTGCTATCCATTCCTTGATTCTGCTAACCAGTATTTGTTGAGGTCTGTTATGTACTACAATTAAAAACTTTCAGAATGCTCATTCAGCATCTCCAAAAACCCACCGGCTGACCACTGTTGTGTAATTTTGCTTTTTAAGTTGAGACTTTTCGGCCTCCATGACGTTTTCAGCACCACTTATATTCTCAGAATTGTATTCCAAGAGGTTTAGACTCGTTTATTAATAAAGTAGTGGCCCATTTAGCTTAAGTTGTGAATGAAAAATAATATCCACTACTATATCACTTGTAGTCTTTCTCATGATTATTTTGTAGGTCTGGAGGAAGATTTTCCCAAGCCTCGGCATTCTGTACTTAAACCACAATCCATGTTTAATGGATTTATTTGTACCCCTAACCTTATTGTTACAATACCTGAATATACTGGAATATCCAATGAAAGAGATTTCTTGGCTGCAAATTTCATAGAAATAGAGCACTTATGGGACATAAATTCAGATTTGATTAACCCAGTTTCTGTAATGAAATCTACCAAAGATCCATCGGATGGGAAGGTGGGAGGGTTGATATGTGTTAAATCTACTGGGGCTTTTATTTCCTCTCATTAAGATGATGTGGAAGAGTTTGGAAGTAGGGCAAGCTCAGGTGTCATCCTCGTCACTTGAGGTTCTAAACTATGAGGTCTGTTTCCAATAGCCCTCATGGTGCTTGTAAGTGTGATATTAGTAAAACAATCATTTGATAATATCTCATATTAGCATTCAATTATTGCTTAAAATTGTGCAAAATAAGCAATTGACAGTTTCATCCAGATAAGAAATCTTCCTTTTGTTTGAAAAACCATTGAAAGTTGTGTTCAATAGAATAACCATATATTTAGGTGAGATCTTGAAAATTGATAGAATGATTAATAAAAGTACAGTCATAATTCAAAAATCTGAATTATATGAAGATTTGAATAAAATTAATATTGTGTTAATAATGAGAAAATAAAATCTAAATTTCAAAATGCTGAAAATAATTTATAAATACTCCACAAGTAATCTAAATGAATAATAAAATAGAAATATATACTTAAATGTTGAATTCCAGTATTGCTGAGGAATTCAAAGTCCTGAATTATTTAGCTGTAGAGATCTACACTGAATATGGAGTCCGTATAGTACAAATGCAAAATGTGAAAGAAGGATGCATAGCAAGAAAAAAAAAATAGAAAAGTAATGTAAAGAAAGTTCTTGTGGCTGCGGTAACCTATTGGTCATGGTTTCATATTCATGGCCAGCGGTTTTCGTTCAGTAGCTTGTTCAATCCCTGCCCATATAGTTGGGGCTGATGCACGTTAAATCTGCCTGGGCTCAAAGTCCTCCTGTTGGCATGGTGTGGAAGTTAGGAGAGGGGGTGCCAGCTCAGGTATTCTCGTCACTTGACTGAGGCTCAAAATTACGAGGTTTGTCGCCAATAGCCCTCGTGTTGCTTCTAGTGCGATGTTAATAAAAAACTAAGCTAAAAGAAAGTTCTTAAATGTTAAACTAAATGGGCAAATGAGTTGGCACTTTTTATTTAACTTTTAACCTTTTCATGAAGGCAGGCACAAACGTACACTTGTAGCTAAGGCCGACTGTCTTTTTTTGCCATCGTCTCTTCAGGGCCAGAGGTTCTTCTGCTATTGAGCCTAAATCCATGAAATTGCAGAAAGATGAGCATGTTATTTAAATATTAACTGAATAATTAGAATATTCTACAGTATCACTTTTGCTACTCTGAGTTTCAGAATCATTATATTAAATACTCGTATTTTGCATTATATCTGCAAATTCAGCTTCAGTTAAAAAGGTTCAATGCTTTTTGCCATTTTAACACTTGGAAGAAAAATTCACTTGTACAAGGTTTAATGCTTGGTCAGGAACACAACTATTAACCCAAGCACTCTACTCTAGCAAAAATAAACTATCAAGTACACCCTTAAGGAGCTATTAGGAAGTCGAGAACATGTCTTTTTTTTTCTTATGTTTATGTGATCAAAATTCATTAGCTTGTTAGTCATCTTTGTTTTATTTCTAATAGGTCAAATCTACATGTATCTCAAATTCTATAAACATATGTTATCTTGTGCCAAAAGTATTAGTTTTTAAACATTCCTAGACTGACACATATGTGTGATGGCTGAGGTGAATGAGATAATGCCCTATCGTGCACACTAGGAAGTGAGTGTTTCACCCTGGCACATATATGCAACAGCTGTTCTAAAAAGGTTAATAAATGAATGTTTGATATATGTACTCAAGTTAATGAAATGAAGTGCTATCAGCTAATAGTAGAACTTATCTGTGATGCACAAGTTTGAATTTGCTGATTGGAAACATTTGGTTTCAAATAATCGATGTTGTGCCATATTTATAATTAAAATGTTTGAGCAATAATTGAAGCAATAAAATGTTAAGATAATTAATTTTCTAAACATTTTGTTATATTTTTTTAAAAAGTGGTTATATGTTAAAATGCAAACAAAACTGTTAGAGAAACACTGACATTAAAACTTATGAAAAATATGTATTTAAATAAGAGTATTAAACAGGATATTTTGTTACTAATTATTTTGTTTAATATGTTTTAAATGAGAAATTTTTACATTTTAAAATTTTGCTCCAAATATCCATTTTTATAAAGAATAATAGCAGTGTAATTGACTATCGTATATTGAAATAAATGCTATTTTTAGGAGGGCAAATAGCAGGGGTCGACTTGATTTTTTAAGCAGTGCTGTGAATTGACAAGTTCTATATATCATTCTTTTGATCAAAATAACTGGGATTTCAAGTCTAATAATTGATTTTTAATTTTTAAAAAGGACAAATTCATCAAAGCTTTAAAAAATATCTGATTCCAAGAAAGTAATTTATTAGTTTCAAGTGTCTCTAATCCTGTTCAAGACATAAAATTATGGGGGAAAAAAAAAGATTTTTCTGTTAAAAAAATTCAAGGAATTAGATTTTGAATCAGAACCAAGTGTTTAAAAAATATATAGATTATTTCTTGAAATATTTAGCTAATTTCTTTCATTGTATTATTTTTAGGCCTATATTGGTCTTGTTCTTATTAGAAGATATTTGTTCATGAATGATAAAATATTGTATGTGATTGATCAATTCTTTTATTTAGGTATAGGAATTTCTGTTATTTTGGCTGAATTGTTCTGGTTCTTTGATTTACTTGTTCCTTGGATTCCACGAAGGTATCATTGTAGCTCTTGCTTGTCGTAAGAGATGACTAAAATGAGTAACCAGTGTCTGGGGGTATAGTCAGGCACCCTGCCCCAAGCATCACTCACCCGAGGCACCATAGTAATCTTTTTCTTTCCCATGCGTTTCTCTTTGGTAAACACATGTGACATGCCCCTGGGATACCCTAGTGATCCTTTTCTATTTTCAACTCTCCTTGTCAATCAAAATTTTACCTTTTTTCTATTTTTCCACACATCTAGATCACAGTTTTACATTTTACTAGTTTTATACTCACTCACTTTGTTTGGCGCAGCATGGCCACATCTGGCTCTTATGCCATACAACTTACCCATCACCACCTTCATGAAGATATTTGAATGAATTTAACACTACGTAATTAAGTATGATTACTTTACATATTTTAAGAAAAATCTATTTGGTTGAATTGTAGAAATGAAAGTTTTTTTTAATGAAATTTGTATTAAATAAAACATTATTTTATCACTAGATAGTGAAAATAAAATATCTTTGGCAATTTCTCAATATGGGTACTTTTTACACATTTTTATAATAAAAATAAATTGAAATAAATGCTGGTAAAAAAAAGTTTGAAATTGTATTTATATTGTATAGTGTATTGTAAATTTTAGGCAAAGGCATTTAATATTTTTGAAAAAAAAAATGATTTACACTTCTGTAGTATTAATATGCAATGCATAAGATATTATACTCTTGCTGAAACATAAATAATAATATATATATGTTTTATTTTAATTTGCAGTATCTTCAAAATTAAATCCAGTGTGCAAAAACTTAATTATTTTCAATGTTTGTAGTGAAAAGAATAAATCAATAAAGGTACACATGAAATGTATTAAACCTTTAAAATCATATTCTACTCTTATTTTCTTTCCCAATATGCAATAATAAGAATAATAATAAAGAGGAAATTTTCTCGCAAAAAAATATTTGTAAATCCTACATTCTTTGATTTGATCAAATTCATCAATATATATATGTATAAATTGGTGACCCGTGTGGTGACCGGGGATGACAGAATAGTCTCACTGTAGCTCATGCATGTCGTAAAAGGCGACTAAAATGGGTACCCAGCGTCTGGGGGTATAGCCGGGCACCCTGCCCCTGGGGATTATATCAGGGGACCTCAGGGACTTGCCTTCTTCTGGTAAGTATGGGTATCATGACCCCGAGGCACCTTAGTGATCTTTTTCTTTCCTATGGGGTTTACTGTCTTTGGTAAACACGGGTGACGCACTCCCGGGATACCCTAGCGATCCTTCTCTATTTTCGACCCTCCTTCTTGTCAACCATTTTTACCTTTTTTTTCAACTTAACATCTAGACCACAGTTTAATCTTGTTTGGCGCAGCATAGCCTTATCTGGCTCTTGCGCCAATAAACTTTACATTCCCTCACATGTATAAATTGGTTTTTGTGCTTCATTATACTCGAATATATAAACCTGCTGTAGCCAAACATCTTAGAGTTAGTTTTACATTATCAGCCCTAAAATAAAATAAAGACAATCATTAATATTCTTTGGGTGAATTATAAATGCTTAAGCAAAATGTTAGGGCATTATTATTGCAGTTCATATAAAACTTTTTATGCCTTCTAATTCTTAGCTTATAAAAATGTCAGAATTGGTGCATAACTTTTAAAGTAATGAAGTTCGATTGAAATTTTTTAAAAAAGTACAGTTAAATGGAAAACAATTCAGTTTTTGATTCCATTTATGTGTGGAAATGGATTACGAAATGGACATGAATTAGTTACCAATTTGCTGATCGAAATGAGCCATGTCAGTTTGGAATCGTTTACCTAAATCATTTACTGTTCCTCTGCCAACCTAGTTTGGAGACTTACCCTCAAAAAGAATTAGCTCATTTGGAAAAGTTTTGTCTCCTCCACTCATTCTTTGATTTCAACTTGATTTCCTTGAAGCCATTCTTATTTGAATTGATGTAGTTTACTCATTCTTGTTGCATTTAATCACTGTGGTGAGTGCATTAGTCCTTTCTCTCATCAGTTAATGGTTCTATACTGGGAATTGTGTGGAAGGGGACTTGGGGTGTGTCGTTAGTCCTGTTCATTGTTAGGGTGATTCAGCAGCTGGTTGGCAGGTGTTGGCGGCAAACATTTCTTTACTTCCAGTATGAAAACAGGCCTTTGAGTTGGGTAAAAGATCTGGCAATACCTTTGTGTTTCTCCCTGGTGTAGCTTCCTATAACATGTTGTGTTACAGATGGTATACATCAGAGAAGGCAGAAAGGGGGAATGGCTCTGAATAATTGTGAGCAGCAAAGAATAGGTTTCTGGCAACCTGTTGACTTTGGTTTTCTTGTTGTTTTAGATGAATTGGTTTGGATGAACAGAATGTTTTTTTGATCCCAAACCCTACCATTATTTTAGTTAGAAAAAAGACTGATTTTAAATTATCCCTTTCCCCCTTTTCTTAGATATCCTGCCCCGTATATGTTGAATGGTATGAGTTTTGTTTTCTCTTGTGACATGGTGTTCTGAAATCCGTTTTATTATTCAGTTGATTGATATATGTAATTCTCATAAAATAGATTTGTTAAATGGATGTGCATTTACATCAAATTATGAAAACAGATTATTTTTTTTCACGCAAAAATTTGTATCGATGAATTTTCTTGGTATGTACTAAAACTACAGAATCATTTGGAATTTTTCAATCAGTAGGATGACACTTCTCTAGTGCAGTTCTCCATCCCATCAGTGACACCATTGCTTGTTTTTGTGCTATAATTAAAATTTTCAAATGTACTGTGAATGATAATTAGGGTTGGAACGTTTTTGACGAAGGTGGAAAAATCCGGTAAAAACTGACCTGGCAATAATACGTTTTTGCCAAAGTGGCAAAAATAGATATGTTTTATTTACAGGGATGTAACTATTTTATTTTTTACAAATTTTAACTATAATAATGTATGACTTTAATGTTTTTTAACTTACTTAGAATAATATTTAATACATTATTAAAGCAGTAATCTAAATGCTATTAAATTTGTATGCTTTTTTAGATAATACTATGAACGCAGAACATGAGAAAAGGGAAGAGTAAATAACAGTAAAGTAACTCACTGGCTTTGATTTAAGCTACTAAGCAACAGTCGTAACTATTAAACAACTAATTCTTATGTAGTATGCAATATAAATATTAAAAAAAAAAAAAAAAAAAAGAATAACTCAATATTAACCTATAACTTTAATAACAAAAAGAATTACACGTAAAATAATTAAATATCATCAAATTCAATTGCATTTTCTACATCAGAACACATTTTTTTCCTTTTTTCAACATTGCGTAACAAAAAGCAAGTTTTGAAACATTAACTATTCCCAACCTATTTTGAGTTTTTGAATGTACAAATGAAAAATTAGAGAATATTCTTTCTATTCCAGCAGAACTTGATGGGCATGTTTGGAGATGTGCAACTAACTTGCAAAAGTCTTTAGAAATGTCACATGCTTTTGCTATACTTCACCATTTATGAGCATCAATGATTTTAATCACTTGATCTTCAAAAAATGTACCTGAAAAAAGTTTTTCTTTCATTTCAAATTTATACGATATAAATAAAGGGTTTAGTTTTCATAAGCATTCTCTGGCCCTTTCTTTCTGCTCATAATTAAGATTTTCTCCTCTGTACTTAGGATGCAATAAATGCGCCAGAATATTCCAATCCATAATTGCTTGCTCAAACCTTTTTTTTACCACAGCAGAATGAGGTTTCAACTCATTATGGTTCAACAACTCGCACCATACATGACAAGCATCAGCAACTGTTGCATAATCACTCTCCAGATGAGCTAAAGCACTTGCTTTAACTGTCTGATTAGGTCTTTCACTTGTTAATAAATAAAATTCCATATATGAGCTACAATATTTTGATCCATCTCCTCATAATGCTCATTTGTAATTTTTACATATGAAGTATGATTTCAAATAAATGTTTCAAGACTAGTCAGCTGACTACCCCGACTAGTACATCCAGGTAATTGAGGTGAAACGCATTCACTGCATTTTTTTAACCATGCTCCAGGAACATGGTGATTTTGAAAATACTTGCGAATATCTACTACATGTTTCATATTGCTTGAAGGTGTTATATCTTGTCCCAAAAGGTTTAGCCGATGAGCTCCACAATCATATGTTATCAGAGTTGAATTCTCAAATTTTTATTCCAATTCACGTCTCATTTTCTCCATATTTTTAGCATTATCAGTAATAATGCTTTTAACTTGACAGTCATATTTTTCTGTTGTAATCTGAATAATGTCACTGCATTTTTTATATAAAAATTCTGCTGATTTTTTTGTAGTTCCAGTGTTTTCAACATTTACAATATATGACTCTTTGTTAACTTGATGCTATTATCGGTTCATTATGGATATTGCTCTATCCATCAATAACAAGAGTACCTTCTTTCCCTTTTAAATTTTTACAAACTAATACATCAATTTCATTGTAAACAGCATCTAAAATGGGGCCTGCCAGTTCTGTACATGAAGGGGGCTTAAAACTTGGTCTCAGGATATGGATCAAATTTTTAAATGATTTGCTTTCCACAACAGTAAAAGAAATGTTGCAGGCATAAAACATCTTTGCAAGAGCCAAATCAATCATCATTTTGTCGTTATCTGAGGTTTTTGAAATAAATTTTTTAATATTACTTTCTAAACATTGTATTTTAATTGAGGGCTGATCTACTTCTTCATCCATCATTGAATCAGAGCATTGAATTTCTTCCACACATTCACTAGAAGATTTTTTTGCCATTAGAAACATACTTTCATCCTAGCTACTTTGTTACTTTGCATATGCCCACATTTTTTGCACTTGGCAACAATTTTACCATTCACAGATAATCCATGTAAAGAGTCCCAAACAGAGTCTAGGTTTCTATCTCCTTTATGCATTATTTTAAGAAAATGTTTTTCACAGACTAGAAATCTAGAAACAGAAGAAACCTTAAAAAACAAAAATGGTTAATATGTTGCTTTTCACTTTATCTTGAAGCAGAATTCAGCAAAAATGTATGCACCTTTTTCTTTCCAGTTCCTGATTGGTCAAGATTCTGTACAATGCACCTGTTCAGAATAAACTTGTTCCTTAAGTAGATAACAGTTGTGAGGGAGTAACAGGTGTTTGGTGATAAATATTGTAAAGAACATGGAGAAAAACATTTTACAAAATAATTTACTCTCATTTCCAATGACCAAATTATTTTTAGGTGCAGTCTGCATGATGAGAATGGGAAAATGGTTAGAATATCACCTAAAAAATTAATTTGCCTATATTCGCTGTAGTAATTGAAACTAAGAAGGAAAGGCTTGTATGTGTTGTAAAATTTTTCAGTAAAATATATTCAATAAATGATTGATTAAATTGAAATTATAATTAATTTTTTTATGTGTTTATCACGTATTTGTTTCGAATTTAATGTATAATAATTTATATACTTTGTCATTATATAAAAACGTTGGTTTTTATCTCGAATTATTTTCAATCATGGTTATTTGTGTCTATAAAAATTTCAATTAAATTTTGTATATATCTTAAGATTTCTCGAATGTTTGAAGTTATATTAATATCGATTAAATTTTAGATTAGATTGTATTTTTTTTTAAAATTAATTTTACTAAAATTTACTATAGTTTAATGAGATAATTCACATATGTATTGTTTAATTTTTGGAGAAGGAAGCATTTTGTTAATGATCCCGTTTCATTGCATGATGATTTTCTTTATATTTATTTTCTTCATTAAATCATATATCTTATTAAATACATATATTTATTTAAAACTTTGCACAAAAATAAATGTATATTAAACTGTATTTAAATGTTTATTTTCAGAAAAAGTTTTCTATGTTCCTGATCAACTTTTTCAATGTTTTGATGGTTCCAATGCCATTCCATTTTTTTTTGTAAATGATGATTTTTGTGATTGTGAAGATGGATCTGATGAACCAGGTATTAACATGAATTTACTTTAAAAATGTTTTATTATTTTATAAAATGCTCATTCTAAGTTATTTGTTCTTGCACTTACCCTTTTTTAGATATGTACTAGAATTGTGACTATGAGGTTCTTGAGTGATCTTTTTCTTACTGTAATGTTTCAAAAGTGACGGTGCTTATTCTAAGTCATTAAAGATATGTTTTTACATGAATATATGTATGCATTGACCAACATTGTAAATGCAACACCATGAAAGTGTAGGTAGAATGTGATGTAAATTTATACACAGACAGAGAATGTGCATATGTAAGGGATTTTATTTACAAGATTATTTTAACGCAGGAATGAAAATGCAGGGGCATTAGTAGGAAGTAGGACAACCTATCATAGTGATGCCAGTAATCAGATTTAGTTAGTATTCCGATAGTGTCCTGAGGGATGGAAGCCATATGCTTTCAATCACCTCCCACAGATCGTCCTTTGATTTAGGCTAGGGCAAGGACACAGTAGTCTAATGGTCATGGTTGTGGACTTGCAGCCGGCAGTTTTCGTCGAGTTATGGGTTCAAATCTTGATGCCTCAAAGACCCTCCATGTAGTTGGTGCTCATGCACATTAAATCTGTTGAGGCTCAAAGTCCTCCCATTTTTGTGGCGTGGAAGTCGGGATTGGGGATGTAATCTCAAATGTCGTCCTTGTCACTTGACTGAGGTTGAAAATTACGAAGTCCATTGGCAATAGCCCTCATATTTCTTCTAGTGTAACATTAATAAAACCAATTCAATTAATTAGGCTAGGGCAGATGAAGCAAACAACAGATAATCACATTCCAAATATGCTTGATAGGCGAGGTGTATTGCTGGCCATAAAAGCATCAGGATATGCTGCAAGGCTTATATACTAATGATTGCCATGTGCAGGTATGCATTGTTCTGCTGGAAAAGTAATTTTGTAGCTGTTGGATGCAAGGCATACCAGGGGTGATCTGCTATTGTGTCTAATGGCACCCTAAACCAATATACAACATTGATGAGCTGTATGGCATTCGACTATAGTAGTCAGATTAGTTCTATTTCCCAGATACCTCCATGTAACATTAGGTGACTATTATAGGAAAAACAGAGAACAGACTCATAACAGAGCACCGCATTATGCCATTTACTTGTCAAGTGGCTCAGTTTCAACACTATTGTGACCTTTCACATCAGTGGGTTGATATCAGTGGTAGTCTTCATAAAGGGTGATTTAGGTGTTCACTGTCAACCAATATTCATGAACATGTTCTCTCAAATATTGGAGCAATACATTTGGTTCAAATTCCTTGCACAGTGGATACATCTGCATTTCAGTAACTGTTTGACTTTGGGACCAACTAGATTTACACTTAAGCCTATAACTTGACCCCTTGTAAAACCATCTGATTGCAGATGGGATCACCTGATGTCTTGTAGGACAAAATAGATTTTAACTTAAAATCATCTAATAGGTCACATGTAAATGATGCATAGACAATGATTCTTCATGTTGTCATTTAGGCATTGCTTACTTGTCTTCTGTAACAGAGAACTTCTGAATTTTTTTTATTCCTAGGCCACTGAGTAATGACTGTTCCTTAAGCCACTGAGTAGTGTCTGTTGTTTATGTGCAATTTCACCTGCTCTGTAAAAATATGACCATCTTGCATTGGTTTGTTTTGGGATAAAGAGCAATTAAGGCTATTATCCTAACTTGCATTTCAGATTATCTGTATGATTTGTTAAGCTGTGCATTCCCTAAAATTTGTATATTTATACAGGTGAATCTTCATTGCATTGCATTGCATTTTCCAATGCAGGCAATATATATATCCTCATTAGTGTTCAAAGCTATATTATATGATATTGAGAAGTAAATGTCTTATTGCTCACTATAATTTATTATCTGTAAGTATTTAGAATGCTATTGACAAATTGATAAACTTTATTTTTTAGCTTGTTTTTACAAACATAGGCTCTACACCCTTGTTTTTTTTTTTTTTTTTATGCTGTAAGCCTTGAACCATGGTATAGTAAAAATGTGAAAAGTTATTCAAAGAATTCAGTGTGTAGCATTGCTATGGTTATAAGCTAAAAGGTTGTTATTTGGCTTTTGATGTAAAAGTTGAAAAAAAAAGGTACCTATTATATATATTAATCTTGTGAATAGATGTATTTATATAGGGTATGATTTTAAAAAATTTGTATTTTGTACATTTGTGCAACATAGAAGCAAATTTGTCTCAAAATTTTCTAGCATGTTTTATGAAATGGACAAACAACCTCTCCTTCAAAAGCTATTTCATAAAAGCTTTGAAAACTAAAACAGAATATTTTATTTCACATAATTAATACATCTGTGAAAAAGAGGTATCTTTACATTAAATCGTTTAGAAGATGTTTTATTTTCAGTTACTAGATGGTCTGTAATAAGCATATTTAAGCTGTCAAAGAAAGAGAAAATAAATTGTGAAGAATGGAGGATGCGGATTTACATGTTTTAGCTGTAAAGGGTAAATCTGATTTTAGAGGACATTCAAAGCAGAACATTCTATTAAAATCAGCCTAGAGTGAAAATTGGAGTGGTGTGATTTTTTTTTTTTGATGAAGTTTTAAAATTACTAAGTCTGTTTTCATGAGCCAGTTATGCAACATGAATTAATGTTTTTTTCCCTCTTGAATTTGAATGAATGCGTGTTCTAAATTAGTGTTTTTCCTAATGTAAGTTTTCTGGTCAGTTCAAATAAATAAGGATTTATCCAAATATGATATATTAAAGTATTTTTTATATATACAATAAAGAAACTCATATGAAGTTATTTATTTCTGTTTTAATGCAGTAATTAAACTATAGATTTAAGTAAGTTATATTTAATATAAATGTTTTCACACTTACTACTCATGTTAAACTCTCATAAGAGTATTAAAATAATGAAAATTAATTGTAGCAGTGTGATATTTTTCATTCCTTTTTATGAAACTTTTTAAATTTTATTATAATAATACTTCCTTTTAAAACTTAAGAGCTCCTCCATCTCCTAATAACAAAATCTTTTTCGATGTTGGTTTTTTGTTGGGTTTTGTGTGCAATTGTTCATAAGCTAGTTTCTAGTATATCACTTTTACAAGTGGCCAACAAAAAAAAATCTAAGGATTAGAGAGCAAGAATGATTGTTGAACAATAAGTGGAAGAATGACTAATTTTTATCAATCTGAAGCAATCTGCTTGATTTGTAATGAATTTATGACAGATTAAAAATATCAATTTGAAAAAAAAAAGCATTCCATACAGAAACAAAATTTTATATAGAATGTGTTGTAAAGATATAGTAGAAATGAATATAAAAAAGTGTCATCTTAATGTTTTTTCAAACAAGAAAAGCTAAGGTTATATTGTAAAGGTTAGATATAAATGTTTTTTTTTTTTTTTTTAATTTGCATGCCGATGGTGAGTTTATTATGCAATACATTTGAGAACTTCACAGTTATAGCTTGCTTTTATGAACAAGGAAGATTTTTCTAAAACGAGTTTGCCTGTCAAAACTCTAGCTAAATGATTTGATGAATCAAACATAATAAATCATACCTAGAACTTGTAAATATTTTACTAATGGCACAATTCCTGTGTACTGCATGGTAAGAAACTGGATCAGCTGAAAGGCATGAAACCAAGTGTTTAATGGTTTACCAGCATCCCTTAGTTGACTAGCTAATCTCTTCAATTTAGCAGTAAACAATTCTATATCTTGTTTTGAAATTCAGCATTTAAATGATTTTTCAGGTAGTCCAACGATGTGTCCCCTTGAGTCTGAATGAAAGTGGTCTTCGGGCTAAGTGTTCTTTCCATATTCTATACCAGTCAATAACAGTCTTCTCTTTCTTTACACTCAAGTAAATCATACTAAAGAGTTTGGCTTTCTTAGCTTTATATCCCTCATTCCTTTAGGAGTGGGAAAAGGCTTGGATGCATCTTGACAATAGTAGGTTTCTTGGTTATCAGACGATACACCAATGGTTTCTTTCCGTTAGAATTTTTACATCTCCCAACCACGATGAATAACTTAGAATTTTTACATCTCCCAACCACGATGAATAACTGTCTGCATCCAGTTTATCAACAGAGAATTTTGTTTTTTAAAGATTTGGTGTCAAATGGATCTGTAGAATGTGTGAGCTACATGTATGAATTAATTCCTGTGAAGTCTGCTAAAAAGAGCAAAAAGCTGGGTTCTGAGCCCATAAATATTGAGAGTCAATAACAAAGTGCATAAAAAAATAAACATCTAATTTATCAAACAAAAGTGAATAAAATCAAATACAAAACTTTTGGCTGAAATTCTTCTCTGGTTACAACCGATAACCACTAAAAGATTTTATATAATCTCAAATAGTAACTGAGAACAAAATTTTTTCTTAACTTGCTTGAGAAAATACACAGTTACAAATGTCATTAAAGGATTTGAGAACTTAAAATATGATTTATAAATGTTATAAGATGTGCAGAAATTAATTAGGTGCATTTTACGAAAATTCAAAGGAATGCCCAACAAAATTGTTTTCCAAAGTTTTGGAACATTGAGCTTCTAATTTTAAATTTCATGCAATTGTGATAACAAGTGTATATGCACAATTATTACAGCTCAATTATCGATATTCATTGTAAGTACTGATGATGATTAAAATATCACTGAAGACGGACTTCTTCAGTGTTATTAATAACCACAGCTATATTAAAGATGTTTATGTGAAGTGAAAAATACATTATTTCTTACATCCTTTGCAAACATATCTGGCATAGCTACTGATTGATGGTGAATATTGATAAAAGAGATATGCATGTAATATTATTTGGAGAAGATATAATTGCATCCTAAAATGTATGTATGATGAAATGTTGTTTAGTACACATAAAAAAATTGAGCACAAAAGTTTTAAAAATGGAAAATATGCAGATTGTCATCAAGATCATAAATATTAGGTTCAAGGGATTCAGTTGCACATTGACAATTTTAGGAATTCCTCAGATTTATGGACACTTTATTTTTTGGAAGTAAAATGGTTAATTTGATGTAAAATGTTGAAAAGATTGACTTGCAAATTGATTTAAATCATTTATAAATTCAAAAACAAAATAAGTGTTATATTTTGACTATTGAAAGTAGAACACAGATCTGGCATTTTTAATGGATTTAACTATATTTGAATGACTTAAATGTTTGTCTTTAAGAAGAGTAATTAATCAGTACAATCTTTCCAATTGTGGTAATCTTATGGGAAGCAAACAGTTTATGGAGTTTGTCAACATTTTCTAAATTTGGACCTGTGAACAACAAAAAAATATGCAGCCTTGGTTATTTTGTATATGAATAAGAGGAGAGTGTATTTTATTGTTTTCTGAAAGAATATTTTTTATAAAAAATTTCATTAACATAATCATATTAATTGCTAAATTTTAAAACAGAATGCATACTTACTATTGGACATTAAATTTAAAGGGGAAAAAAAATTGTCTCCTTACTGGACTTCTGAAAAATATATCTTGTGGTGAAAAAATATCTCTTGCTTCACATATCATATTATATTTGTGTCATTGCTATTTTAAAGAACCTATATTTATGAGCAGTTATGTTTGAAGATGAAGCACATGTGAAGAATAAAACTTAAAATTAATACCAAAATATCTAATCATCTTGTGAACTTGCTCTGAGAATGGCAATTACATCCATCAGATATTTTTGTCATTTTTTTTGGAATGTGAGGAAAACCAAAGCATTGGAGCAGTTGTATGCTTCAGGTCATTCTCTTGCTGAAAAATAATTGTTCCAATCACAACTTTGTTATGGTTGATGTACAATTGCTTATTGTACCGTTTCACAGACATCATTTCTTTGCTCCAAATATAAATAAATCTTAGACAAATAGAAAGATAATCTCGATATTTCAACTATGTACTTGTACATATTCTTGTGGGCTGTGACAAGTAGAAAAATTACACCTCCTCTGATAGCCCATTTCCAATGTATGGCTTCATTTTATGATTTTTCTCTTAAGTTATATTAGTTGGAAAAAATATTTTGGCTTGTCTTCTATGATAGCCAAGTCATATATTTTCTTGGTCATACCATATATATTCTATTGCATATTCTAAGGTGTAACAAACTGGGATTCTTGGGATATAAATTGTTTAAAACATGTCTTAAGTTTAATAAAAAAAAGAGGTTCTACTGCTTGGATCGCACTTAACTACTCTTAGAAGAGAAAATCAGATTGTTCATGTACTTAAAATAGTATTTGTGGAAAAAATTATGCATAAAATACTTTAAAATGCTCAGTTACTGTGAAAGATGGGAATTCATTTGAGAACTCTGGAGATTATGTAATACAATAATGTAATAAGATGCAAAGTGTAATAAGATCCATATATATATATATATATATATATATATATATATATATATATATATATATATATATATGGATGGATGTGTATATGTGTGTGTATATATATTACATATACATATATATATATATATACACACATACATACATTGTTAACACACACACATTACTGTAAGAAGGCTTAATAATAATAATATTATACATAATATCATCAATATTGGTGATATTGCCATTACGGCATACATATATATATATATACATTAATATACATAGAGAAAGAGTACATAATATTTTCATGAATACATATAATAGAGTATATATATACATATTGTTATATATATATATGAGCATATATATACATATATATACATACATGTCATCACATATACATGCTGAGCACACATACATATATATATATATATACATACAACCTCTGACAATAAATTTCGGTGAATGAAGTCAGAACGGCCGATCTGGCAATACTAGTGAAACAAAACGCTGAACCTGGGTAGCGACAGGTGTTGACCATCTACCCCTACCGTTGTTTAGTTGAGCATCGTTTGTGTTCCGTGTAAGACTTGTTTTACAAAGTGCTTGTTTAGTGCGTTGGTTCTTAACTGAGAACAGGAAAATAAGCGAACAAAAGATCAATTTAAAGCTTTAGCTTAAGCTTGACAAGAAAGAAACATGCGATGCTGGTACGTGTTTATGAAGTTCAAGCGCTGTCCATGAAGTGTGTGTAAGAGTGGTTTGCTCGTTTCCAAGAAGGCCGGGAAAGTTTTTCTGACAACCCTGTTATCATATCGCAGTAATGCTTTGGAATTACATGTTGCCGATACGTCATCCCACGCATCTGGCAATGGAATTGGGAATTTGCATTCGTCAGTAATTTTCAGTTACGTCATACAAAGTTATTTTTCATTGGATGAAGATTCTTAACTGTCGAGTTGACGGTGTCGAATGCAAATTCCGGAGTATGTATATAATAGAGATCTTAGTAGATGGAGCTTGCTTCTTGGATGCTTGGCGGATGGTGAAAGAGTCCTTGGCTGTTATGGAAGTTCTGCCCTTCTTGGATGCTGTATGACAGCTGTTTGAATGGCCAAATGAAATGTTGGTGATATGCAAATGATTAGAAATGCAAGAGATATGCAAATGATTAGAAATGCAGCGTGATTGTGCATTACGTATAGCCGGTAGGAGGGCGTTTAACGTCGTTCTCTGTGGAGTATAAAACAGGTACCAAAGATTGTTTGAGTGTGCTGAATCATTTACAAAGGAAGAGCTGAGGTAGACATGCCATTACGCCGTTTTCGAGGACAATATGAGCAGCTGTCGCAGTTTGAGAGGGGGAGAATCATAGGCATGATGGAAGCTGAGTGTTCAGCTAGGCGAGTAGATCATTAATTAGGCCTCTCTGATTGTGTTGTGAGAAGGTGTTGGGACCAGTGGATCCGAGAGAGAGAGAGAAGTCATTTACACGAAGACCAGGCTCAGACAGACCAGTCGTCGAGAAGACCGCCACATCGTAAGAAATACATGCGTACAGCCAACTGCTTCATCGGTAGCCATCCAGGCACAGGTAGCACACCTTCACTAGAGGCTCCTGTGTCTTCTCAAACCATACGAAGGAGCCTAGCTGAAGGACATCTGGGATTGCGGCGCCCATTACGTGTGCTGCCCTTGACACCCACTCACCGACGCCTCCGTTTGGGCGGTGCCACGCATGAGGAAACTGGACTGCAGTGGAATGGAACCAGGTCGTTCTTAGATCCAGATTCAATCTCAGCAGTGATGACCATTGTGTTCGTGTGTGGAGACCCCGTGGTGAACGCTTCAATCCTACCTTTGATTTACAGCGACACACCACTCCCAGAGCTGGTGTGATGGTATGGGGTGTCATTGCCTACAATACACGGTCACCCCTAGTATAAATCCGTGGCACCATGACAGCCCATGACATCCTGCAACCACATGGTCCTGCATCCTGCAAAGGATGGTCCTTCCTTTTTCAAGGTAGTCAATGAAAATTATTCCGTGCGCATCCCAAAATACAGACGCCATAACCTTGCCAGCCGACTGTTGCGTTTTCCCACGCTTTGGAGCGGGTTCATCGTGTGCAGTCCACTCGGATGACTGTCGATTGGACTTCGGAGTGAAATGATGGAGCATGTTTCATTCATTGTCACATATCGACGCAAAAACTCGGGTTTATTACGCTTGATCATCTTCAAACACTGTTCCGAATCATCATCTCGTCGTTGTTTTTGGTCAAAAGTGAGCTCGCGCGGCACCCACTTTGCACAGAGCTTTCTCATACCCAAATATTCGTGAATGATATGATGTACACATTCAGTTGATATCTTTAAAGTGTCTGCTACTTCATTCAATTTCAATTTACGGTCATTCAAAATCATTTTGTGGATTTTTTTAATGTTTTCGTCGGTAACAACCTCTTTTGGGCGTCCACCGTCTTCGGTGCTCATTTTACCACATCTAAACTTAGCATACCAATCCTTGATGGTTGATTTTCCTGGGGCAGTGTCCGGAAACTCGGCATCAAGCCAAGTTTTTGCTTCAACTGTATTTTTCCCTTCAAAAAGCAATATTTTATGAACACGCGAAATTAATTTTTATCCATTTTTTTCACAATAACAAAAGTTGCTTCACTCAAAATGCTATAATTCACAAACTAATGATCCAACAGCTGTCAAATTTATAGACACATCTTTTGAGGGTTAGGGCTAACTAAAAAACATATGGATTTAATTCTAGTAGTGCCATCTATGTGTCAGGCCGGGGACTTTTCAATTGACCTGTTATATATATCAGACTTAAATACAATTAAATCACTAACAGAATACTGGTAAATAAATAACCAGTATTGATTACAGTTGCTATGGCAACAGGAAAAGTTTGCTACATCAATGATGACGATTAAAACAATATTTGGTGGGGAAAAAATTTAATTTTAAATTATCCTGAATTTATTTACTTCAGTAATTTGCATTTCTTTTTTTTTTTTTTATCAGCATTCATAAAAAAATTAATGTTTTCTTTTTTAAGACTGGTTATTTCTAGCTAAAAATAATAATATAATGCTTTATTTTTTAAAACTATGTTTTTGATTACATTTTTTAGTGTTTTTTTTTTATATGCATGTTAGATGGAAAATAATATATATTTACTAATGTCAAATCAAATTTCTCAGGTGTAACTTCTCAAAACAGAGTGGATTTTCTCCAAAGAGAATCTACAGATGTACATACAATTTCAATTTATTAATTTTATGTAGATGAAAAAAAGGAATGAGATTGTTGTGGATGTTATGAACTCTTGATCTGCTGCATTTTCATCCTGAAGACATGTTTCACTTTTTATAAATATCATTAAAATTGTAAATGTTTAATTATGGTTTTTTTTTTCCATTTTTAATTTAAATATCAATATCTCTTAAATTAAAATTTTAAATTTACAATAAATTAACAGCTTTTGGTAATGTTTCATGAATTGAGTAAAGCAATAAATATTTTTAAAACTGGAAACTTAAAACGTGAGTAATATTGAATATATATATATATACATTTAAAATTTTACATGTTTTGTTTATGCTCATATTTAATTCATGTGCAATGTAACTGTTCAACTGATAATTGCGTTAAACTCTTCTCAAATGTTAATTTTAAAATTGGTTTTTGTTATTTTTAACATGAAATCATTTTTGTTGAGGAGGAACTTTCCGTGGTTCTTACTGTAAAAATAGAGAATTTAGTAGAAATCAATCACTAACTTTTCTGCTATATTTTCTATTTATTTTATTTTGAATGATCAAATTATTGATAGATATAAATGCTCAAACTCAAAATTCAAAAGGTTATCACAACATCTGATGCATATTAAAAGTATTTGAGACAGATTTTGATATCAATTTTCATAAATAATATTAATATTATAAATATAAAGGAATGAACTTTAATGGAGTATATTCTTTGGAAAGTCAAAGTATTTTGTGTATTATCAATACATATCAGTTGGAAACTAATTTGAGTTGTTTTTGCTCTTCATATTAAGTGTCTAATAAATTTTTTGCAAATGAATTATAATTAATATATGTTAATTGAACCCTATATAAAGCCATTTTTAATTAATGGTTTATTAAAATATTTTTGGATTTGAGATTGATTTTAAAAAAAGAAATTCATTTAGTATATTAAGTAAATTTAATTAGATTTTTCAGAGTTGGGAAGACCTTTTCTTCTTTGACCCCCAATTGGGGGGCAAAGTCACTTCATGCTTTTCATTTCTTTTTAGATTGCACTACATCAGAGGTTCCCAAACTTTTTTGCTTTGACCACTTTCCGATTTTTTTTAAAAACCCTTTTAAGGGGTCATTTTAAAAAGCAGTTAATATTTACACTCGAACATTCTAAAACAGAGTGAAACTGATGATCTAGTTTCACCCAAAGCATTCCAAAACTCTCAGGTAAAAGCAAAATATGTGAAAATGTATGGAAATAATATATAGAAATCCCAAGTATAAAATTTACCCAACAGTGATAGCTGTGAGGTTAAATTTTACTCTGGCTGAGTGGTTTTGTAATGCTAAATTTTGAAATTGAAAATTGAATTTTTAAAAATTCATCAACTTCAAACACTTTTTTGATTCTTATCAGAGCTACTGACTCTAATAAGTTTTACTGTAAAGTAAATAATTTTAAAATAAGAAAACGTGAAGTGTTTGTTCATATTCCTTTATTAATTAAAACAGTATGAAATGAAATTCTAGTACCATTTTTTCATGAAATAAGTATATATAAAAATTGATATTTATGATGGGAGGGATAAACTGAATGCCTCAAAATAGCAAATTTTGCATCAAACATCTCAGACTTAAACTTCATATCTCTTTAGAAAGGAATTTCCTTTAAAAAAAAAGAGGATTAGCGACTGTACTGAAATGTCTTTCTGTAAGGTATGAAGATGGAAGAGCTATAAAAAACTTTTTTGTGATAATCCATAATGCAGGATAAGAAAGATATCTGCAATGGTTCAGGTCTCTCTAGATTCCTTTCTGATATCCCTTTCTAAGCTGTACCTTAAGCACTTGTAGATTGTTACCTTATAACTTCTGGTTAACCTCATTAAATTTATTAAACTGTTAAATAAGCAATCTTTGATTTCTATTTCATTTTTTGGGGATGGGGAGGGGGATCTTTAGCATCCAAAAACTCTAAAACAGTTTCATAAGTAAAAACTATTGTCAAATATAAATGTTTTGACTGCTAATGTAAAGAAATAATTGATGAAGGCTATCATGGTTTTCTACGACTCAGCTGCACAAACAACCTAGAATTCAACATGTTTCTCAGAGTTTTGCTTACCGTTTTATAATGAATTGAAGAGATTAATACAATCTCCCTCTCAGATATTTAGCATTGAAATGTTATCGATGGATGCGGCAGTGAATTGCATACACCCTTAGAACATTTTGTTTTCAATGGCTTATAAAACCATTATATCTCTCAAACATGGTAGGTGCTCCATCTGCTGCTGCTGATCTTATATTCGATAAAGAGACCACTTTTACTATATAAATAATATCTCAAAGAATTAAATACTGATTCACCTTAAGTGTGTATCAGTTTTCATCACTTAATGGATTTCTTGCTCTATAACATAAAAGAAAATAGTGCTTCATTACCGGATAGAATAGACTTGTCCAATTGTATGAAGAAATGGGTTGTTTGGAGATATTTATTCTAAAAGCTTCCTACATCATTACTCATTTCATCAATATGTCTTTGAACTGTATTGCTACTCAAGGGAATTTTTTTTTGAGTGTATCATATGCAGGTTTGTGTAGGACAGTTTTTAAAACCTATTCTCTTAAAATATCTCATTACCTGCAGTGAAAACGGGAAAGCTACATGCTATCAGATAACAGCAAATTTTGCCAGCCATTGAAGAGGTTTTACAAACTGTTCCCAAACCTGCATATGTTATGCTGAAAAAAATTCCTTTGAGAAATAATACAGTTAAAAAGACATTGATGAAGTGAATAATGATGTTGAAAGCTTTTTGAGTAATTATCTTCAAGCAACTCATTTCTCCAAACGATTGGACAAGTCAATTTTACCTGGTAACGAAGAACGATTTTCTTTGTTATGTAGCAAGAAATCCATGAAGAATTGCTTTGAGGTATTTTTCTGTGATAAAAGCAGTGTCTTTAACATATATAAGGTCAGCAGCAGATGAAGCACCTACCATGTTAGAGAGCTATCATGGTTTTATAAGCTATTTAAAACAAAATATACCTAGGGTGTTAGCAATTCACTGCCGCATCCATCGATAACATTTAGTTGCTAAACATCTGAGAGGGAGATTGTATCAATCTCTTCAATTCATTATGAAAATGGTAAAAAAAATTCTGAGAACCATGTTGAATTCTAGGTTATTTGCGTAGTTGTGTTGCAGAAAACCATGATAGCCTTTGTCAATTATTTCTTTATGCTGATTGTCAAAACACTTATATTTTACAATGTTTTTTACTTTTGAAACTGATTTAGAGTTTTTTATGCTTAAGATCTCCCCCCCCCCCAAAAAAAAAAAAAAAAAAAAATAGAAATCAGGCATTGCTTATTCAACAAATTTGTTTAATAAATCTAATAAGACTATAATTTGAAATTATAAGGTGACAATCTACAAATGCTTAAGAGGTAGTATATTATGTACAGAGTTGTGTAGAATAATTTTTAAAATCTCCTCAATGACTGGCAAAATTAGCTGTTATCCGATGGTATGCGGCTTTCTTGATTTTGCTGCAAGTAATGTGATATTGTAATATGCTTGCTAACAAACTGTTTATTGTGGGTCTCTTTTGAAGTTTTTCTTAAAGTGTTAGAAAATATTTTAAATCTTACCCTGTTTTATCAGGACAACACCTTCTTAAATAATACTCCATTTTAGATCATTTCATAGTCATTGCTTAAAACTTTGTTGCATGAAAACTCATGGGCATTTATTTGTCTGTTGCATTTGCATCGGCACTTTGTAAAACAATATATTAATTTAGAACTTCCTTTAAGTGCTTGATGCTCAGATTCTTTGACTCGTAAAATATTATCTATGGTTTTTAGGCAAATAAAATAACTCAAAAGAAGGATTATTCTCACTGAAATACAAATAGCAATAAACTATTCGCTCGTCTTCACAAATTCCAACTACAAATACAGCGCGCCGGCGAATCTACTCTAAATTCTATTTTACAAGTTGATTAGTTCGCAGCTTCTCGCGAATGTGACACTCCCACCTTTTGAGTTAGAAAATTCAAAACTCAAAACTAAATTGAAGATCAAGTCTCTTGACTGTTTTAATATCTCGTCCCTATCTGGTTTTCTTGTTCAGTACAAGCATAAGTCTCTGAATTTTCATCTCCTAACTTTACTTTGTTAAGATTGCTCTTTATCCCCAAATCATTATAAATGTGCTTAGTACCTGTATTGTTTAAGGATGTACTAGGGAGAGGAACTCCTTGATAAGCATCGCCTTCTGTAATAGAGTGTAACTAAAATTAAGGCAATTAATAAAACAACTGCTTTATAACTCCAGCTCCTGCTTTATAACTTTAAAACAAAGTTACTTTATAACTCCAGCATTAGTAGATGAATTGTCATCATCCATTTTTTTAACACTTTGACCCATCAAACGTATTTCACATTTCTCTCCTCCATAAGCATATTTACAAATGCATCCAGATATAGAATTACATATGTAATTCTCATTTTTGCATTGATGCTGTTGCATGCAATGATCACCATAATAACCTTCAAAGCACACTTGTGTACATTGATGACTCATCCAACCAGGGGAACAACGACAGACACCATCATTCCTGCGACAATATCCTCCATTCAAACAACTACAATTTTCCTTGCAGAGTAAGCTAAATGTTCCATTTGGACATGGCATGCTGCAAACGTCTCCCTTCCACTCTAGAGGACATTGACACTCCTCAGTTGCAGGATTACACTGTCCATAATTTTTACATTTGCGTAGAGATTTACACTGCAGTTCATAGTGATCAGAAGGACAAGTTTCGCTACAGCTTAGACCTGTAAACCCTGGATGACAATGACAACGACTGGTAATATGGTGACAGGTACCATTGCTGTTTACTCAGACTGGGGAAGTTTCTGAACAGTTATAACCAAAATATCCAGCAGAGCATATTTGACCACAGTTCTTTCCTGTCCAGCCTCTCTCACAAAAGCATAGACCATTGATAATATCACAGGAAGAATTAGTCTTGCAATCACAAATGTTACCACATTCTGGCCCGCATTGGCCTTGGTCACACTGGCTGTCACATCTAATTCCATCCCTTGTGACAATGGCATTGTCTAGTAACATGTTCATAACTGTCAGCATGATTCCAATCACAGTCACATTTCTGAGAACAATCCAGTCCATATGTGCCATGCTTTACAGATTCTCTCTGTTTGTCACCTCTTGTATCGGCTATTACATCATATTTCCACATTCGAAATCTGTTTAAAATGGATGGTATAAGTTCTACAAGGTTTGAACCTTTACCAGGCAGTCATTTAATGATGGACTTCCTTTGATTTTTGCAAAACCATC